>CM045760.1:9267496-9477012 GCA_025200525.1 Camellia lanceoleosa
AAAGAGAGTTCAGATTCCTTCTCTCTCTCTCTCTCTTCCAGGGCGTCATTTGGCGGTGGTGGCGGCGAAGGAGAGGCGAGAGGGTTTTGAAGATGGAGATGTTGCACCACGATTAGAGTGCCGCTTTTTAGGTGAAGCCGATTTTGTTGTTAGATGTATGTGTCGGTGGTTAGTAGACTCACATACGCATCACTTGTATAGAGTCTGTATAACAAAACTCGTGTAATCATCCTCCTAATTTAGGAAAAATTGTGCGGTGCTCTATACCGCTCAATAATCTTTCCTAATCTAGGGTTAGATTTTTCTCCAGATTCGATGTTGGACTAAAACATATTATTGGATTCGAGGAGAGAGCATTACCGATTTGTTTTAATAATTTTGAAGCGTTAATGTGTAAAATTTATTAATTAATTCCTTGTAGTAAAAAATCATGTTAATTAAATATCAATATCTACTTGATCAAATTATATTTCTATCAGCAGTAAATATGATTTTTAAAATAAATTTGTAATGATGAATCCAATTAAAGTGGCTATCGATATCTCGATCAATGTAATTTTGCATTAATAAAATATTCGATGAGTTTACATTAAGCGATTGGAAGTATTGAAGAAGTACCATAGTATTTTTATAGGCCCACAGCAGAACATCACAATTCAATCCATATAGTGAACTAGAGTGGATATGTTTCCATAACTTATAATTCCTAAATCAAGGTTAGACATATAATTATAAGGGTTGATAAATTAGGTGTCTCAAGTTGTTTTTTTTTTCTTTTTTTCTTTTTTTTTTGGGGGGAGGGGGGGTCATTAATGTGGGACTTGGATAGGTATTGTGCACAACACGTGTTGTGAGGCTCGTTAGGTTGTGTCTCGAGCTTATTTTTATAATTTAAATTGTTTATATTATAAGATTTGTTAAATAAATCATATATTAAAAAAATAAAATTAATTGAACATATATAATCTCATAATAAGATTACACTTGTTTTAAACAAAAATAAATAGTTCTCATACAGATATGGGGAAACTAAAGAAATGTAACCAATAATTAGAAAGCGCTTTAAGCGTGAAGCCTAGAACTAGTAATGATGAAGCCTAGAGCGATTATTATTAGATGATATAATTTTGACTTTTTTTAATAAAAAAAAAAATTAGATTTGATCATGAAATTACATATGTCTGATTAAATTAATTTGTTTTATAAATAATATACTAACAAACCTTACATTATAAATGATTCAAATTATTAAAACATGTTTGAAATATATCGTTGAAACTAGTAGATTCACGGTCTTCCGTCCTCAAAGCCATCGAAAAAACTCACCAAAAAAAAGCTCGGTCGAGTAAAAACTTGAACAAACCTAGGTCGAAGATCGAGATCGATCAGCGAGGTTGGAGTGATTAACGAAGAGAGAGAATCTGCATTCCTTCTCTCTCTCATTCTCTGGCGTCATTGGTAGCGGCGGAGAGGAGAGTGAGAGAGAGAGGTTTTGGAGATGGAAATCTTGCTGCAGTGGAGTCTACTTTTTTAGGTGGCGATTTTGTTGTAAGATGTATGTGTATGTCGGTGGTTAGTAGACTCACCGCACACCATGTCGTCTATAACAAAACTAGGGGTGTACGGTGCGGATTGGTTCGGTTACGAGAAAATCCAAGAACCGATCTATGATTCTGTGATTTTGAGAACCAACTAGACCGTTACACTTATGCGGACGAGAACCAAACGAAAAAAGCGGTTGAGTTTGGTTTGGTTTCACGATTCAAAAATTTCTATTTAGAATAATAAATTGTTAATATTAGCAAAATAATTACCTAAACTAATTACATTTAACTCATGATAAAAACTAATAATATTAAGGCATTACTTAATATTACATATATATACCATCTAACATTATTAAAATTATAAAAACCAATTAATAAAAATAAAACTTGATATTATATATATATATATATATATTTTAAAATTGGTTCAGTTGGTTTGGTTAAGTTCGATTGAGCTGCGATTTTTTCATAAAATCCGTTAATCAAATCGTTTTCACGGTTCTCATATTTCTTAATCAAAGCGAACCAATTCTTAATAGAACGAAAGCCAAAGTATGATTCGATCTGGTTAGGTCCGAATTCTGGTTTGAGCAGATTTTTGAACAGCCTAAACAAAACTCACGTGTGCCACGTCACATCTCCTAATTTAGGAAAAAATTGTGCGATGCTCTACACCACTCACTAAACTTTCCTAATCTAGGGTTAGATTTCTCTCCAATTCAAGGTTGGACTAAAAGCGCATTATTGGATTTGTTGAGAGCATCACCAATTTTGTTTTAATAATTTGAGCGTTTAATATGTAAAAACTTACTAATTAATTTCTTGTAGTAAAAAATCATGTTAATTAAATATCAATATCTCCTTGATCAAATTATACTTACATCAGCGGTAAATATGATTTTCAAAATAAATTTGACAAAATTGAATCAATTAAGTAGCTATCGATATCACGATCAATGTAATTTTTTATATTAATAAAATATTCAATGAGTTTTACATTAAGCGGTTAAGAATATTGAAGAAGTATCATCTTGGCCCCAGGCTAAACATCTAATTCAATCCATATAGTGGACTAGAGAGAATATGTTTCCATAACTTATCATTCTTAAATGAATGTTAGACATATAATTATAAGGGCTGATAAATTAGGTATCTCAAGTTGTTTTTGTTTTTTTGTTTTGTTTTTTTTTTTTTGGGCGCATTAATGTGGGACTTGGATAGGTGTTGTGCACAACCGTGTTGTGAACTTCGTTAGGTTGTGTCTCGAGCTTATTTTTATAATTTAAACTATTTATATTATAAGATTTGTTAAATAAATCATATATTAAAAAATAAAATTAATTAAACATGTGTAATCTCATAATAAGGGGTGGTTTGAGGTTATTCTAAATAAGTGTACTTTTGACTTTTATGAAATATGGGTTAAGTTTGAAGTGATGTGGTAGAGAGGTGATGTGACTTAAATAAGATGATCTGACTTAAATAAGATAGTGACTTTTTGACTTTTTGTAGTATATGCCAAACAAGGCCTAAGATTACACTTGTTTTAAACAAAAATAAATAGTTCTCATACTGAGATAAGGAAACTAAAGTAATGTAAACAATAATTAGAAACGCTTCAAGCGGCGAAGCCTAGAACTAGTGACGATGAAGCCTAGAACCGATTATGATTAAGTGATATAATTTTGACTTTAAAAAAATAATAATAATTAGATTTGATCATGGAATTACATATGTCTAATTAAATTAAATTTTTTTTTTATAAATAATTGTAGACGTCCCGAGCGTCAGGGAGAATCCCATTTTGTTCATTGGGCTCACTCTGATTCGAGGACTCAATGTCACAGTCTTGTTTCTAATCTCGCGAGTGCAATGCAAGACCGATGAATCATCAAAGAGTTCAAATCCGAGCAAATCTTTTTAAAAGCAGATTTTTTGAAAGAAGTGCAAACATGGGCTTTGCGGATATAGAGTCGCCATCTAAATATTTATTTTGGGAGAATTTAGGAAACCCTAACTCGTTGCCCTAGCACGTGTCCGTCATCACCAAAGTTGCCTCGGCTCGGGAACTTGAGTACGATTAGGGAAGATCGCGTGAGCATCCGTTAGATCAAAGATCGGCCTCTACTAACTTTCATGATCTCGAGTTTTGAAAATATTATGTGCTCTTATTAGGTTATTAGCCTAAATTACTATGTGATCGCGCATCATACAAGTATAGACTAGATCGGTGAGTTGGAACAAAACATTTCATGTTTGTTTTTAAAGCGGTTTGCTACTCATTAAGTATGCTAAAATGCGAATTTTGCCACCCTCAAGTGGGCTTAGAAAACATGGTGATTTGTCACTATCTAGTGGGCTTAAAACTGCAATCAATGAATTGTTCCAATTCGGATAATCAACCTCCACCCTGAGGCATTGAGGCGGGTTATATCACATAAGCACTTAGCCTCATGGTAAGCATGCTATTATGGCAATCACTCACTTTATGCAAGGATGCTAAAGCATAAATACTTACCGAGTACTCCAAGCCAAAGAAAGAAGCTAATTAGAAATCATGCATGAATCCTAACTATCTTTGAGATGCCTATTGTAACACATACAATAATACAACTAAGATAAACGACTATTCTAAGATGGCATATGATGATGCTCACGGTAATACGTATTCAACTTGAAATTGAAATACAATGCAGTTAGTATGATCTGGAGCCGGTGCATGCAAGGCAATTTGAATAGATGCAAACATGCGAGCATAAGTATGCTAATTGAAACATGCCCTAAACTAACCATCATAATTGGTAAATAAAAGGGAGAAAGGCGGGGTTGGAAGACATACATCACACGCACACTTATTACACAATTGCTCTCGCTCGGATGGTTGAATAAATATCTGATCGAATAAATAATTAATTACTCTAGCTAATTAAATATTACAAAACCTAATTAATTAACAAATTAACTAGGAAAGCGAATAAACTAGCATGCAAGCTATAAAATGGCGCCTCGGCTCTTCTTAGAATGATGAAAGATGCATGCGTGCTCGAATTAAGCCTATTAAGGAAATTCCTCGCGATGCCTAGATTTGCCTCTATTGCAATTGATCCTAGAATATTGTACAAAGCTCTAGAAATTCTTTGGTTTACGGTTTCTTGCAACAGAGAGCAAGAAAGGGGCATGGCAAAGTATTTTCAACATATGTATGCATGACTACTCTCACCGTCATTGCATAAGCTCTAGGGAGTGTAGTCCTCGATCCTCGTGCCACCAATCACGAATCTCGATGCATGATGGCCGAGGAGTCGAATTGCACAACTCAATATGAAATGGATGCACACATAAACTCAACAAGGCCTAAACTCCATCATGGGTAATTGAGTGTTGGCGGCAGGAAGTGGGACACGTTTTGTCACTTTAGTGCAACGCCCTCGTTTCCGATGCGGACTAACCCTACTCCAAACACAATGCAATGAGATGGCATACACAATCACGACTAACATGCAACCTAAATGCGATGCAACCTAATCATCTTTGCGGTGAGGGATGATATGCACACATGCAACCTAGCATACGCAATGCTATGGTCTGAAATGGCATATACAATGCTCATGAGCTATATGGTATACACAATGCAAGATGGGCTTAAACCAATGTGAGTGGACCTCAGCCACACTCAAATCAGTGGCCATACATGAAAATGAGACAACCGAAATACATGCAAACATGCACGAATACAAAGGACCGATCCTAAGGCACAACATGCAACTCTAACTAAGCATGGAAAAGGATGAAATATGGCATGGAAACATACATTTTCCAACTACGAAACATGATGCACAATGGTCTGAATCACGCAAACACTTCACACAATGCATGCTAGATGGCACAATTACCGAAACTAGTGAAGCGAATTACACTAGAGGTACACAAAGTGATGCACAAATGGAAAGACCAGCCCCAAAAAACCCTAAGCGGGTCCAAGGCGATTGGAAAATGGCCTAAAATGATGGCTCAATATGCAAAGAAATGAAGCTCATTCAATGGTCCGAAAACAAGGCATACAAGCCCAACTCTCAAACGCATTTAAAGAGTGAAAATCATGGGAATATGACATACATGTAAGCTTTGAAATATGATATGCAATGGCCCCAAAATATGAAAACACCTCAGTATATGCATGTAATAGACCTCGAAACTCAAAACTAAGCATAGACATTGAACTACAAGCATGCAAAACAAACATCATTCGACCATGAGACCCAAAAAAAGAGCTAAGGCAGTCCAAAATACGCACAAAATCAGTCTAAGGCATGGCCAAAACTGCTAGAATTAAGAGCCAAAAGATCATGCAATACAAGCTAGTGAACCATGATTTGCACTACAACTATATGAAGCACATGAGAGCTCACCAAACCAGCCAAAAATAGAAGTATGCTATGCCAAATAATGCCCAAAAACCCATGGAAACATGGCCAATGCATGCAAGAATGATATGTTCTTTTGAAAGGCCAATAAGAGGGTTATTCAACACATGCATGATTGACATACAAAATGGAAAAATCACCTCTAGAAAGAGGTTATGATGGCTCTAAAACTCACTGAAAAGGGCCTGAAATGAGCCTAGGAAGCATGCAAGTAAAGGTCCCTTTGAAAGGCCTTGAAGAGGATTACTCTACACATGCACAATAGACATTCAACATGGCAAAAAGGTCTCTGGACAGAGCCTATTCAGGTCACAAAACTCACAAAAAGTGGCCTGAAACATGGCTTTAAAACATGCAAATAGGGGCTCCTTTAAAAGGCCAAGAAAGCTAGTAAACAAAACAAGAGGTGAGAGGGTCACCCCTCTCTGATTTTGATGCTCAAAAATACATAATAACCACTGAAAATCCACTGGATTTCAGTGGTCAAAATGGCCAACAAAGCTCACAACAAAGGCCCTAATGCATGGCCTAAAAACAAGAAGAAATGAAGCATGCAAGGGGGTAGATGACCCTGAACAGAAAAATAGTCTTAAACAAACATGTTTAGAAGCTCAAAACAAGACTTTTTTCAGTTTATGAAAAAGCCTAAATATGCTTTCAAGATAGGCTAAGAGATGGATCAAAATAATACTCAAAAGATGGAAAAATGATTACCCTTGAAAACCAGCAAGAACCACAGCCTCTGGACCAAAAATGCAGCCCTCAAACTCTGATAACAAGCTCCAAGAACCTTAGCTTAATGGTGGAGGGGTTAGGCTAGGAGATGGTATACAAAGGGCTAGAACCAAGCAATTTAGAGCTCAAAAGAGATATAAGAAGAGATATATTGTTTGCCTTCACCAAAGTTCTGAACCTTTGCTAATGAGGGAGAGGGTCTCTCTTATAGCCAAAGAGGTCTAAAGCTTGTCTTGGAAGCTTGGAAGCAAGATTAAACATCCTCCATACACGTGTATGGAGGATCGGCTCATCTTCCGGTGGCACAGTGGAAGCAACTCAGGAAGACAAAGCGAGGGAGTAGGCCGACGGTTCAAGTGGTTGGCCGACCAAGCCAGGTGGTCGGCCAGCCACTTTTTGTGGTCGGCCAGCCAGGTCAAAAGGTCCAACTCAAAAATAGGTGGTCGGCAGCCCATATTGGTGGTCTTCCAGGTGAATACAACTCAGTGGTGATATAGGAGACTAGTAATTGTGGCCCAAAAGTGAGGGAGACCAGTTTCTCGCCAAGAAAACTGACTGGAGGAGAGAGAAAAGTGGTCTCTAAGGAGAAAGCTGGTCTCCAAGGGTAATTGGTGGTCTCCACATTGAAACAATGAGTGGTATGGTGGGAGACCGATAAATGTGGCTCAAAAGTGAAGGAGACCTCTCTAACAAGAAAACTAGGCGAGAAAGGTGGTCTCCAAGAAGAAAATGTGGTCTCCTACCTTGTACCACCTTCCTAACAATGAAAATAGGGTCCTTGCTAAAATGAACCCACAGATGCAAAAGCGAGGTTCGGGGTCAAAAGCAGCGTGGCGGGTACTAGCTGATTATCAAGCAGGAAGTGGCGTGTGACCACGAAGGTGGTCTCTCGAACCTGATGTCCCTCTAGAGAGGAAACAAGGTGTGTGCCAAAAAGAAACATGAGAAAGTTAAGCGGTCGAACGAAGCGCCTGACGGCGACTCGAAAATCGAGCTGGTCTCAAGCGGGAATAATAGCTTCGACCACGAAGCGTAGTCTGACCATTGAGAGATGGTCTCTGAGACCTCTCCTTCGCCGGGAAGAAAGCAGAACTGATTCATAAAACCGTGAAGCACAAAAAGAGTCCCAAAGTCCGGAGGCAAGGCTTTTAGTCGAGACTCTGTAACCTCAGAACGAGCACAATATGTACCATCACCGAGCGCTCAGTCGATGACGTCTGAGTCTTAAGGTCGGTCAAAAATGGGGTGTCTACAATAATATACTAACAAACCTTACATTATAAATGATTCAAATAATTAAAACATGTTTGAAATATATCACTACAGGATCTTCTAGCATGAGTCTTTGCCACAAGGCACAACACTACTAACTTCATTAATATGTGATCCAGGCACAAAATATGATCGGTCCAAAATATGAATCCCAAATTTAGGAGTTGTTTACCATTAGATTATTTGGTTAAAATAGTTAAAAATTTAAAATGGTCAATTACCCCACTTTATTTATTTTTATACACTTTTTTTTTTCTTTTTTTGTAAAAAAATAACATAAAATTAACTAAACTAGTCAATTTCCAGAAAAACTCTTAAAGTGTTTAGATTTCTTCAAAATGTGTAGACAGTTCAAATTGGACTTTTCAATAGGGGTGACTATTTTAATCGGATTACAAGAAGGTTAGCCCATACCCATCTTAATGGGACAAATTTTACCTATTTCAACACTTATGTAGCGCAGGGCTCACCCGCCCCAACACTTATAGATAAATAAATAATATATATGTCTATTTGATTGGACGGACTAGATCAGGGGGGAATTAGAATCTATTGGACTTGAATTTTGGGACTGTGAATCCTCTGGATTATTTGATTAGATTAGATATGTATCCTGTCTTTGTTTTCCCATGAGATTAGAGTTCAGAAATGACTATTTTTAGTGAATTTAATGTTTGGTTGGGCGAACTAGATAAGATAAATGAGCAAAAGACTATTTTACCCTTTTTCAATTGTTTACTAAGTAATAGCAATATTAAACATATCTTTAATATTTTAATTATTTTTAGCTAGATTAAATAAAAAATTATTTTATTTTATTTTTACACAATTAAATAAATTAATTTTTAAAAAAATTAAATAAATAAAATATCAATAAAAATATATGTTATTTTTTAATTAAAATTTTAAATAAATTTTTTTTTAAAAATAATAATAATTAAACAATGAAATTAAATAAAACATCTATTAAAATTTAAATAATGAAATTAAATAAAATATAAACAAAATTTTAAAATAAAATATCTATAAAAAATTATTTAAAAAAATAAATAAATAAAACATCAATAAAAAGTTAAATAAAATTATTTTATTTTTAAATTGAGACATTTAAATTTTATTGAATTTTACTAAATATAATACATAATTAAATAGTAGAAGGTCAAAATGGTTATTTCACCACCTAATCTCAACAGTAAATAGTCCCTTCAAAATTGTCCTACACCTCCCTCCTAAAATAGTATAATCCCCATAGAGGAGATAAAGTGCATTTGGACTCCATGTCGGGTGAGCTAAAAAACAAACAAACGTCGAATTAGATGCTTCCCCCAAATTACAATCTGCACAGTAAATAGTCCCCCTGTTATCCCTCTCAATCAAACACACAATATATAATTATATATAAGAAAAGAATACTAAAAGTCTATAATTCTATTTAAATATAAATAAATAATAATTATAAAAGTCTCACTGCTTATATATATGAAAACAAGAAAAATGATTTAGGTGGTGTTTGGGAAGGAAAATTATAATAATATTTTTTTAGTAAAAATGAAAATTAAAATTTTAGTGTAATATTTTAGTGTTATAATTTTAGTGTTACAAAACTCAAAAAAAAAAACAAATCCAAACAAAATATCACATCAAAACCCATAATCATTTCATTTTTTCTCTCACAAATATCACATTCAACTATAAAAAAACCCAACTATCTTCTCAAACACAAAATTTTTTTTCTCCAATAATGTTCTACAACTAAAAAAACCTACAAAAAAACCCACTTTCCAAACACCCACTTAGTGTGCTAAGAATTTAAATGATTCTTAATTTTTGTGGCTATTTGAAATGTGGTCGAATATCTGTGGGTATCAGGTATTCGCTAGTATCCGCGGGGGCGGGGGCGAGAAATGGCAAACCCGCCCCATGGCCATCCCTACTCTTCAATAGTGGAGGTCGAGATTAAGGCCTCATTTGGTAACACTCACTTTTAGTCTAAAAGTCAAAAGTCACTAAGAATATCAAAAAAATTATACTCCCACCAAAAAAATTAAAGATTTCATTTTTTCTCTATTTTTTTTCAAGTTTTTTTGGTAAAAAAAATTTTAAAAAAATCATTCTAAATATATTAATTTTTTATCTCATATTTTAGTTAAAAATTACAAAAATAGTATGTTTTCAAGTAAGCCCAGGTTGTCAATTTCTTTCTCTACCACCGCATGCCTTCTTTGGTTCCTATCTCATATGAGTTCGCCACTCCATTCCTACTATATTTGAGTTTATTCTTGTATTTCCTTCCTTCTTTAAGCCTTGTATATATTTAAAATACCAATAAGAGAGTTTGTCTCAATTATATTTATTAAATTTATATAATTTTTTTAATATAATAAGATTATAACACTAAAATATTACACTAAAATTTTCATTTTTACTTTCATTTATTATTTTATGTCTTTACTAAAAAGAAAATGGGTGGGTGCTCGAATTTGAAATTTGGGTGGTCGAAGAGAAGAGGAGAATGAGAAGAGAGCGCCTCGCCCCTGCCTCGGCCAGGGTTTGTTGGCCCTTCCTCCCCTCATTCTCTTCCTCCTCTCTCCCTCCTTCTTCCTCCATTCGTCTTCTTCTTCCTTCTGCTGAAAAAAAAATAAAAAAAATATAAAGATCAAAACGACGTCGTTTTGATCTTGTCGACCCACAACTTTTGAGCTACCACCGGGGTTGTTACTAAAATGCTCTTTCCTTTTACTTTTCGATTTGTCACGCCTCGAATATCATGAGAGGTGAGGCTAAAACTTTAGAATTGAGTTTGGGCTAATTATTGGGATTACCCTAGTGGCCACAGCCCATGAGCTTTTGTTTAGAAGTCATAGATTAATTTTCCCACCCAATCTAAGGTGCATAAAAAAAAAAACAAAAAAAATGAGTTGGGCTTGTATTAAATGTCAATTTGTTGGCCCAAAACTGAGGTACATGATAAGGCCCAATGTGGAACACAAACTAAAAAGTAAAGAAGATCCAAGATAAGAGCCCATCAACACTGGTTTTTTTAAGCAAACAATTAGATGGGTTACTTGCCTAAAGCCTTTAAAACAAGGGTAAATTGCAAATACAATTTTGAAATTTAATTAAAATATAAATTGACTCATGTGATTTTAAAAATTACATCCGCCCTTGACTTTTCGAATTTCATTACATCGGCCCATTTTATTAATAAATTATCAAGTCAATTAATAATTTTTAATGATATCAAAAATTTATTTCACTTAATTCAACTAATTTTATTATCGTATAAGAGAGTAGTTAAAAATTTTATTTTTTTAGTTAATTCTGTTAAATAAAAAATTCTAACAAGGGAGTAGTTGTAATTTTTCAAACCATAGAAGGCAATTCATAGTTTAAGCAAATCTGAAGAAGTGTATTTATAATTTATTCAAAAAGAAAATGGACTGTGGACTCTTTTGGTACAGTGGAAAACACTGGACCCTTATGCTGTATTTGGTTAAAAGATTTGAGAAGAGATTTAGAAATAAAAAGGAAAAATGTGTGTGAAATTAAGTGCAATATAAGTATATTTTATTTACATTTTGCCTACCTTTTCTATTTCTATTTCCAAATTTCTTTTGAATTCTTCTACCAAATACAGCATTAAAGATGAAACAAGCGCATTGCCCGGATTCGAGGTTTGGGATCTCTTTCCTCTATCCCTTCCCCTACCCCCAACAAAAAAAATAATAAAAAAAACTCTTTCAATGACAAATTTTGTAATGATTTATCATTTTTTAACCTTACAATGGCCTTTTATTTTGTTTTTTTATGGTTCAATATTTGCACAGTTATAGAATCATTTGAACATCTCGAGGTATGACAATCTTGAAATTCTTTCATAATCCTTCTGCTCTGAGAGTAAATTAAAATGGAAAAATTAAGACATAGATGATTTGATGCTGTAGTTGAGTGACCTTTGAAAATAATGTATAATGAGTAAATGGTCAGCCCTCTACAGAATCATCATCAAGAATAGTGTCCTTGTTTAATCCTTTGGGCCACACTTTCAAACAAAAAAAGTTAGAAAAAGTGGAATTGGGCCTAAATGGCAAGAACTATGGTTGGCTTTTGGCCACAATTCTAAAGATAGTCACAAACAAAGGGATTGCCACTAGGGCATTTAAAGCAAAGCAATTAATTAGGTTGGCCACTTTTAGACTGCATGTTAATGTCGACGCATGATAAGGAGCTTAAATAATTGTATATTTTGAGAAGTGTTAAAAACACGTGTTCACAAAATCCTAAACAAGATGAGTCTCGCAACAATTGCCTTGGAGACACTATTTAAAGAGTAATTAACAATCGTTTATTACATTTAATGACTCCTGAATTTGTTGAATTCTAAATAATGATTGTTTTTATGCTTGAAAATATGAAGTATTAATGATCGACGCTATTGAAAAGCGTGCTCTGATAATTTTAAAGTAAATCCAAAGCTATTTTCTATTCAAATGAATACATAATCCCAACATAATCATCAATTGAAATTGGTGATTAAAATTATTTGTACAAATGTTTTATTAGTGAAATGAGATTTGTGCTTGCCAATTTTCTTTGACCTTTTCACTTGAATGGGTTAAAACAATTAACCAAAATAAAAAGGGTTAAGTAAAATAAAAAGTAACAATGCATGATGCATCATGAGAGGTTCACTTCCCCCCTCATAATTAAATAATAAAGGAAAAATTACATGATAGTGGGAATGGAATTTTTTTTTTATCAAAAGGTGGGTGCAATTTTTGATATCGTTTCTTTGCACAAAAATAATTGTATCCTATATTTATAATTATTTTTGGTTTTTTATAATGATTTGTGATTCTTCCTTAAATAAACACTAGTTAGGAGTGCATGAAGGAATCCAATAATCTTCAAACCAAATTAATTTAGTTTTTAAGAATTGCTTAGTTTGGTTCTCAATTCAAAAATTATAAAATCAACTATATCAATTTTAATTCTCAATTTGGTGACTGGGTTTCATTAAATTTGAGTTAGTTACAAGTTAAAATCAACCCAAACTCGACACATGCACACCTCTAAGATTTGCCGTATTTGTTTAAACTTTGATTGGTTTGGATGGGAATAGCTCATTCCAAGTACAAATTTTGGATTTGTCACGATTACAAATATGTTACTGTCACGTTATTTTAAATGCACTCTATGTATTTATAATTTTTTTTTATTATAGTATTTTGTCTAAAAAAATGAGTGGTGGTGTATGCAATTCGTTCTAACAATCAATATCCAACCATATCTTAATTGCAATGACACAGCATTAAATTAAACCCACTTAGATTTTTTTTTAGGGATGACCATTTAAATTTGATCCACGGGGTTTGTCCATACCCATCTGAATGGAGTAGATTTTACCTGTCCTGACACTTATGTGGGGTGGGGGTTGATTATTTTTTGGTCACCCACAACGGGGGTGGGGCAGGTATTGTTGCTCCCGGTTCAAACCCGACCCAATATAATTAATAATATATAAATAAATAATATATGTATATATATAATATAATTAGATATAAGAAACTAATATTAAAAGTTTATGATTTTGTTTAAATATAAATAAATGATAATATTAAAAGTCTCACTGTTTATATGTATAAAAATAAAAAAAATTATTTAGTGTGCTAAGAATTTAAATGATTCTTAATTTTTTTACTATTTGAAATGTGGTTGGATATCAAAGTATCGAATTATCCGTCTGAGCGAGGTAAAGTGAAAAATTTCACCGGCAGCAGAGATGGGGGCGGGGGTGGAGTTTGTCGGCGGGGACAGGGGACGAGGAATGGCAAACCCACCCGTGGCCATCCATCCCTACTTTTGTTTTTTTTTTTTCCTTATTCTCTCTTGTGTTTGGATAGAGTGCTAGAAAACAATTCAATTGATATGACCCTAACCATTACAATTCCTTTAATATGTCCAAAGTTTAAGACTCAAACCTACCCAGTGGCTATCCTATTTTTCTTCTTCTTGTTCTCTCATGTGTTTGGATAGAGTGCTGAAAACAATTCAATGGATATAGACCCTAGCCATTACAATTCCTTTAATCGTCTAAAGTTTAACTCCCAAACCCACCCGTGGTCATCCTTACTTTTCCTTGTTCTCTCATGTGTTTGGATAGATTGGTAGAAAACAATTCAATTGATGTGGACCCTAGCCATTACAATTCCTTTATCGTCCAAAGTTTAAACACGATCATTCAATTCATCAAACTATTGAAGGTGATTGAAGTGAGTAATGGCGAGTTGAATTTGAGGACTTGTTTGGTAATGGCTCTTTTAAGTAGTTTTATTTTAAATTTTTTTAGTGAAAACAAATATTTTTAATCTGGATTTAATATATATGATTCTAAAGAGGTTTGCATAGGATTTGAATGTGTATTATCAATCTAAATTCTCACACCTCCTCTATTTGTTCCTCTACCGCACTTGTAGGCATGATTTATTTTTTACAAGTTATACTCAAACACAATAACGGCCCCGTTTGGAAGAGCTGTGGAAAAGTGATTATAGCTTATAGTTTAACAGCTTATAACTTATAACTGTGAACATAAGTTGATTTTTGACTTATAAATTAAGTTTATCCTTCCCCATTCAAAGAATAAGTTGATTTTTTACTTATAAAAAGGTATAAACTGTATTGTTAAGCTGAACCAAACCCATCAAAATAGCTTAAATTAACCTAAAAGCTAAAATAAGTTGGAAATAAGCTCTACCAAACAGGGCCAACATAAATGAATATAAACCTTAACTCGGACAATGTCATGGCACATACTCTATCTAAAATAACTCTGTTGGCCAGAAGAGTTGCAAATATGAAAGCTCATCCCTTCTGTATTACTATAGAACTTGAAAAAAATGATTACAAAAATATCATAAAATTGTGGATAAGATTTTAAATCACGAGTTTCATTATTCAGGTTACTTTTTCTTTTGACTCCCTAACTTTTTTCGGTAAACAAAATTCTGCAAATTGTGAACTCGATACTATCAAAAGTGAAAAATAAAAAAAGAACTTCAAAAGGTTGACCCAAACTTGGGTTGGTAATTTAAATCCATGTTGAAGCGAACCACGTAAATCATTGAATTCTTATATTTGTTTGATTTGTTTATCTTTCTTATTTGTTATTTTGTGTCTCAATGATTCTGTTTAAGAATAACTGTTTTCCTAACAATCGCTTTAAATTGAAATTTATATCATACATTTTATTTAAACTACCATAAAAGGGAAAGGAAAAAATCACAGGAATTGTGGACTCAAAAGTTACCAAATGTGGAAAACTAAAAGAATATGAAAAGATTTGACTGAGACTTGGGTGGGAAATTTGCCCTATTTTACCAGCTGTCAAAAGTTTTAAAGACAACGGATGCTTTTTAGGTTGATTTTGATTGAAAAAAATGCATGCTTGGTTGATGAAAACAACAGAACAACAATGTGTAATTGAACCCATTCGGAAGCCCACTAATTGAAAGATCACATCACTTGTTGAGTATATATATATAGTAATTCAGCACTTTGAGACATGTTGGATTGCACTGGTATCCCTACCACAAGAATTGTGATGTTTAATTTACCACTATTATCACTATAAATATTCTTTTTGTATTCCTTCACTACTTGATCACTTTTTAGTGGAGGAAAAAAAAAAAATTTATATGAAACTACATGAGCCTGTAAAAATATACCAACACTATTTGGGGTTTATTTTATTTAAGTATTTATTATCTTTGGAAGTATATTTATATATATGACACAAAAAAAAAAGAAACGAATTCTTCTTTGAAATTTGTTGTTTATAGAAAATATTAAATATGTTAAGTTTGTTTTTTTGGTAAAAACAAAAATAAGACACCTGTTATATCCGTGTTTTAAAATTTTATTTTTAAAAATAAGTAAGAGAGACAATCGGAAGAGATTGTTGACCATCAAGACTGGTTACCAAAGAAATTTGTTGTCGTGGCTTGTTTTATTTATTTATTTATTTATTTCTAAACTTAAGGATGCGGGTTTAAAAATTTTAACTAGTCCCTGTATAAGTCGTTTCATGCTACCATGTCAAAATAAAATATTTAGAATTTATCATCAATTGTCAAGAGATTTACTTAAGATGTAGCCTCACGACATCAACTGCAAATATGTACTATAAATTTAAAATTCTTGACATTTTTTTTAATACAATTCTGATACCATAGACTTTCTATTATCTAATAATATCACTAACGAAACAAAGTGATAGACTGACAAATAGCACCATTGGGTCACAAAACACATACTTTTAATTAAAAATAAATGAACAAATATGAACTACGAATAACGAGGGCGAGAGACATTGATCACACGCAACCATTAATAAATTTAAGATAAACATCATTTACAAATCACCAATTAAGCTTAGTTTTGACTTCCAACATCACGAAAATAATACATTAAAAAACATTTATTTAACTAATCGTGATTAGTAATTGTTGGTTATATATTTTATGCAGGCCAATCACGGTTTGATCGTGGCGAGGTTGAGGGTATCTGGAAGACAATTCAAACCTTCGATCGTGATCGTACATGTAGCAGTTAGTATTAGTTTTCATAAGATTTGCGCAGTACTGAATCAACAAAGAGGTACAAAGTAATGTGGCTTCAACGGTTACTCACATTTAAATTCAAAATCAAGAGAAACCTAACTGCATGTATTGGCATAGTGGAGCTAACTATAAGGCAACATGATCAGCGATCATGGAGGAGCGGTTCGACGGTTAGTAGTGCAGTTCGATGGTTATCCTTGAGAAGTATAAATAGCAGAAAAAGCCCGGACTCGGATCTAGAAAACCAATTTTATCAACTTTATTTCTTTTCTAGTTTTACATTTCTGTTCTTTACATTCTTTGTACTTTAAAATTCTTGCGCTTTTGCGTTCATAGGAGAAGTTTCAAGTAGATCGTTCTTTGTAAACCTCTCTGGTGAATTGGATCATTGTAAGTCTTTCATTTTTACTTAATGAAATGCTGCAATTGTTCTTCATTTAATCATTGTTAGCTAATTCTCTTAAGTAAAGCCACGGTAAAAGTCCTTTTTATTGAAATTTGAAAGAACTAAAACACAATCGTCGATAATTGGTTGGCAATTAATATTACATGGGGCGATTGATCATTCTTTGATGCAGCTCACAATTACAAAAATAACCTTGAAAGTAAAAAAGCCAGCAGTAATGAAACACAATTGCAACCTATGGAAGTATTTTGTGAATAACAATCGTGGTTAAGGTGACACCAAAGTGTCGACCAAGGTGCCACATAAGCTTGGTCATGTGCGAGATGATCTCGATTAGTAGGGTTATCTTTAGAGATATCGGAATCCGAGGTAAGCAGATAAGGGACAAGAGTCCTATAACATGTGAGAATCTTAGTCTGGATAGAGATAAGGCTCAAGAAAAGTTTATTTTTATCTAGATGAAGGTCCAGGATGAGCATAGAGCCTGAGTCCATTGAAGTGAGACTTCTAAGAGGATTAGGTCACTGCTAATTATAAAAGCAAGGCATCAGCGTGGGTCTTAGGTAAGTTCTTTCTTGTGAGTTTAAGCACAATTTGTTATCTATTAGAGATATTGATTACTGACTTGATCGTCGGAGTGCCTCCGGGTGGACGAACCACCGTCATGTGCAAGTTGTTAGGTTTAATTTATTTTGCCGGTGCTCTCCAGCTGAGTTCCTTGTTTGATTGTGTGGTCAAAAATCAACATCCATAATTTGGCGCCGTCAGTGAGAACTTAAGGAGAATAGATGACCAATAATGGATAAGGAGAAAAGATCGGGGATGACAACGTAGGTGGGAGTGGTAAACATGCCGATCCTAACATCGAGGAAGAAAATCGTAATGAAGAAGTACGAGATCAGAATCTTGAGAAAAAAATGTCGGCAAAGAGGGAGACGGCTCAAAGAAAGCTGGCCGAGATGAGTATTACAACGAAGGCGATCTTCAGGTATGGAAGGATAGATGCCTGAGGAGGGACGGCGAGATAAAATAGATGGCAAACAAGTTGGCAGATCTACAATCCGTTATCAACTTCATGATGTATAACAACATAATGCAACCACCGTAACCATTGCAGGACACGCTGATACCAGTGGCTAAGACCGACACCTAGAAAGGAGGCGAAGCAATCCCAATAGTCCCTCAACATGACAAGGAGAATGAACGTTCACATCGGCCTTCACGGGATGTCGGGCTAGCACAGTCAGTGAGAGGTGAGTCACAGAGGATGCCTCGTACCAAGGGAACCTATGTCAAAGAATATAGGCATGTCTAGGGGAAGGCACTTTGCTTTGATGCAATGAATGAAGAAAAGTCCAAGAGGACACACCACAATCTTAGAGCGGCGCAAAAAGGCTAAAATCTGTTGATAGTCGAGCTCCCGGTCGAACGAATGAGGACCTGAGAGACTACCTCCAGAGGAAGCGACTCAACGCCGAGGTCACATCCCTGTCAAACTGAGAACGCCGTTCTTAGTGGAGTTGGATAGGTTTGAGGTGTCAAAGAGGTTTCATATGTCGAGGTTCGGGTTTATGACGATAAGTCTAATCTGAACTTTCATGTAAACATATTTAAATTCAATGGCTTTGTATAGTGCGAGCAGCGACTCTTGTGCAAGATGTTCCTTTATCCTTTGGAGAAATTGCATCGGATTGGTTCCATAAGTTCTTGAAAGGAATTGTGAAGAGTTGGGAAGGCTGGCGAGATGTTTGTGGCCAAGTTTGTAACAAATAAGTTCTGACCACTAAGGGTAGACTCCTATTGGCCTTGAACATTAGTGAGGCGAAAGCCTCAAGGCTTATGCCAAATGGTATTATGAGGTGTTCAGCAGAATACCCGATGTCTAACCGAGAATTTGGCGGTTGTATCTTTAAAAAATGGCCTGGAGGATGAATGCCCAATTCGAAAGTCATTTGCAAAAATTCTACCAAAGAGGATGGAGGAGCTCATGGCATGAATTGAGAAATATGCCAAAACGGAGGAAGACACGCATGGAGCAAAGGCACCAAAGCAACGGCTCGCTGAAGTGAGGTCAAGGTAACATTGGTTTTAACAAGTAGGAGACAGGCTTGAGGGTTGCACAAGCAATCACCGTTGTGTTTCGGATCCCCGTTTACAAAGTTCTAGAAAGAATTAGGAACCAGCCATATTATAGAGCACCAAAGAAGATCCTTGGCAAGTTTATGGGAAGGAGCCTTAGGAAACACTGTGCCTACCATAATGAGGATGGGCACTTAACTCAGGGGTGTAGGGCTCTGAAGACACACTTGAAGGATTTGGTCAGATAGGGTCACTTGAGAGACCTAGTAGATGAGGCCAGAACAAGAGAAGAGCGATTTGCTGAGTGCAAAGGCACCACCTACACCACCGCCACCACAATAAGCAGATGGACCTCGAGTGATCAATGTGATTCACTTGAACGTTAATGAGAATAAGGTGCGTGGGGAGACTCAGAGAGTAAAGCATCTACAGCATGTGTATTAGGTCCAGCAAAATAAGCCTTACACCAATGAGTTTCAAGGGCCAATGGTCTTTTTTACCAAGGTAGACCTGGATATGGTGCAACATTCACACAATGATGCCTTAGTGATAATGCTGAAGATTAGGGAGTACCAAGTAAGGCACATACTGGTTGATCAAGGCAGTTCTTATGACATTATGTATGTTAGATGTTACAAGGAACATGGCCTTTACCCAGATGATCTGGAACAGTCCAACAACTCGATGGTTGGGTTCAATGGAACGCTGACGTGGCCTCTATGAGCCACAAATTTGGAAGTGCAGACAGGCATGAAGAAGGTAAGCATAGAGTTTATAGTAATTGACACCCCCTCCCTTTACAATGTTATCCTGGGTAGACCGTGGTTGCATGCAATGAGGGCTATTCTCTCAACATTGCACCAGTTGTTGCGATTCCCAACTGAACATGGAATTGAGGAGGTTAGAGGAGATTAGGTGCAGGCAAAAAATTGCTCCGTGATAGCAATGAAGTCCACTTGTAATGTGCGAGAAATAGAGATAGTGGAAATTGAATATGAGGACATGGAGGCCCTAGATGATGTCGGCAAAAGAACCGGTAGACAAAAGTGAGAGCTTTGAATAAAATTCGGTTCAAGAAGGTGACGAAGAACACTTCTTTCTTCTCAACTCAAGTTTAGCCGAATAGGAAGAAAATGAGTTAGAAGCTTTCTTGCGAGCAAACATGGAAGTGTTCGCTTGGACGCCCTATAAGATATCAGGCATAGACCCTGAGGTCACACCACGAGCTCAATATAGACAGGTCAACAAAGCCTATCATTCAGCGGGCAAGAAGGCTAACATTAATTCATATGGAGGCAGTATAGGACGAAGTGGACAAGCTATTAGAAGCCAAGGCCATTCAGGAGGTGAACTACCCAACTTGACTATCCAACATAGTAATTGTGAAAAAAAAGAATGAGAAGTGGAGAATCTACGTGGACTTCACTAGCCTGAATAAGGCTTGTCCCAAAGACAGCTTCCATCTGCCTAAAATTGATCAGTTGGTGGATTCCATTGTAGGGCATGTGAGGACAAGCTTCTTGGATGCTTACAGAGGATACCACTAGATAGCAATGTATCCCCCTGACGAGGAGAAGACTGCATTTATCACCCTAAAAGAACATCTTGTTATAGAGTGATGCCTTCGGGTTGAAAAATCTGAGGAGCAACCTACCAGAGGTTAGTGACCAAGATGTTCAGACATTTGATTGGCAAGATAGTAGAAGTGTACATTGATGACATGGTCGTAAAAACCAAAGAACTTGGGAATCATTTGGCCAACTTGAAGGCCGTTTTTGGTATCCTAAGAACATATATTTCGACTCATCGATGCTTTGAAATGTGCATTTGGAGTCGGGTCTGGTAAGTTCCTGGGATACTTGGTCACCAGAAGGGGTACTGAGGCAAACACAGATCAAATCAAGGCCATTTTTGACTTGGAGAGCCTAACGTCAGCCACGCAGGTCCAGATTTTGACCAGCAAGGCAGCAACCCTGAATAGGTTTATTAGTCGAAGTTCTGATAAGTGTAAACCATTTTTTAGTTTCTTAAAGAAAGCCACAAATTTTTTGTCGATAGAAGAGTGCAAAGTTTCCTTGGCAGACTTGAAAAGATACCTAACAACAGCTCCAATTCTGTCAAATTCAATACTTGGGGAAGAGTTGTTCCTATACTTGGCAGTTTTAGAACACGCGGTGAGTGTAATGGTAATCAGGGAAGAGGAGGGAGAGCAAAAGGCAGTATACTACGTAAGTAAGACCCTAGCAAGTGCAAAAACTAGGTACCTGCCCTTAGAGAAATTGACACTAGCCCTGGTGATGGCTTTGAAAAAATTGAATCACTACTCCAAGCTCACAAGATTATAATGTTGACTGAGCATCCCCTGAAGTCTCTGTTGCAGCATGGTGATGTGATAGGTAGAATAGCCAGATAGGCAATGGTATTGGGCCAATACGACTTGGAATTGAGCCTAGAAACGGCGATCAAGGGTCAAGTTTTGGCCGACTTTGTGGCAATTACCCTGGTTCCATCCCATCGGGCTTTGGTGTCTTTGCGGCTTGAGTTGTCGAGCGAGCAGAGAAAACCCAACTAGAGCCCAAGAACCCCTCGAGCCAAAACAAAAGAAGGAAGAAGCCAAAGCCTACGACATCTACATCGGCGACTCCTTTCGTCTGTTTGTTGATGGAAGTTCAAATCGTCAAGGAACGGGGGCAGGAATGGTTTTGGTATGAGGCAATCTATTCATTTGGGGTTCAAGGCCTTAAATAATGAAGCAGGGTATGAGGCGGTAATTGTAGAACTAAAGCTAGCAGCAGCCATGGAAGCTGATGAGGTGTTAGTCTTTGTAACTCGACTTATTGTGAATCAAGCAACGGGTGAATATGTAGCCCGAGATGAAAGAATGATAGCCTATGTCAAAGTGGTTGTTAGAGTACTAGCATTATTCTAGGATTACTGGCTATAGCAGGTTAGCCAAGATAATAATAGTCATGCCGATGCCTTGGCTAACCTAATTAGTGTAATGAAATCAGGGGAGGCAAGGACAATAATGGTTGATTATTTGTCAAGCCAAAGTGTAGAACCACTGATCACAAAGTACGAAGCAATGTGTGTGAAAATGGGTCCAAGCTGGATGGATGTAACAGTAATGTTCCGTAGGGATGGCAAGCTGCCAGATGACCAAAAAGAGACGCATAAGACCAGATTGAAGTCGGCGAGTTGGTCGACAACAGAAGGCCATCTCTACAGAAGGTCCTTTACTGGGCCTCTTTTGAGATGTGTACATCCCTCCCAAGTTGAGGACTTCTTGTATGAAATACATGAAGCTGTATGTGGAGGCCGCGTTGGGGATAGAACACTGGCTTATAGAGCCATATTCCAAGGATATAGGTGGCCATACATACAGAAAGATGCTGAAGCTTATGCGAGAAAATGTGAAGTGTCAAAGGTTTGCACTTTTGATACATCAGCCAGTAGCAGATCTGAACCCAATGTCCAATCCTTAGCCATTTGCCCAGTGGGGCATGGACCTAGTGGGACAAGCGCGAATGGCGGACAAAGAAAGTTCTTGTTAGCGACCTGAGACTACTTCATAAAGTGGATAGAGGCAGAACCTTTGGCCAAAATTAGAGATGTGGATGTAACGCTCTCAAAATAAGACATAATCCAACCATTCAATAAATCCATAAAGCATAATAGAAATGTCATCTTTTCATTCATCAGAGTTTGTATTACGATGGATATTACATGATTGTAACAAAATGAATGCCCTACGGGCTTATAGCTTTCCAAGTCATCGCTTGGTTACAACAAAAGAGTCCTAGCTCTATACATAAAAAGCCCTAGGCTTGAATATACATTTAACATCAAAACGAATAACAAAAGGGAGTCTTCAACTCCAAAACCTCCTAAGCTAAGATCTTGGAGGCGGCATATCACTTGTACCTGGAAAATGGTGTCTCAAGTAGGGTGAGCCAAAGCCCAGTAGAGATATACTAAACAAAATATGAGAATTAACTAAAACATTAGCATCCGATAAATGTTTAACACCTGTAAACCAACTTACACCAAATCCACTACAAATCAACATTGATATCCTAATCAATCCGCTCCCCTTTATTTATCAAAATCAATTCATTTACATAGCTCATTGTTATTCAAACAATTCGAAACGCGACTATAACTCATTTATCAACACTTCAATCATAAACGTCATTCATACACTTCTATTCACTTGCCATTTTACGGAACTATGTCCGAGGGAACCGGCACCCAAATATATATAAGATTTCGGGACTTTCACCCTGGACACTCTGGCCAACTTAATTATCAATGAAGTCCATCCCCTATCTCCTCCCAAACAATGAAGTACATCCCCTATCTCATTCTAAACAAGATACATATGCAATGTATTTAAACCGTTGTCATATACAATGACCAATTAAATCACATATTCAATGTGTTAATCCATTGTCATATTCAATGACATAATCGAATTGATTTGTTTCAATTTACCTAATCATCATGCATTTTCTACAACAATCATGGCTATCCTCCACTGATAGCCCACAACAGTTATTTCTAAACAGATAAATAAATCTATCAAACAGATGATTTATCAACTTTACCATAGGTGAGTGATTTATCAATTCAACTACACAATTTAATCACATTTTTCCCCAAGCTCATAATTTCCAAACCAATTTTATATTTCCACACTTGATTTCATTATTCATACAAATAATTTATTTAATTCAAATTAGGGCATTTTTCCCCTTTAACTTATATGGTACCTAAGACCCAATTTCACTAATTATATCCAAGCAATAACATGTTCAAGACCTCTCATACCCATAGGGAACCCAAATTAGAAAACCCCTCATTCAAACATTTCAATTTCAAACCCTAACTTCACCCAAACTTCCCAAATCTCACCATTTATACCAAATGACAAATATCTATGTTAAAACCCATATAGGAGAGTAGAATATCCCTACCTCAAGTGTAGAAGCCCAAGGGAGAAGAGCCAAACACGAGATAAACTTCGAAAGTAATGAAACCAACTTTTACTCGGTTGAAAATGGAGATCTTGAAGAGCTCAATCTTTTTATCAAAGGAAGAAGGGTGAAGAGATCACTAGATCTAGGTCAAAATGTAGAGAGAGAGTATTTTAGAGAGAGAGGCTCTTAACTTAGGGTTTTAGAGAGAGAAAGGACAGAAAAAATGATTTAAAAAGTCACTTTCGCGATCTAATATACGCACAGTTCGCTCGAGCGGAGAGTTTAACGCTCGAGCGTCAGACACATAAATTCGACCCGCTCGAGCGCAATAAAGGCCGCTCGAGCGCCAAGACACAACAGTAAGGCACTACCCGCTCGAGCGCAATGAGACCCACTCGAGCATAGAATACACTCGCCTAGTATTTTACAAACTTGACGATCGCTCGGCGCGGAAGAATTGCTCAAGCTCAGACCCGCTTGAGCGTAAGAAACTCCGTTCGAGCGTGAAAAACACGTCTGCAGTATTTTTGCAGACGCACAAAGTACTAAATGATTGCAAACCCCACTCGAGCGCAAGAAGGCTCGCTCGAGCGGAAGACCCAAATTCTGGGCAACAAGGTGCTAAACCAAGTAGCAACTAACTTGTTCTAAATAAGCCCAAGACATTCAAAAACCGAAATTCAAACGGTAAGAATAGGAAAAGGCATAAACAACAACATTAAACCACAAAACCCGAGTCTGGAACGCCATAAAAACTGGGTTAAAAACCGGGATCGCTATAATGGATGTAAAGAATTTCATCTGAAAGAACATAATCACCAGGTTTGGGATTCCGAGAGCCATTGTGGCAGATAATGGCACCCAATTTGCTAGTAAATTGATCAAGAGCTTTTGTGCTAAGTTAAAAATTAAGAACTATTACTCTATTCCAAGTTTCCTCCAGAGTAATGGTCAGGTAGAAGCATCCAACAAGACCATCTTGGATGGGATCAAGAAGAGGCTGGAAACAGCAAAGGGAAAATGAGTGGAAGAGTTGCGTAATGTACTCTGGGAATATCGGACTATGCTGAGGAGATCAACTAGGGAGTCTCCTTTTGCCATGGCTTATGGCACTGAAGCAGTTATCTCGCTGGAGGTCGGCATCCCTAGAATCAGAACCCAGAGAGTGGAAGATGGGACTAACGAGGCATTTTTGGCCCGAGATCTGGATCTTTTGGAAGAAAGAAGAGAAAGAGTAGCAATTCGGCTAGGGGTATACCAGCAGTAACTAGCTAGGGCTTACAATAAGAAGGTCAACCCAAGGGAATTCAAGGTTGGGGACTTCCTCATAAGGAAAGTTGTCGGCAATAAGAAATATCCCAAGAAGGCTAATCTTGGGCCAAACTGGGAGGAACCTTATAGAATCATCTCGATTGCCGGTAATGAAGCATATTGGCTAGAAGATAGTGATGGCAAGGAGTTGCTACGATCATGGAACATTTGCAATTTGAAATTTTTCTTTCATTAGCTTTTTGGGATTTATGTAATTAGTTGAAGTTTTAATAAAACACTAGTTTCGTTTTGTTTTCATTACTATTGATATTTGTGCGATAGGACCGAAGTAGTCTTATGACGATGTTTCCGATTGAAACATAACGAATAACTTAGACTTATCATATGGTATTGTTGAATTATACTTGCCAAATGATAGAGTTGAACTAAGTTGGTAATGTTTCCGATTGAAACATGACGAATAACTTAGACTTATCATATGGTGAGTTGAATTATACTTGTTATATGATAGAGTTGAACTAAGTTGGCGATATTTTCGATTGAAACATGAGGAATAACTTAGACTTATCATATGATAGAGTTGAATTATATTTGCCATATAATAAAGTTGAACTTAGTTGGCGATGTTTCCAATTGAAACAAGATGAATAACTTAGACTTATCATATGGTAGAGTTGAATTATACTTGTCATATGATAGAGTTGAACTAAGTTTGCGATGTTTTCGATTGAAACATGATAAGTAACTCAGACTTATTATATGGTGGAGTTGAATTATACTTGCCATATAATAGAGTTGAACTAAGTTGGCGTGTTTCCGAATGAAACATGACGGTAACTTAGACTTGCCAGCGTGGCAGAGTTGAACAAAGTTGGGTCTAGTTAGATTAATAGAGAGACCGAGGTTGCAAGACTCGGCTAAACTGTGTTTGAGTCAGACCTCGGCAAGAATTGGAGTTGTTTACTTAATGTGAATATAAGTGGTACTTAAATTCACATTAGGGGGCAAGAAGCAAGAATAGGCTTGACACTTGCTAAATTTTTTTTTTTTTTTTTTTGTGAAAGAATTTACAAGTTGGAATCAGCTGAGGTAAATACTTGAGGGGTTAACTGAGGTACTTGTCACCTAGGATAACCAAATAGTTTGTCAAAGCTAGGAAGGGTTAAAAGAATGAAGTATAAATAAAAGACAATAAGTACAAGTGACAGAAGAACACTTGTAAAAATGTTTGAATCAAATATTTTTAAGTGTTATTTGGCCAAGATCACAATAAAAGGTGAACTCCGAGGTAATTTGGTCCAAGGTAACCAACTAAGGGTGGATCTGAGGTAATCCTTGTCCAAGGTGTTCTAAGCTGAAGTAATCACTCAAACAAAGTTGTGGAAGTGCAAAAATATTCTAAGTATGGAAGCATACAAAGACAGTGAAAATTTAAAGAAACAAGCACACATTCAATACTCAGAAGAAAAGAAGGCATTCATTTAAAGGAAACTTGTTCCAAAATAAAAAGGCACTTTGACTTAGCATAAGAGATTACTTGTCCAAGTTACAATTGAAAGAGAAAAGTTCAGAGTAAACAAAAAATCCTAAGTGCTGGAAACATTGGCATTTATCTCAGATTGCTCAACCTCGGTTGTTGACGTTGTGTCGGCCTCGGTTGGCAGTAAAGTTTCCTTCTCTGCCACTATCTTGGCGTCAATTTCGAGCAACGTATCATTTAGGCTTGTCTCGGTTGTATGGACTTCGGTTTCAGATGTCGTCTTCTTAGGAGAGACGCTTTTGGAGACCTCGTCCTCATCATCTTGAGTCAAGTCCAGGACTTGCTCATTTAGAGTGGGGACTTGGCCCCAACAGCAACCTGCCCCTCTTCATCGGCATCATCAGTTTCGGCATCTTCATCCTTAGAGTTCTTTAAAGAATAAGGGAAGGACACACTGAGCTGGTTAATGTCTCTGATTGGGGAGTCCATGGGGACAGACAACTTGTTGAGCGCCACCATCCAACCGAGGTAATAACCTCGGTTGCAAGCCAGATTGACTTGCTTTTTGTACTGGTCGCGGATGGCGGCTTGGTCTTTAAAAAAGTCTTTTCGTCGGCCACCTTGACCTCGACCTCGACCTCTTTCAAGTCAATGGCCTCCTTGAGCTTGGCCTCTAGCTCTATTGCCCTGGCCTTGGCATTCTCGACAGCAGCATCAGTAACTCCGGCTTTAGTCTTAGCCTCGATTTGAGCAGCTTTGGCTTGACCCAGCAAACTTCGGTTGCTAGCGTCAACATAGTTGAGTGAGGAGAGGAGTTTGGTAGCTTCTTGAGTTTTCTTTACTAACTCCTTCCTCATCATCTCAGTCTTGACCACGTATGAGTGCGCATGCTGGATAGCCTGCAAGGAATAAAATAGATTAGTAAAAATTTTAGCTAAGTAGTGGAAAGCTTAAAACGATTCAACAGGAGACTTACCAAGAGTGAGTGCTACATCATTAAGCCAAAATTCTCATACTCATGAAGGTCGGCTATGTGATTCATATCTTCTGGTAGGAATCTGGCCGTTAATGGTGGCGCCAACTTTGACGTTTTTGATCACACTGTCAGCGGTTGTCAATGGTCTGTCATCCACCATGACCTCAGGCACCCAGGTCATATCGCGAGGGAAGCTACTGCTACTACCCTCTAGACAATCAGACCTCGGCTTCTTTGGTGGTGGGGCATCAGGTGTTGCGGCCGCGACTGGCCTCTTCTCGGCGGCAGTAGTTTTCTTTTCAGTCTCGGCCAACTTGGAGATTGGCACAGTATCCTCAGAGTCAACTTAAGTCACTGTAGCCTTGGCCTTGGCCTTCTTCATTCTTTTTGGCTTCGGATTGGATTGAGATAGAGAAGAGGAGGACAACATAGTTACAACCCTAAGAATGTTGGCAAGAAGATCTTTAACGATGACTGGTTTGTGGCCCATCTCGTCTGCTGTTGCAGCAACTATGACTTTGGTGCCAAAATTTATTGCTGGCAGGGTAATAGGAGGGTTTGAGGGGTCGATCTCGAGAACTCAAGACCTCAGCGTCTTCTCCGAGTTTTGCCGGCAGGGGCGTTAGCAGGAGCTCGACGTCGGGGCTAGCGTTGAGCTAGAAGAATTAACTGGGGGGTAGAAGTTGAAGGTGGTTTGTAGGATCGGATGTGGAGGCTGATCTAGCCTTGGCGGCGATCTGTTGAGTGGAGTTGTAGGAATGAAAGGACTTGCTCTTGCGAGGGACGTCGAGCAAAGGGCTTTGTATCTTGGGGATGTAGTTGAGGAGGGCCGGTATTTTGACTCTGCCTATTGTAATCATATGACCTCGGTTCTACTATATTTTCTTCTATCTCTTCATCTCCTCATATTCCTCAATTCAAGCTAGCGATGGTTCTCTTATGGTATGCGTCATATTAGTCTTATTTCTATTTCTTCTTTATCTTTACCTCAAGTTTATCATATCCCTGCTCTCACTTTAAACCTTATTTCTATTGGTCAATTATGTGAAATTGGTCTAACTGTCACATTTTCTGCTACTCATTGTTTGGTGCAGGACCCTCAGATGGGGCAGACTATTGGGATCGACCGTAAGCACGGACGTCTCTATGAGCTCATTCACCTTCATGTTCCTGACTCTCCTCAGATTGCTGCTCTTGCATCTACTTCTTCATTATCTCATTTTCATCTTTGGCATTGTTGCTTAGGGCATATTTCTGTTAATCGCTTAAAGTCTTTGGTTTCTAGTGGACAATTGGGTCATGTACTTCCAGATACTTTCACTTGTATACCTTGTTAACTTGCCAAACAACCTGCTTTATCATTCAATAAAAGTACTTCTGTTTCCTGTGCACCTTTTGATATTATATATTCGGATATTTGGGGCCCTTTCCCTACTACTACTATGGGGAGATCTCGTTATTTTGTTGTTTTTATTGATAATTTCTCATGGTTTACTTGGATTTTTTTTATGAAAACTCGGTCTGAACTCAAAACCCTTTATTATAAATTTGCCCAAATGATCCACACTCAATTTTCCAAAACCATCAAACTTTTTCGCTCTGACAATGCTATGGAATATCGGGATTTCGATTTCCTTTCTTTTCTTCAGAGTCATGGTATACTGCCTCATCGTTCCTGTGCTGGCACGTCCCAGCAAAATGGCCGTGCTGAACGGAAGCATAGGCATATTCTTGACACTACTCGCGCTCTCCTTCTCTCTTCTTCCTGTCCTGAAAACTTTTGGGGGGAAGCTACCCTCACTACTGTCTACACTATCAATTGTGCTCCTACCCCTGTCATCCATAATTAAACTCCCTTTGAACGTCTGCATGGCACTCCTCCTCCATATACTACTCTTCGGGTTTTTGGCTCTGCCTGCTTTGTTCTACTTTAATCTCATGAACACACCAAGCTTGAACCTCGTTCTCGTCTTTGTTGCTTTCTTGGGTATGGAATTGAACATAAAGGCTTTCACTGTTGGGACCCTCTCTCTAAACGTCTTCATATCTCCCGCCATGTCGTTTTCTGAGAGCACAAAATGTTTTCCCCCTATCCTCCTTTCACTTACCCGCACTTTCCACTAATTTACTGTTTACTAATCCTTCCATAGATCTCTTCTCTAATGATTTTGATATAGGTTCCTCCTTCATTGAGATGCCCTTGCTCACTCCTGCTCCCGACCAGACTACTCTCCCTGAAGGTCTACCTCTCATTGCACCACTTCCTTCTCCACCGGTTCTTTCTCCCACCGATCCTCCTACGGGTCGACCACACCAGGTAACTCAACCTCCTATCCATCTTCGTGATTATATTGTTGGGTCTGCTGCCTTTTCTACTTATGAACCTATCTCCTATCGTGAGGCTTGTACTAATCCTCTTTGGCAGCAAGTTATGACTGATGAACTCTAAGCTTTGGACAAAACTCATACTTGGGATCTTGTTGATCTTCCTCCTGGCAAAACTACTATTGGCTGCAAATGGGTTTACAAAATCAAGACTCATTCTGATGGCTCTATTGAACGCTACAAAGCTCGTCTTGTTGCCAAGGGTTTCAACCAGGAATATGGGATTGATTATGAAGAAACCTTCTTCCCTGTTGCTCGGCTTACCTCTGTTCATGATTTACTTGTTGTTGTTCTTTGCCTTCTTGGGAGCTCTTTCAGATGGATGTCAAAAATGCTTTCCTCAATGGTAATCTTCTTGAGGAGGTCTATATGCAACCTCTACCTGGGTTTACTTTTCCACCTCATAAGGTTTGCAAACTACAGCGTGCCCTCTATGGCCTCAAGCAAGCACCCCGCACTTGGTTTGCTAAGTTCAGTTCTACCATTCATGACATCGGGTTCACCTCTAGCTCCTATGATTCTGCTCTTTTTATATGGACTACTCCTCATGGTACCACTCTTCTCCTTCTGTATGTGGATGATATGATTATCACTGGTAATGATGTAGCTGGTATTCTCCACCTCAAACGTTTTCTCCACCGTCAGTTTGAGATGAAAGACCTTGGTACTCTTAACTACTTTTTAGGCCTTGAAGTCTCTCATGATTCTACTGGTTCTTATTTATCTTAGGCCAAATATGCATCAAATCTTCTGGCTCGTCTTTGGTCTTCTGGGTGCAAAACTACCTACTCTAGTTGATCCTCGATTAAGTCTCACTCCTCTCAATGGGGATCTCCTCAATGATGCTACTCTTTATCGTTAGCTCGTCGGTAGTCTTGTCTATTTCATAGTGACTCGTCCTGACATTGCCTATGCTGTTCACATTATTAGTAAGTACATGTCGGCTTCTCGCACTCCCCACTATACTGCTTTACTCCACATCCTTCGATATCTCAAAGGCACTATGTTCCATGGCCTTCACTATTCTACTTCCTCCTCTCTTGAACTGCGTGCCTTTTCTGATGCTGATCGGGGTGGGTATTTCGGGTTGTAACATCTTATTGATCTCGTCGCTCATTAGCATCCTCGTTGCCCTGGCGTTTCATGCCAGGTACCGAAAAAATTGAAGGAAACACCGAGGTGTTGGAAGGTAACATTCAGCCCTGATTAGCTTGAAGCGTGCCAAAGTTTGATGAACCATTTTGCTAAGTTTTCTAGTTTTTCTCTAGTTTTTATTTATTTATTTGTGTACTAAGACAAAGTTTTAAGTTTGACTGGAGTTGTAATTTAAGAACTTTTAGTTTTGGTGCTGTTATTTAATGGATGATGATAAATTTGGTGGCAACATTGATGAGGATTCTTAATAAAGAAAATTGATTTTAAGTTTTAAACCTTATTATGATGTCCCCAATTTTTGGGGCGTCACACCTTTGAACCTCCTTAACCGTTCTGGGTGACTGCATTTCTATCAAGGCCATGATTTTTTCGGGGTTGGCCTCGATACCTCGCTGACTAACCATGAAACCCAAGAACTTCCCAGATCCTACGCTGAAGGCACATTTCTTCGGATTGAGCTTCATTTGATACTTTCGTAGGGTGCCAAAGGTCTCCCGCAGATTTGCCAGATGATCGGAGGAAAGTTTGCTCTTGACTAGCATGTCATCGATGTACACTTCCATGTTCCGACCTATCTGATGATGAAAAACGGCATTGACTAACCGTTGGTACGTTGTTCCAGCATTTTTCAACCCAAACGGCATGACACGATAGTGGTTGGTTCCTCAGTTAGTGATGAAGGAGGTATATTCATGGTCGGAGGGGTGCATCAGAATTTGATTGTAGCTAGAGAAGACGTCCATAAAACTGAGCATTTAGTGTCTAGCGGTGGGGTCGACAAGCAAATCTATGCGAGGAAGGAGATAACTATCTTTGGGGCACGTTCGATTAAGATTGGAGTAGTCGACACAGAGTCGCCATTTACCGTTGTTCTTACGGACCAAGACCACATTTGACAGCCATCTGGGGTAGTCCACGTTCTTGACAAACTGTGCCTCCAGTAGCTTATCTACTTCAGAAGCAATAAGAGCGTTGCATTTCAAGTGAAAGATACGTTGTTTCTAGCGAAAAGGCCAGAAATGGGGCTTGATGCTCAAACGATGAGTAATAAAGGAGGGATCGATACTCGGCATGTCGGAATGGGTCTAGACAAACACATCATTGTGCTCGGTCAGGAGGGTTGTAAGATTGGCTTTGGCTTGGGGGGATAGTTGGCTGCTGATCTTGGCTATTTTTGTTGGATTGGTGGGGTCGATGGATACTTCAACAAGTTCTTCCATTGGTTGCCCTCTGACTAATTCATCTTTGTCTCTGACGTCAAGTCCTTCGATGATCATAGCCTCTTTCAGCTTGACCTCTTTAAATGGAGCGACATAGCATTCTCTGGCCACAGTCTGCTCCCTCCTCACGGTGCTGACTACGAGGTTGGTTGGGAATTTCATGGCCAGATGGTATGTGGAAGTGACAACTTGAAAAGCGTTGAGGGCGGTGCGGCCGAGGATGATATTATAAGCAGAGGGGCAGTCGACGACGAGGAAAGTGAGCAACTTAGTGGTCTGCCGTGGGTATTCTCCAATGGTGATGGGAAGATCGATGGAGCCTATGGAGGTCACCTGATCTCCAGTGAAGCCAACCAGTGGGGTTTGGAGAGGGAATAAACTTCCTTTCCCGACCTTGAGCTGGCGATAGACGTTTAGGAAGATGATGTCCGAAGAGCTACCGTTGTTGACAAGCACCTGTCTGACTTTGTAATTGGACAAGAGGGGAGAGATGACGAGGGGGTCGTCATGGGGATAACGGATGCTTGTGCAATCGGCCTCCGTAAAGGTGATGGGCTCCATCCACTACTTGGGGTGTTTGAGGGGGTGGTCCAATGTTGCGACTTCTTTGTCTGAGCTTTGTTTGATTTTTTTGAGTTCTGCCTGTTGGGCCGAACATGATGGTCCTCCATATGCAAGTCCGCCGGCAATAACTCTAATTTCTCCAACCGGGGGGGCAGGGTTGCCTTGTGCCTAGGGTTGTTGTGGGGGTCGATCATGGCCTTTGTTAGGTTGTGCGGGTTGTTGAGAAGGGGTGCGCCGGTGGTTGTTTCTGGCAAGTTCGGTCCTTGGCCGTTGCTGAGGGCGGGTTGCCGTGAACCGACTGAGACGTCCCTGGCATATCAAGCCCTCAACTTGGTCTTTGAGGTTAACACAGTCCTCGGTATTATGGTCGTAGTCCTGATGGAAGTGACAGTATTTGGACTGGTCCCGCCGGTTAGAAGGAGACCGCGATAGATGGGGCCATTTCAAGGGATAATCTCGTTGGATCTGGTTCAAGACTTGTTCCATAGGGGAATTGAGGGGTGTGTATCATTCGAACCGGCCAGGCGGTCAGGTAGGTGTTGACCGGTCGACTCGAGCAGGTCGGTCAGTATATTGAGGCGTTTGCTGTGTGTACTGGGGGCTTCTGGTTTCAGAGTCCTTTCTCTTCTCTTTGGGGGTCCGGTTTTTGGTTGTGGAGTCTTGTTGGGCGGCTAAGGAATCTTCGACGTTCATGTATTTTTGGGCTTTAGAGAGGAGGGTTGCCATAGAGGTTGGAGGATTTTTGGAGAGGGAAAAAAGGAAATCAGATGATCGTAGACCGGCCATGAAAGCCGTGAGAATGACCTTGTCATCATTTTCTGCCACTTGCAAGGCCTCGGTGTTGAAGCGGGTGATGAAGCTGCGCAGCGACTCTCCCTCCGTCTAACGGATGTTGGGAAGTTGAATTGCCGGACGCCGGTGGCGCTAGGCACCAATGAAGTGGCTGAGAAAAGAGTCATTTAGGTGTTGAAAAATAGAGGCCGAGTCCGTTGGCAGCTGACTAAACCGCAGTCGGGCCGACCCCTTAAGCGTTATGAGGAAAACCCGACACATGATCTCATTAGGGAATGCATGGAGGACCATGAGGGTCCTGTAAGTCTCCAAGTGGTCTATTGGGCCCGTCGTATCATCGAAGGAGTCGATCGAGGGTATTTTGAACTTAGGAGATAGAGGTTTGTCCCTGATGGAGGCAACGAATGGTGAGTTGGCTGTGGTAGAGGGTTTATTTTGTATGTTCTGCATGACTCCTTGAAGATGGAGTTTCATAGCTCGGAGTTTTGCATCCCAAAGAGGAGCGTTGTCACCACCGGAGTGTAATGGAGGTTGGACACTACTAGCCTCCCCCTCGGGGGCAGTTGCTTGGATCGGTGGATGTGGGGCTCGAGGTGGCTGGTTCATATTTTGAGGAGGGGGTCGCAAGCCCTCCAAGTTGGATAAGTGGGATTATTGGAGGGAATGGCTCGGGGCTCGTTCCTGGTTGGATAGTATGTCTTGAGGTGGTAGTGGGGGGATAGGAAGGTTTCTTTGAAGTAAAGCATTGATCAGGGCTTGGTTTTGTTCGGCTAAATGGTTAATGCTGTTGGTGAGTTCTGTGAAATACTGCGGTGGGTTGTTCGGGTTGGGAGGGTCAGCTTGGGGGTCGGCAACATTGTGTTGAGAAGCCATGGATCTAGTTGTGACCATCCACCTTGGTGAGTGGTGGGTAGGAGATGTTGCGAAGATGACAGGAATGGGTCTCCGGCGGCAATGAGCACAATTACCACACGGAGTGAAAAGGTTCCCACAGGCGGCGCCAACTGATGATACTGCGGGCTTCAGATGGAACAGGTCGGATTGATCCACGCTTCCTAAACCATTACCCAGGGGTTGAGCTCACAGCAAAACCTGCACAAGAGTTCAGCGGATAACGGGGAGTCTCCCAGTGAACCCTCCGACGAGCAAGTTAGAGGAGAATGATCGAATGTCGGGATAGAAATGGTGATAGAGAACTTAACATTTTCTTGTCTTGGGAGCCTGCTTATATCCTTTGCTCAACATTTCCTTGCCCACTCCGGGCTGACACGTTGGCCGAAAGTCTATGTTCTAGCTTGCCTTGTTCATAGTGAGGCTGTTTTGTTCCGACGTGAAGGGTTATTGTAATAAATGCTGCAGGGAAGCTCATTAATGGCTGATGTGTGGTGCAATAACTCTACAGGATCTTTATCTGCTAATGTGGCTGGCTCTTTACTTGCCAAGTGTTTAGATATCATTGGTGCTTGGTGTAATGTTAGGTTTTAGGAATGTTGGGTTTTAGTATTTGAATCATGGATTGGCCTTAAGTGGTGGGCCATATCCTTAATAGGCTTACCCATGTCAATATATATACACAGAGAGAGACTCAACCGACTCAATTGGTTCATTCACAAATAAATATTTTATTATTCAATCATATGTTTGAAACTATCAACTTTTTCACTTCACATGGTGCTAGAGAATCCCTTATGAAGACAACTCAAAAGCTTTCGACTCAACCACAACAGTACACACCGCTATAGAAGATGAAATGTAATAGAAGAATAACAACACTTCTGGAAGTGTATCCATTTCAATAATGACATATTCCGCATATCAAGTGTTAGGACAAGCAAAGCTTCTGTTCTTTTTAATATGGTTAAATACTAACATACTGCATTCGTAATGTTTATTCTTCCAAAGGTTGAACTTTTATGTGGGTTTTTCATTTGAATTCTTAACACCATCAAAAACAGTGTACCCTACTACATATTTTAACTACTCCATATGGAAGAACTGATAAATATAACAATACACCCAGATTCAAAGTTGATCACAAAAGCTTTGATCCTTAGCAAGGAGCAAAATTTTTGCACTAATTTAACAAAGAACATATATTGGGCATTCAATAGGAAAACGAACTGAAATTCTTTAGGATGATCATATCTTAACCTGAAGCAATATTTTTAATCGTTCCAGTGGGGCTACAGCGGGGCATGATCTGCAACATTAATAGGAAATCAATGGAGGATTAATGTGGCAATACTGTAAACACAAATAAATTAATTAACTAGAATCTGAAAATTAAAATTTCAATTATTTTCATTAGGGTCTTCGCCTTAATAAACAAACATAATTTGATGTTTCTCACTTTCATTAAAACCAATTGAACCAAAAAATTAGAAATGTCCACCCGTTTTCCCATACCTAAATTTCTCACCAACCAAACAATACATATAAAAATGGAAAATTTTCAAGACACAAATAATTTGATCCAACTAGAATCTGAAAATTATATTTCAATTATTTTCATTGGCTCCACTTTAATAAACACAAATAATTTGATCCAACTAATTTAGGTTTATAACTTCCATTAAAACCAATTTAACTAAAAAATTAGAAATGTTCGCTGCTTTCCCATACCTAAATTTTCTCAGCAACCAAACAGAGCACCAAACAATACATATAAAATCGAAATTTCGTAGAAAGAGAAATAAACTCACACGCCCGGCTACTCCACCGTGACGAGAGACTTGCAGAATCTTGAGAATCGCATAGCTCGGAGCCTTAACACCTTCTCTCGCGAACTTAGCCTGTTTAGCGAGATTCATGATCGTCGAAACCGCAGATTCACCGGTCTTCATGTCCTCAGAAGCCATCAAAAAAACTCACCAGAAAAAAGCTCAGTCGAGTCAAAAACTCCAGAGCAGACCTAGGTCGAAAGATCGAGATCGATCGCAAGGTTCGGTGATTAATGAAGAGAGAGAGTCTACATTCTTTCTCTCTCTCTCTCTCTCTCTTCTCTGAGCGTCGTTGGTGGCGGTGGCGGTGGCGGAGATGAGAGCGAGAGAGAGAGAGAGGGTTTTCGGAGGTGGAGATGCTGCACACAGTGGAGTCTACTTTTTTAGGTGATGATTTTTGTTGTTAGATGTATGTGTCAAGTGGTTAGTAGACTCACACGCGCACCGCTTGTCGTCTATAACAAAACTTGCGTGTGCCACGTCGCATCTCCTAATTTAGGAAAAATTGTGCAGTGCTCCTACACCACTCAATAATCTTTCCTAATCTAGGGTTAGATTTCTCTCCGATTCGATGTTGGACTAAAACATATTATTGGATTCGGAGAGAGCATCACCGATTTTGTTTTAATAATTTGAAGCGTTTAATGTGTAAAATTTATTAATTAATTCCTTGTAGTAAAAAATCATGTTAATTAAATATCAATATCTACTTGATCAAATTATATTTCTATCAACGGTAAATATGATTTTTAAAATAAATTTGACAGAAATCGAATCCAATTAAGTGGCTATCGATATATGATCAATGTAATTTTTTGCATTAATAAAATATTCGATGAGTTTTACACATTAAACGGTTCAGAGTATTGAAGAAGTACCATAGTGGCCCCATGGGCCCGAACATCACAATTCAATCCATATAGTGAACTAGAGTGGATATGTTTCCATAACTTTTCATTCCTAAATCAAGGTTAGACATATAATTATAAGGGTTGATAAATTAAGTGTCTCAAGTTGTTGTTGTTGTTGTTGTTTTTTTTTTTTTTTTTTTTTTTGGGGGGGGGGGGGGTCGTTAATGTGGGACTTGGATAGGTATTGTGCACAACACGTGTTGTAAGGCTTGTTAGGTTGTGTCTTGAGCTTATTTTTTTAATTTAAATTGTTTATATTATAAGATTTGTTAAATAAATCATATATTAAAAAAATAAAATTAATTGAACATATATAATCTCATAATAAGATTACACTTGTTTTAAACAAAAATAAATAGTTCTCATACAGATAAGGGGAAACTAAAGTAATGTAAACAATAATTAGAAACGCTTCAAGCAGCGAAGCCTAGAACTAGTGACGATGAAGCCTAGAACCGATTATGATTAGATGATATAATTTTGACTTTTTAAAAAAAAAAAAAATTAGATTTGATCATGAAATTACATATGTCTGATTAAATTAATTTTTTTTATAAATAATATACTAACAAACCTTACATTATAAATGATTGAAATTATTAAAACATGTTTGAAATATATCATCGAAACCGCAGATTCACCGGTCTTCACGTCCTCAAAAGCCATCGAAAAAACTCACCAGAAAAAAGCTCAGTCGAGTCAAAAACTCCGGAGCAAACCTAGGTCGAAAGATTGAGATCGATCGCGAGGTTGGGTGATTAACGAAGAGAGAGAGTCTGCATTCCTTCTCTCTCTCTCTTCTCTGAGCGTCGCTGGCGGCGGCGACGGCGGTGGAGAGGAGAGCGAGAGAGAGAGAGAGAGGGTTTTTGGAGATTGAAATGCTGCACACAGTGGAGTCTGCTTCTTTTTAGGTGACGATTTTTGTTATCAGATGTATGTGTATGTCAGGTGGTTAGTAGACTCACACGCGCACCACTTGTCGTCTATAACAAAACTAGGGGTGTACACGGTTCAGATTGGTTCGGTTCTGAGAAAATCCAAGAACCAAACTGATCCTAACGGTTCTGTGATTTTGAGAACCAGACTAGACCGTTACACTTGTAAAATCGGACCAAAACTAAACCGAAAAAAGATTCAGTTTCGATTTGGTTTACGATTCCAAAAATTTCTATTTACAAGAATAAATTGTTAATATTAGCAAAATAATTACTCAAACTAATTACATTTAACTCATGCTAAAAACTAATAATATTAAGGCATTACTTAATATTACATATGTATATCATCCTAATATCATTAAAATTATAAAAAACCAATTAATAAAAATAAAACTTGATATTATATATATATCTTTTAAAATTCGGTTCGGTTCGGTTCGGTTCGGTTCGAACTGCGGTTTTTTCATAAAATCCGTTAATCAAACCGTTTTTATGGTTCTCATATTTCTTAATCCGAAACCGAACCAATTCTTAATAGAATCGAACCAAACCGTATGATTCGGTCTGGTTCGGTCCGGATTACCGGTTTGAACGGATTTTTGAACAACCCTAAACAAAACTTGCGTGTGCCACGTCGTATCTCCTAATATAGGAAAAATTGTTCAGTGCTCTTACACCACTCAATAAACTCTCTTAATCTAGGGTTAGATTTCTCTCCAATTCGAGGTTGGACTAAAACGTATTATTGGATTCGTTGAGTGCATCACCAATTTTGTTTTAATAATTTGAACCGTTTAATATGTAAAACTTACTAATTAATTTCTTGTAGTAAAAAATCATGTTAATTAAATATCGATATCTCCTTAATCAAATTATATTTCTGTCAACGGTAAATATGATTTTCAAAATAAATTTGACAGAAATCGAATCCAATTAAGTGGCTATCGATATACGATCAATGCAATTTTTTATATTAATAAAATATTCAATGAGTTTTACACATTAAACGGTTAAGAGTATTGAAGAAGTACCATACTAGCCCCATGGGCCCGAACATCACAATTCAATCCATATAGTGGACTAGAGAGAATATGTTTCCATAACTTATCATTCTTAAATGAATGTTAGACATAATTATAAGGGCTGATAAATTAGGTATCTCAAGTCGTTTTTTGTTTTTGTTTTTTTTTTTTTATAATTTTTTTTTTGGGGGGGGCAATTAATGTGGGACTTGGATAGGTGTTGTGCACAACACGTGTTGTGAGGCTCGTTAGGTTGTGTCTCGAGCTTATTTTTATAATTTAAACTGTTTATATTATAAGATTTGTTAAATAAATCATATATTAAAAAAATAAAATTAATTAAACATGTGTAATCTCATAATAAGGGGTGGTTTGAGGTATTCTAAATAAGTGTATTTTTTGACTTTTTATGAAATATGGGTTGAGTTTGAAGTGATGTGGTAGAGAGGTGATGTGACTTAAATAGTATAGTGATTTTTTAACTTTTGTAGTATATGCCAAACAAGGCCTAAGATTACACTGTTTTAAACAAAAATAAATAGTTCTCATACAAATAAGGGGAAACTAAAGTAATGTAAACAATAATTAGAAACGCTTCAAGCAGCGAAGCCTAGAACTAGTGACGATGATGCCTAGAACCGATTATGATTAGGTGATATAATTTTGACTTTTAAAAAAAATAATAATAATTGGATTTGATCATGAAATTACATATGTCTAATTAAATTAATTTTTTTTATAAATAATATACTAACAAACCTTACATTATAAATAATTTAAATAATTAAAACGTGTTTGAAATATATCACTATGGGATCTTATAGCATGAGTGCTGTGCCACAAGGCACAACACCACCCCAACTTCATTAATATGTGATCCGGGCACAAAATATGATCCGTCCAAAATATTTGGTTAAAATAGTTAAAAATTTAAAATAGTCAATTACCTCACTTTATTTATTTTTATACACGTTTTTTTTTTCTTTTTTTTTTTTTTGTAAAAAAATAACATAAAATTAACTAAACTAGTCAATTTCCAGAAAAACTCTTAAAGTGTTTAGATTTCTTCAAAATGTGTATACAGTTCAAATTGGACTTTTCAATAGGGGTGACTGTTTTAATCGGATTTGCAAAGGTCCACACATACCCATCTTAATGGGACAAATTTTACCTATTTCAACACTTATGTAGGGCGGGGTCACCCGCCCCTACACTTATATATAAATAAATAACATATACGTGTATTTGATTGGATGGACTAAATAAGGAGGGATTAGAATTCATTGGACTTGAATTTTGGGACTGTGAATCCTTTGGATTATTTGGTTAGATTAGATATATATCCTGTGTTTGTTTTTTCATAATATTAGAGTTCAAAAATGACTATTTTTAGCGAATCTAATGTTTGGTTGGACGAACTAGATAGGATAAATGAGTAAAAGACTATTTTACCATTCTTCAATTGTTTACTAAGTAATAGCAATATTAAACATATCTTTAATATTTTAATTATTTTTAGCTAGATTAAATAAAAATTTATTTTATTTTATTTTTTACACAATTAAATAAATTTATTTTTTTTTAAAATTAAATAAATAAAATATCAATAAAAATATATGTTATTTTTTTAATTAAAATTTTAAATAAATTTGTTTTTTAAAAAAATAATAATTAAAAAATGAAATTAAATAAGACATCTATTAAAATTTAAATAATGAAATTAAATAAAATATAAACAACATTTTAAAATAAAACATCAATAAAATATCTATAAAAAATTATTTAAAAAAAAATAAATAAAACATCAATAAAAAGTTAAATAAAATTCTTTTATTTTTAAATTGAGGCATTTAAATTTTATTGAATTTTACTAAATATAATACATAATTAAATAGTAGAGGGTCAAAATGGTCATTTCACCACCTAATCCCAATAGTAAATAGTCCCTCCAAAATTGTCTCACACCTCCCTTCTAAGATAGTATAATCCCCCATACGGGAGATAAGGAGTCCGGCCGGACTCCATGTCGGGTGAGCTAAAAAAAAACAAACAAACGTCGGATTAGATGTTTCCCCTAAATTACAATCCGCACAGTAAATAGTCCCCCTGTTATCCCTCCCAATCAAACACACAATATATAATTATATATAAGAAATGAATACTAAAAGTCTGTAATTCTATTTAAATATAAATAAATAATAATTATAAAAGTCTCACTATTTATATATATGGAAATAAGAAAAATGATTTAGGTGGTGTTTGGGAAGGAAAATTATAATAATATTTTTTTAGTAAAAATGAAAATGAAAATTTTAGTGTAATATTTTAGTGTTATAATTTTAGTGTTACAAAACCAAAAAAAAAAAAAACAAATCCAAACAAAATATCACATCAAAACTTATAATCATTTCATTTTTTCTTTCACAAATATCACATTCAACCACAAAAAAACACAACTATCTTCTCAAACACAAAATTTTTTTTCTCCAATAATGTTCTAAAACTAAAAAAATCTACCAAAAAAACCCACTTTCCAAACACCCACTTAGTGTGCTAAGAATTTAAATGATTCTTAATTTTTGTGGCTATTTGAAATGTGGTCGAATATCTCGGGTATCGTATTTGGTATCATGAGGGACGGGCGAGAAATGGCAAACCCGCCCCGTGGCCATCCCTACTCTTCAATAGTGGAGGTTGAGATTAAGGCCTCATTTGGTAACACTCACTTTTAGTCTAAAAGTCAAAAGTCACTAAGAATATCAAAAAAATTATACTCTCACAAAAAAAATTAAAGATTTCATTTTTTCTCTATTTTTTTCAAGTTTTTTTGGTAAAAATAAATTAAAAAAATCATTCCAAATATATTAATTTTTTTATCTCATATTTTAGTTAAAAATTACAAAAAATAGTATGTTTTCAAACAAGGCCAGGTTGTCAATTTCTTTCTTTACCACCGCATGCCTTCTTTGGTTCTTATCTCATATGAGTTCGCCACGCCTTTCTTACTATATTTGAGTTTGTTACTGTATTTCCTCTCTTCTCGTCAGCTTGTATATATTTAGAATCCCAATAAGAGAGTTTGTCTCAATTATATTTATTAAATTTATATAATTTTTTAGTATAATAAGATTATAACACTAAAATATTACACTAAAATTTTCATTTTTACTTTCATTTATTATTTTATGTCTTTACTAAAATGCTCTTTCCTTTTACTTTTCCGATTTGTCACGCCTCCAATATCATGAGAGGTGAGGCTAGGAGCTTTTAGAATTGGGTTTGGGCTAATTATTGGGATTACCCTAGTGGCCAGAGCCCATGAGCTTTTGTTTAGAAGTCATAGATTAATTTTCCCACCCAATCTAAGGTGCATAAAAGAAAAAACAAAAAAAATGAGTTGGGCTTATATTAAATGTCAATTTGTTGGCCCAAAACTGAGGTACATGATAAGGCCCAATTTGGAACACAAACTAAAAAGTAAAGAAGATCCAAGATAAGAGCCCATCAACACTGGTTTTTTTAAGCAAACAATTACATGGGTTCCTAGCCTAAAGCCTTTAAAACAAGGATAAATTGCAAATACATTTTTGAAATGTACTTAAAATATAAATTGACTCATGTGATTTTAAAAATTACATCACGTCTCTTGACTTTTCGAATTTCATAACATCGGCCCATTTTATTAATAAATTATTAAGTCAATTAACAATTTTTAATGATATCAAAAATTTATTTCACTTAATAATTCAACTAATTTTATTATCGTATAAGAGAACAGTTAAAAATTTTATTTTTTCAGTTAATTCTGTTAAATAAAAAATTCTAACAAGGGAGTATTTGTAATTTTTCAAATCATAAAAGGCAATTCATAGTTTAAGCAAATATCAAGAAGTGTATTTATAATTTATTTAAAAAGAAAATGGACTGTGGACTCTTTTGGTACAGTGGAAAACACTGGACCCTTACGCTGTATTTGGTTAAAAGATTTGAGAAGAGATTTAGAAATAAAAAGGAAAAATGTATGTGAAATTAAGTACAATATAAGTATATTTTATTTATATTTTGCCTACCTTTTCTATTTCTAAATTTCTTTTGAATTCTCCTACCAAATACAACATTAAAGACGAAACAAACGCATTGCCCGGATTCGAGGTTCGGGATCTCTTTCCTCTATCCCTCCCCCTACACCCCCAACAAAAAAATAGAAAAAAAACTCTTCCAATGACAAATTTTGTAATGATTTATCATTTTTTAACCTTACAATGGCCTTTTATTTTATTTTTTTATGGTTCAATATTTGCACAGCTATATAATCATTTGAACATCTCGAGGTATCACAATCTTGAAATTCTTACATAACCCTTCTGCTCTGAGTAAATTTAAATGGAAAAATCAAGACATAGATGATTTGATGCTGTAGTTGAGTGACCCTTGAAAATAATGTATAATGAGTAAATGGTCAACCCTCTACGGAATCATCATCAAGAATAGTGTCCTTGTTTAATCCTTTGGGCCACACTTTCAAACAAAAAAAGTTAGAAAATTTGTAATTTGGCCTAAATGGCAAGAACTATGGTTGGCTTTCGGCCACAATTCTAAAGATAGTCACAAACAAAGGGATTGCAACTAGGGCATTTAAAGCAAAGCAATTAATTAGGTTGGCCACTTTTAGACTGCATGTTAATGTCGACGCATGATAAGGAGTTTTAGGGCTGATCGCGGGTCGGTTTTGACCGGGTGCGGGTCAAAACCGACCCGACCCGCACACATGCGGGTTGAAAAAAACAGACTCGCAACCGCCCGCGATGCGGTTCGCGGTTTGTGCGGGTGGGTCAGTTGGTTGTGCGGGCGGATGCGGTTCGGTTTGCGGTTTGGGCTTTTTTTAAAATTGGGCTTAGTTATGTCATTGGGTAGAAAAGAACAAATATGTTAGTATTTGATATACTAGTAACTACTCTGTGAGTTTAATGCTGATCCAAAAAATTAAATGCTTTTTATCTTTTACTCAAAACAAGAAGAATCTGTAAAACTAATTACCATACACAAATGGCATTGAAAACAGTAATTGATATATATCTACAACATGACTAAAATAATCAAACACAACCCACAAAAAATCAAAACGCATGAATTTCAAGAACACCCACCACAATGCTTAGTAAATCTTTTGAGACAACAAAAGAAAGAAATCCCAGTTCTCTCGCGCACAATAAACCAAAGTAAATGATTTTCTCTCACTCCAAACAGATTTCTCTCTCTCTCTCTCTCTCTCTCTCTATACTTTTGCTAGAAAAACTTCGACATTGTTTCACCCATTACCAGTACTCAAAAGCTGCTCAAACCCTTTGGCTTTTCAGACCAGATTCCGGCGAATATGGTAATATGTTATTTTAAAAAAATCGAATGAAAAAGAGAGAGAGAGAGAGAGAGAGAGAGAGAGAGAGCTAACCGTATATGTTGCCGATCACGGTATCTGCCGCCGATCAGGTCTCGCCTGGCCTTGCCGCTCATTGCTAGGGTTAGCGGTCATTGCTAGAAGGAAATGAAGGTAATGAAAAGGGGGAGAGGAGAGAAAGAGACAGGCGGCTGCTGGGCAAAAATGAGCCCTAAACAACTAAACCTAATAACTTAATAAGTATATAAAAAAAAAAAAAAATACACATTAATATGTGGGTCGCGGGTTGCGGTTCGGGTAAGGTCAGAACCGCAACCCGACCCGAACCCGATTTTTGACAGAATTTTTGACCCGCACCCGCCCACCTACCTACATCGAAACCGCCCAAAAGGGTGCGGGTAGGGTAGGGTCGGGCGGTTTGTGCGGGTGGGTAGGTTCTATGCCCAGCCCTAAGGAGCTTAAATAATTGTATATTTTGAGAAGTCTTAAAAACATGTGTTCACAAAATCCTAAACAAGATGAGTCTCGCAACAATTGCCTTGGAGACACTATTTAAAGAGTAATTAACAATGGTTTATTACATTAATGAGTCCTGAATTTGTTGAATTCTAAATAATGATTGTTTGTATGCTTGAAACTATGAAGTATTAATTATAAAGTAGTTATATACAAATTCTAAAGACCGTAAAATATATATTTTTTTTGGATAGTAAAAAAGAATTAAGAAGTAGCAAATAGCAAATAAAACCTCACTTCAAACTAAGTTAAAGTTAGATACTTATAAAAATTAACGACATGTTAATATAATATTAAAATATACGAGGTGTCATTGGCGCACTTATGAATATTAACCTAACATGATTTTCTTACATTTTGGGGGTAATCAATGCTATTGAAAAGCGTGCTCCGATAATTTTGAAGTAAATCCAAAGCTATTTTCCATTCAAATGAATGCATAATCCCAACATAATCATCAATTGAAATTGGTGATTAAAATTATTTGTACAGATGTTTCATTAGTGAAATGAGATTTGTGCTTGCCAATTTTCTTTGACCTTTTCACTTGAATGGGTTAAAACAATTAACCAAAATAAAAAGGGATAAGTAAAATAAAAAGTAACAATGCATGATGCATCATGAGAGGTTCACTTTCCCCCTCATAATTAAATAATAAAGGAAAAATTACATGATAGTGGGAATGGAATTTTTTTTTATCAAAAGGTGGGTGCAATTTTTGATATCGTTTCTTTGCACAAAAATAATTGTATCATATATTTATAATTATTTTTGGTTTTTTATAATGATTTGTGATTCTTCCTTAAATAAACACTAGTTAGGAGTGCATGAAGGAATCCAATAATCTTCAAACCAAATTAATTTAGTTTTCAAGAATAGCGTAGTGTAGTTTGGTTCTGAGTTCAAAAATTGTAAAATCAACTATATCAATTTTAATTCTCAATTTGGTGACTGGGTTTCATTAGGCTAAGTTAGTTACAAGTTAAAGTCGACCCAAACCCAAACTCGACACATGCACATCTCTAAGATTTGCCCTATTTGTTTAAACTTTGATTGGTTTGGATGGGAATAGCTCATTCCAAGTACAAATTTTGGATTTGTCACGATTACAAATATGTTACTGTCACGTTATTTTAAATGCACTCTATGTATTTATAATTTTTTTTTTATTAAAGTATTTTGTCTAAAAAAATGAGTGGTGGTGTATGCAATTCGTTCTAACAATCAATATCCAACCATATCTTAATTGCAGTGACACAGCATTAAATTGAACCTACTTAGATTTTTTTTTTAGGGATGACCATTTAAATTTGATCCACGGGGTTTGTCCATACCCGTCTTAATGGAGCAGATTTTACCTGTCCTGACACTTATGTAGGATGGGGGTAGATTATGTTTTGGTCACCTGCAACGGGGGTGGGGCAGGTATTGCTATTCCCGATTCAAACCCGACCCGATATAATTAATAATATATAAATAAATAATATATGTATATATATAATATAATTAGATATAAGAAAATAATATTAAAAGTTTATGATTTTGTTTAAATATAAATAAATGATAATCTTAAAAGTCTCACTGTTTACATGTATGAAAATAAAAAAATTATTTAGTGTGCTAAGAATTTAAATGGTTCTTAATTTTTTTACTATTTGAAATGTGGTCGGATATTCGAAAGTAGCGGGTATCCATAGGGGCGGGGTAAGATTGAAAAATTTCACCCGTAACAGAGATGGGGGCGGGGGTGGAGTTTGTTGGTGGGGAATGACAAACCCACCCGTGGCCCATCCATCCCTAATTTTTTTTTTTTTTTCTTATTGTCTTAGTGTTTGGATAGAGTGCTAGAAAACAATTCAATTGATATGACCCTAACCATTACAATTCCTTTAATATGTCCAAAGTTTAAGACTCAAACCTACCCCGTGGCTATCCCTATTTTTTCTTCTTTTTGTTCTCTCATGTGTTTGGATAGAGTGCTAGAAAACAATTCAATTGATATAGACCCTAGCCATTACAATTCCTTTAATATGTCTAAAGTTTAAGTCCCAAACCCGCCCCGTAGTCATCCTTACTTTTTCCTTGTTCTCTCATGTGTTTGGATAGATTGGTAGAAAACAATTCAATTGATGTGGACCCTAGCCATTACAATTCCTTTAATACGTCCAAAGTTTAAACACGATCATTCAATTCATCAAACTATTGAAGGTGATTGAAGTGAGTAATGAGCGAGTTGAATTTGAGGACTTGTTTGGTAATGGCTCTTTTTAAGTAGTTTTTATCTTAAATTTTTTTTAGTGAAAACAAATATTTTTAATTTGGATTTAATTGATATGATTCTAAAAGAGGTTTGCAGTAGGATTTGAATGTGTATTATCCAATCTAAATTCTCACACCTCCTCTATTTGTTCCTCTACCACACTTGTAGGCATGATTTATTTTTTACAAGTTATACTCACACACAATAACGGCCCCGCTTGGAAGAGTTGTGGGAAAGTGATTATAGCTTATAGTTTAACAGCTTATAACTTATAACTGTGAACATAAATTGATTTTTGACTTATAAATTAAGTTTCTTCTCCCCCACTCAAAGAATAAGTTGATTTTTTACTTATAAAAAGGTATAAGCTGTATTGTTAAGCTGAACTAAACCCATCAAAATAGCTTAAATTAAGCTAAAAGCTTAAATAAGCTGGAAATAAGCCCTACCAAACAAGGTCAACATAAATGAATATAAACCTTAACTCGGACAATGTCATGGCACATACTCTATCTAAAATAACTCTGTTGGCCAGAAGAGTTGCAAATATTAAAGCTCATCCCTTCTGTATTACTATAGAACTTGAAAAAAGTGATTAAAAAAATATCAAAAAACTGTGGATAAGATTTTAAATCACGAGTTTCATTATTCAAGTTACTTTCTCTTTTGACTCTCTAATTTTTTTCGGTGAACAAAATTCTGCAAATTGTGAACTCGATACCATCAAAAGTGAAAAATAAAAAAAGAACTTCAAAAGGTTGACCCAAACTTGGGTTGGTAAATTCGTCCATCTGGAGCGAACCACGTAAATCATTATTTGTTTGATTTGTTTATCTTTCTTATTTGCTATTTTGTGTCTCAACGATTCTGTTTAAGAATAACTGTTTTCTTAACAATTGCATTAAATTGAAATTTATATCATATATTTTATTTAAACTACCATAAAAGGGAAAGGAAAAAATCGCAGGAATTGTGGACTCAAAAGTTACCAAATGTGGAAAACTAAAAGAATATGAAAAGATTTGACTGAGACTTGGGTGGGAAATTTGCCATATTTTACCAGCTGTCAAAAGTTTTAAAGACAATGGATGCTTTTTAGGTTGATTTTGATTGAAAAAAATGCATGCTTGGTTGATGAAAACAACAGAACAACAATGTGTAATTGAACCCATCGGGAAGCCCACTAATTGAAAGATCACATCACTTGTTGAGTATATATATATAGTAATTCAGCACTTTGGGACATGTTGGATTGCACTGGTATCCCTACCACAAGAATTGTGATGTTTAATTTACCACTATTATCACTATAAATATTCTTTTTGTATTCCTTCACTACTTGATCACTTTTTAGTGGAGGAAAAAAAAATCTTTATATGAAACTACATGAGCCTGTAAAAATATACCAACACTATTTGGGGTTTATTTTATTTAAGTATTTATTATCTTTGGAAGTATATTTATATATATGACACCAAAAAAAAAAGAAACGAATTCTTCTTTGAAATTTCTTGTTTATAGAAAATATTAAATATGTTAAGTTTGTTTTTTGGTAAAAACAAAAATAAAACACCTGTTATATCTGTGTTTTAAAATTTTATTTTTTAAAAATAAGTAAGAGAGATGATTGGAAGAGATTGTTGACCATCAAGACTGATTACCAAAGAAATTTGTTGTCATGGCTTGTTTTATTTATTTATTTCTAAACTTAAGGATACGGGCTTAAAAATTTTAACTAGTCCCTGTATAAGTTGTTTCATGCTACCATGTCAAAATAAAATATTTAGAATTTATCATCAATTGTCAAGAGATTTACTTAAGATGTAGCCTCACGACATCAACTGCAAATATGTACTATAAATTTAAAATTCTTGACATTTTTTTTAATACAATTCTGATACCATAGACTTTCTATTAACTAATAATATCACTAACGAAACAAATTGATAGACTGACAAACACCTCCATTGGGTCACAAAGCACAAACTTTTAATTAAAAATAAATGAACATATATGAACTACGAATAACGAGGGCGAGAGACATTAATCACACGCAACCATTAATAAATTTAAGATAAACATCATTTACAAATCACCAATTAAGCTTAGTTGGAACATCATTTACAAATCACCAATTAAGCTTAGTTTTGACTTCCAACATCACAAAAATAATACATTAAAAAACATTTATTTAACTAATCGTGATTAGTAATTGTTGGTTATATATTTTGTACAGGCCAATCACAGTTCGACGCGTGACAGGTTGAGGGTAATATGGGAAGACAATTCAAACCTTTGATCGTGATCGTACACATGGCAGTTAGTATTGGTTTTCATAAGATCTGCGCAGTGCTAGATCTGCAAAGAGATACAAAATGATGTGGCTTCAACGGTTACTTACATTTAAATTCAAAATCAAGAGGGAAGCCTAACTGTCACGTGTTAGAAGTGGAGCTAACTATAAGGCAACATGATCAGCGATCATGGAGGAACAGTTCGACGGTTAGAAGTGCAGTTCGATGGTTATCCTTGAGAAGTATAAATAGCAGAGAAAGCTCCAGAAAAAACCCCAGACTCAGATCTAAAAAACCAGTTTTATCAACTTTGTTTCTTTTCCAGTTTTTACATTTCCTGTTCTTTACATTGCTGTACTTTAAAATTCCTACACTGCATTTCGTTCATAGGAGAAGTTTCAAGTAGATTGTTGCTGTAAACCTCTACGAGGCTGAATTGGATCATTGTAAGTCTTTCATTTTTACTTAATGAAATGCTGCAATTGTTCTTCATTTAATCATTGTCAGTTAATTCTCTTAAGTAAAGTCACCAGTAAAAGTCCTTTTTATTGAGGCTGAAAGAACTAAAACACAATCGTCTGATAATTGGTTGGCAATTAATATTCTGTAAGGACTGATTGATCATTGCTGGCATGCTCACAATTATAAAAATAACCTTCGAAAGCCAAAAAAGCCAACAGTAATGGAACACAATTGCAACCTATAGAGAAGTATTTTGTGAATAACAGTACGTGGTTAAGGTGACACCAAAGTGTCAGCCAAGGTGCCACGTGGCTTGGTCATGTGCCAAGATGATCTCGATTAGGCCGGGGTTATCTGTAGAGATACAGGAATCCGAGGTAAGCAGATAAGGGACAAGAGTCCTAGAACATGTGAAGATCTCAGTCTAGATAGAGATAAGGCTCAAGAAGAGTTTATTTTTATCTAGATAAAGGTCCAGGATGAGCATGGAGCCTGAGTCTATTGAAGTGAGAGTTCTAAGAGGATCAGGTCACTGCTAGTCATAAAAGCAAGGCATCCTCGTGGGTCTGAGGTAAGTTCTTTCTTGTGAGTTTAAGCACAATTTGTTATCTATAAGAGATATTGATTACTGACTTGATCGTTAGAGTGCCTCTGGGTGGACGAACCACCGTCATGTGCAGGTTGTTAGGCTTAATTTATTTTGCCGGTGCTCTCCAGCTGAGTTCCTCGTTTGGTTGTGTGGTCAAAAATCAACATCCATAATTTGGCGCCGTTTGTGAGAACGTAAGGAGGATAGATGGCCAATAATGGGTAAGGAGAAAAGATCGGGGATGACATCCTAGGTAGGAATGGTAAACATGCCGATCCTAACATCGAGGAAGAAAACCGTAATGAATAAGTACGAGATCAGAATCTTGAGAAAAAAGATGTTGGTAAAGAGGGAGACGGCTCGAAGAAAGCTGGCCGAGATGAGTATTACAACGAAGGCGACCTCCAGGTATGGAAGGATAGATGCCTGAGGAGGGACGGCGAGATGAAATGGATGGCAATCAAGTTGGCAGATCTACAATCCGTTATCAACTTCATGATGCATAACAACATAATGCAACCACCGTAACCATTGCAGGACACGCTGATACCAGTGGCCAAGAATGACACCTAAAAAGGAGGGCAGAAAGCAATCCCAATAGTCCCTCAGCATGACAAGGAGAAGGAACGTTCACATCGGCCTTCACGGGATGTCGGGCTAGCACAGTCAGTGAGAGGTGAGTCGTAGAGGACGCCTCGTACCAAGGGAACCTATGTCAAAGAATATAGGCATGTCTAGGGGAAGGCACTTTGCTTTGATGCAATGAATGAAGAAAAGTCCAAGAGGACACACCACAATGCCGAGAGCAGCGCACCAAAAAAGCTAAAATCTGTTGATAGCCGAGCTCCCGGTCGAACGAATGAGGACCTGAGAGACTACCTCTAGAGGAAGCGACTCAACGCCGAGGTCACATCCCCGTCAAACTGAAAACGCCGTTCCTAGTGGAGTTGGATAGGTTTGAGGTGTCGAAGAGGTTTCATATGTCGAGGTTCCAGGTTTATCATGATAAGTCTGATCTGAACTTTCATGTCGGCTTATATTTAAATTCAATGGCTTTGTATAGTGCGAACGAGCAGCTACTGTGCAAGATGTTCCCTTCATCCTTTAGAAAAATTTCATCGGATTGGTTCCATAAGTTGCCGAAAGGAATTGTGAAGAGTTGGGAAGGCCTGGCCGAGATGTTTGTGGCCAGGTTTGTAACAAATAAGTTGCAGCCACTAAGGGTAGACTCCCTATTGGCCTTGAACATTAGTGAGAGCGAAAGCCTCAAGGCTTATGCCAAACGGTATTACGAGGTGTTCAATCGAATATCGGTATGCAACCAGGAGCTGGCGGTTGTATCTTTCAAAAACGGCCTGGAGGATAAATGCCCGATTCGAAAGTTACTTACAAAAATTCTTACAAAGAGTATGGAGGAGCTCATGGCATGAATTGAGAAATATGCCAAAACAGAGGAAGACATGCACGGAGCAAAGGCACCAAAGCAACGGCTCGCCGAAGCGAGGTCGAGGTAATATTGGTTTTAACAAGCAGGAGACAGGCTTGAGGGCTGCATAAGCAATCACTGTTATGTTCCGGATCCCCGTTTACAAAGTTCTAGAAAGAATTAGGAACCAGCCGTATTATAGAGTGCCAAAGAAGATCCTTGGCAAGTTTATGGGAAGGAGCCTTAGGAAACACTATGCCTACCATAATGAGGATGGGCACTTAACTCAGGGGTGCAGGGCTCTGAAGACATACTTGAAGGATTTGGTCAGATAGGGTCATTTGAGAGACCTAGTAGATGAGGCCAGAACAAGGGAAGAGCAGGCAAGGCTGTCTTAGTTACCGATAGGCCCACCTATACCACCGCTACTACAACAAGCAGATGGATCTCGGGTGATCAATGTGATTCACTTGAACGTTAATGAGAATAAGGTGCGTGGGAAGACTCAGAGAGTGATGCATCTGCAGCATGTGTATCAGGTCCAGCAAAATAAGCCTAGGACCAATGAGTTTCAGGGGCCAATGGTCTCTTTTACCAAGGTAGACCTGGATATGGTGCAACATTCACACAATGATGCCTTGGTGATAACGCTGAAGATTAGGGAGTACCAAGTAAGGCACATACTGGTTGATCAAGGCAGTTCTTATGACATCATGTATGTTAGATGTTACAAGGAACTTGGCCTTCACCCAGATGATCTGGAACAGTACAACAGCCCGATGGTTGGGTTCAATGGAACGCCGACGTGGCCTCTATGAGCCACAAATTTGGAAGTGCAGACAGGCACGAAGAAGGTAAGCACAGAGTTTACAGTAATTGACACCCCTTCCCCTTACAATGTTATCCTGGGTAGACCGTGGTTGCATGCAATGAGGGTTATTCCCTCAACATTGCACCAGTTGTTGCGATTCCCAACTAAACATGGAATTGAGGAGGTTAGAAGGGATCAGGTGTAGGCAAAAAATTGCTCCATGATAGCAATGAAGTCCGCTTGTAATGTGCGAGAAGCAGAGACAGTGGAAATTGAAGATGAGGACATGGAGGCCCTAGATGATGTCGGCAAAGAACCAGCCGACAAAAGTGAGGAGGCTTTGAAGAAATTCTGGTTCAAGAAGGTGATGAAGAACACTTCTTTCTTCTCAGCTCAAGTTTAGCCGAATAGGAAGAAAAGGAGTTAGAAGCTTTCTTGCGAGCAAACATGGAAGTGTTCGCCTGGACGCCCTATAAGATACTAGGCATTGACCCTGAGGTCACCTGTCACAGGCTCAATATAGACAGGTCAGTAAAGCCTATCATTCAACGGGCAAGAAGGCTAACATTAATTCATGTGGAGGCAATATAGGACGAAGTGGACAAGCTATTAGAAGCCAAGGCCATTCAGGAGGTGAACTACCCAACCTGACTGTCCAACATAGTAATTGTGAAAAAAAAGAATGAGAAGTGGAGGATCTACGTGGACTTCACTAGCCTGAATAAGGCTTGTCCCAAAGACAGCTTCCCTCTGCCTAAAATTGATCAGTTGGTGGATTCCATTGTAGGGCATGTGAGGATAAGCTTCTTGGATGCTTACAGAGGATACCACTAGATAGCAATGTATCCCCCTGACGAGGAGAAGACTGCATTCATCACCCTAAAAGGGCTGTACTGCTATAGAGTGATGCCTTTCGGGTTGAAAAATACAGGAGCAACCTACCAGAGGTTAGTGACCAAGATGTTCAGACATTTGATTGGCAAGATAGTAGAAGTGTACATTGATGACATGGTCGTGAAAACCAAAGAACTTGGGAATCATCTGGCCGACTTGAAGGCCGTTTTTGATATCCTAAGAACATATCGGCTCTGACTCAATGCTTTGAAATGTGCATTTGGAGTCGGGTCTGGTAAGTTCCTGGGATACTTGGTCACCAGAAGGGGCATTGAGGCAAGCACAGATCAAATCAAGGCCATTCTTGGCTTGGAGAGCCTAACGTCAGCCACGCAGGTCCAGATTTTGACCAGCAAGGCGGCAACCCTGAATAGGTTTATCAGTCGAAGTTCTGATAAGTGTAAACCATTTTTTAGTTTCTTAAAGAAAGCCACATATTTGTTGTCGATATAAGAGTGCAAAGCTGCCTTGGCAGACTTGAAAAGATACCTAACAACAACTCCAATTCTGTCAAATTCAATACTTGGGAAAAAGTTGTTCCTATACTTGGCAGTTTCAGAACACGCAGTGAGTGCAGTGGTAATCAGGGAAGAAGAGGGAGAGCAAAATCCAGTATACTATGTAAGTAAGACCCTAGCAAGTGCAAAAACTAGGTACCTGCCCTTGGAGAAATTGACACTAGCCCTGGTGATGGCTTTGAAAAAACTGAATCACTACTCCAAGCTCACAAGATTGTAGTGCTGACTGAGTATCCCCTGAAGTCTCTGTTGCAGCATGGTGATGTGACAGGTAGAATAGCCAGATAGGCAATGGTATTGGGCCAATACGACTTGGAATTCAGGCCTAGAACAGCGATCAAGGGTCAAGTTTTGGCTGACTTTGTGGCCGAATTTACCCCTGGTTCCATCCCACATCGGGCTTTGGTGTGCTGCGGCTTCAGTTGTCCAGGCGAGCCAGAGAAAACCCAACTAGGGCCCAAGAACCCCACTCCAGCAAAACAAAAGAAGGAAGAGAAACCAAAGCCCTGCGACATCTACATCGGCAACTCCTTCTGTCTGTTTGTTGATAGAAGTTCAAATCGTCAAGGAACGGGGGCATGAGTGGTTTTGGTATTGCCAGAGGGGCGAATGATTGTGCAATCTATTCATTTGGGGTTTAAGGCCTTAAATAATGAAGCAGGGTATGAGGCAGTAATTGTAGAACTAAGGCTAGCAGCAGCCATGGAAGCCGATGAGATGGTAGTCTTTTGTGACTCCCAGCTTATTGTAAATCAAGCAACGGGTGAATATGTAGCCCGAGATGAAAGAATGATAGCCTATGTCAAAGAGGTTGTTAGACTACTAGCATTATTCTAGGATTACTGGCTACAGCAGGTTAGCCGAGATAATAATAGTCATGCCGATGCCTTGGCTAACCTAACTAGTGCAATGAAATTAGGGGAGGCAAGGACAATAATGGTTGATTATCTGTCAGGCCAAAGTGTAGAACCACTGATCACAGAGTACGAAGCAATGTGTATGAAAATGGGTCCAAGCTGGATGGATGTAACAGTAATGTTCCTTAGGGATGGCAAGCTACCGGATGACCAAAAAGAGGCGCATAAGACTAGATTGAAGTCGGCCAGGTTCAGTCTGACAACAGAAGGCCACCTCTATAAAAGGTCCTTTACTGGGCCTCTTTTGAGATGTGTACATCCCTCCCAAGTTGAGGACTTCTTGTATGAAATACATGAAGGTGTATGTGGAAGCCGAGCTGGGGGTAGAACACTGGCTCATAGAGCCATATTCCAGGGATACAGGTGGCCATACATACAGAAAGATGTTGAAGCTTTTTCTAGAAAATGTGAAGTGCCAAAGGTTTGCACCTTTGATACATCAACCAGTAGCAGATCTGAACCCAATTTCCAATCCTTAGCCATTTGCCCAGTGGGGCATGGACCTAGTGGGACAACTGCCCCAGGTAACTGGACAAAGAAAGTTCTTGTTAGCAGCCACAGACTATTTCATAAAGTGGATAGAGGCAGAACCTTTGGCCAAAATTAGAGATGTGGATGTAACGCTCTCAAAATAAGACATAATCCAACCATTCAATAAATCCATAAAGTATAATAGAAATGTCATCTTTTCATTCATCAGAGTTTGTATTACGATGGATATTATATGATCGCAACAAAATGAATGCCCTACGGGCTTACAGCTTTCCAAGTCATCGCTTGGTTACAACAAAAGAGTCCTAGCTCTATACATAAAAAGCCCTAGGCTTGAATATACATTTAACATCAAAACTAATAACAAAAGGGAGTCTTCAACTCCAAAACCTCCCAAGCTAAGATCTCGGAGGCGGCATATCACCTGTACCTGAAAAATGGTGTCTCAAGTAGGGTGAGCCAAAGCCCAGTAGAGATATGCTAAACAAGATATGAGAATTAACTAAAACATTAGCATCCGATAAATGTTTAACACTTGTAAACTAACTTACACCAAATCCACTACAAATCAACATTGACATCCTAATCAATTCGCTCCCCTTTATTTATCAAAATCAATTCATTTACATAGCTCATTGTTATTCAAACAATTCGAAATGCGACTATAACTCATTTATCAACACTGCAATCATAAACGTCATTCATACACTTCCATTCACTTGCCATTTTATGGAACTATGTCCGAGGGAACCGGCACCCAAATATATATAAGATTTTGGGACTTTTAACCTGAACACTTTGGCCAACTTAATTATCAATAAAGTTCATCCCCTATCTCCTCCCAAACAATGGAGTACATCCCCTATCTCCTTCTAAACACGATACATATGCAATGTATTTAAACACGTTGTCGTATATAATGACCAATTAAATCACATATTCAATGTGTTAATCCAACCGTCATATTCAATGACATAATCCAATTGATTTGTTTCAATTTACCTAATCACCATGTATTTTTTACAACAATCATGGCTATCCTCCACTGATAGCCCAAAACAGTTATTTCTAAACAGATAAATAAATCTATCAAATAGATGATTTATCAACTTTACCATAGGTGAGTGATTTATCAATTCAACTACACAATTTAATCACATTTTCCCCCAATCTCATAATTTCCAAGCCAATTTTATATTTCCACACTTGATTTCATTATTCATACAAATAATTTATTTAATTCAAATTAGGGCATTTTTCCCCTTTAACTTATATGGTACCCAAGACCCAATTTCACCAATTATATCCAAGCAATAACATGTTCAAGACCTCTCATACCCATAGGGAACCCAAATTAGAAAACCCCTCATTCAAACATTTCAATTTCAAACCCTAACTTCACCCAAACTTCCCAAATCTCACCATTTATACCAAATGACAAATATCTATGTTAAAACCCATATAGGAGAGTAGAATATCCTTACCTCAAGTGTAGAAGCCCAAGGGAGAAGAGCCAAGCACGAGATAAACTTCGAAAGTAATGAAACCAACTTTCACTCGGTTTAAAATGGAGATCTTGAAGAGCTCAATCTTTTTATCAAAGGAAGAAGGGTTAAGATATCACTAGATCTAGGTCAAAATGTAGAGAGAGAGTATTTTAGAGAGAGGGGATCTTAACTTAGGGTTTTTTTAGAGAGAGAAAGGATAGAAAAAATGATTAAAAAAGTCACTTTCGTGATCTGATATTCGCATAGTTCGCTCGAGCGGAGAGTTTAACGGTCAAGCGTTAGACACATAAATTCGACCCACTCGAGCGCAATAAAGGCCGCTCAAGCACCAAGACACAACAGTAAGGCACTACCCGCTCGAGCGCAATGAGACCCACTCGAGCATAGAATACACTCGCTCAATATTTTACAGACTTCAGACAGTCGCTCGAGCGCCAGAGGGGCTGCTCGAGCTCAGACCCACTTGAGCGTAAGAAACTCCGTTCGAGCATGAAAAACACTTTTGCAGTATTTTTGCAGATGCCCAAAGTACTGAATGATTGCAAACCCCACTCGAGCGCAAGAAGGCTCGCTCGAGCGGAAGACCAAAATTCTGGGCAACAAGGTGCTAAACCAAGTAGCAACTAACCTGTTCTAAATACGCCCAAGACATTCAAAAACCCAAATTCAAAGGGTAAAAAGAGGAAAAGACATAAACAACAACATTAAACCACAAGACCTGAGTCTGGAATGCCATAAAAGTCGGGTTAAAAACTGGGATCGCTATAATGGATGTAAAGAATTTCATATGGAAGAATATAATCACCAGGTTTGGGATTCTGAGAGCCATTATGGCAGACAATGGCACCCAATTTGCTAGTAAATTGATCAAGAGCTTTTGTGCTAAGTAAAAAATTAAGAACTATTACTCTATTCCAAGTTTCCCCCAGAGTAATGGTCAGGTAGAAGCATCCAACAAGACCATCTTGGATGGGATCAAAAAGAGGCTGGAAGCAGTAAAGGGAAAATGAGTGGAAGAGTTGCGTAATGTATTCTGGGAATATCGGACTATGCCGAGGAGATCAACTGGGGAGTCTCCTTTTGCCATGGCTTATGGCACTGAAGCAGTTATCTCGCTGGAGGTCGGCATCCCTAGAATTAGAACCCAGAGAGTGGAAGATGGGACTAATGAGGCATTCCTGGCCCAAGATCTGGATCTTTTGGAAGAAAGAAAAGAAAGAGTAGCAATTTGGCTGGGGGTATACCAGCAGCAGCTAACTAGGGCTTACAACAAGAAAGTCAACCCAAGGGAATTCAAGGTTTGGGACCTCCTCATAAGGAAAGTTGTCGGCAATAAGAAAGATCCCAAGAAGGGTAATCTTGGGCCAAACTGCGAGGAACCTTATAGAATCATCTCGATTGCCGGTAATGAAGCATATCGGCTAGAAGACAGTGATGGCAAGGAGTTGCTACGATCCTGGAACACTTGCAATTTGAAGTTTTTCTTTCATTAGCTTTTTGGGATTTATGTAATTAGTTGAAGTTTTAACAAAACACTAGCTTTGTTTTGTTTTCATTACTATTGATATTTGTGCGATAGGACCGAAGTAGTCTTATGACGATGTTTCTGATTGAAACATAACGAATAACTTAGACTTATCATATGGTATTGTTGAATTACACTTGCCATATGATAGAGTTGAACTAAGTTGGCAATGTTTCCGATTGAAACATGATGAATAACTTAGACTTATCATATGGTGAGTTGAATTATACTTGTTATAGGATAGAGTTGAACTAAGTTGGCGATATTTCCAATTGAAACATGACAAATAACTTAGACTTATCATATGGTAGAGTGGAATTATATTTGCCATATAATAAAGTTGAACTTAGTTGGCGATGTTTCCAATTGAAACAAGACGAATAACTTAGACTTATCATATGGTAGAGTTGAATTATACTTGTCGTATGATAGAGTTGAGCTAAGTTTGCGATGTTTTCGATTGAAACATGATGAGTAACTCAGACTTATCATATGGTGGAGTTGAATTATACTTGCCATATGATAGAGTTGAACTAAGTTGGCGATGTTTCTGAATAAAACATGACGGGTAACTTAGACTTGCCACTGTGGCAGAGTTGAACAAAGTTTGATCTAGTTAGATTAATAGAGAGACCGAGGTCGCAAGACTCGGCTAAACTGTGTTTGAGTCAGACCTCGACAAGAATTGGAGTTGCTTACTTAATGTGAATATAAGTGGTACTTAAATTCACATTAGGGGGCAAGAAGCAAGAATAGGCTTGACACTTGATAAATTTTTTTTTTTTTTGAAAGAATTTACAAGTTGGAATCAGCTGAGGTAAATACTTGAGGGGTTAACTGAGATACTTGTTTTGTCAAAGCTGGGAAGGGTTAAAAGAATGAAGTATAAATAAAAGACAATAAGTACAAGTGACGGAAGAACACTTGTAAAAATGTTTGAATCAAATATTTTTAAGTGTTATTTGGCCAAGATCACAATAAAAGGTGAGCTCTGAGGTAATTTGGTCTGAGGTAACCAACTAAGGGTGGATCTGAGGTAATCCTTTTCCAAGGTGTTCTAAGCTGAAGTAATCACTCAAACAAAGTTGTGGAAGTGCAAAAATATTCTAAGTATGGAAGCATACAAAGACAGTGAAAATTTAAAGAAACAAGCACACATTCAATACTCAGAAGAAAAGAAGGCATTCATTTAAAGGAAACTTCTTCCAAAACAAAAAGGCACTTCGACCTAGCATAAGTGATTACTTGTCCAAGTTACAAAGAGAAGTTACAATTGAAAGAGAAAAGTTCAGAGTAAACAAAAAAATCCTAAGTGCTGGAAACATTGGCATTTATCTCAGATTGCTCAACCTCGGTTGTTGACGTTGTGTCGGCCTCGGTTGGCAGTAAAGTTTCCTTCTCTGCCACTAGCTTGGTGTCAATTTCGAGCAACGTATCATTTAGGCTTTTCTCGGTTGTATGGACTTCGGTTTCAGATGTCATTTTCTTAGGAGAGACGCTTTTGGAGACCTCGTTCTCATCATCTTGAGTCAAGTCTAGGACTTGCTCATTTAGAGTGGGGGACTTGGCCCGAACAGCAACCTCCCTCTCTTCATTGGCATCATCAGTTTTGGCATCTTCATCCTTAGAGTTCTTTAAAGAATGAGGGAAGGACACACTGAGCTGGTTAATGTCTTTGATTGGGGAGTCCATAGGGACAGACAACTTGTTGAGTGCCGCCATCCAACCGAGGTAATAACCTCGGTTGCAAGCCAGATTGACTTGCTCTTTGTACTAGTCGCGGATGGCAGCTTGGCCTTTTCAAAAGTCTTTTCGTCGGCCGTCTTGACCTCGACCTCTTTTAAGTCAATCGCCTCCTTGAGCTTGACCTCTAGCTCTATTGCCTTGGCCTTGGCATTCTCGACAACAGCATCAGCAACTCCGGCTTTAGTCTTAGCCTCAATTTGAGCAGCTTTGGCTTGACCCAGCAAACTTCGGTTGCTAGCGTCAACATAGTTGAGTGAGGAGAGGAGTTTGGTAGCTTCTTGAGTTTTCTTTACTAACTCCTTCCTCATCATTTCAGTCTTGACCACGTATGAGTGCGTATGCTAGATAGCCTACAAGGAATAAAATAAATTAGTAAAAATTTTAGCTAAGTAGTGGAAAGCTTAAAACGATACAACAGGAGACTTACCAAGAGTGAGTGCTACATCATTAAGCCAAAATTCTCATACTCATGAAGGTCGGCTATGTGATTCATATCTTCTGGTAGGAGTACGACCGTTGACAGGGCGGCGCCAATTTCGACGCTTTCGATTGCACTGTTAGCGGCTGTCAATGGTCTGTCATCGACCATGACCTCAGGCACCCAGGTCATATCGCGAGGGAAGCTGCTGCTGCTACCCTCTAGACAATCAGACCTCGGCTTTTTTGGTGGTAGGGCATCAGGTGTTGCGGCCGCAACTGGCCTCTTCTTGGCGGCAGTAGTTTTCTTTTCAGTCTCGGCCAACTTGGAGATTGGCACAATATCCTCAGAGTCAACTTAAGTCACTGTAGCCTTGGCCTTGGCCTTCTTTATTCTTTTTGGCTTCAGATTGGATTGAGATGGAGAAGAGGAGGACAACACAGTCACAACCCTAGGAATGTTGGCAAGAAGATCTTCAACGATGGTTAGTTTGTGGCCCATCTCGTCTGCTGTTACAGCAACTGTGACTCTGGTGCCAAAATTTATTGCTGGCAGGGTAATAGGAGGGTTTGAGGGGTCAGTCTCGAGAACTCAAGACCTCGGCATCTTCTACTTTCGAGTTTTGTCGGCAGGGGCATTAGTAGGAGCTCGGCGTCGGTGCTAGCATTGAGCTAGAAGAATTAACTGGGGAGTAGAAGTTGAAGGCTGGTTTGTAGGATCAGATGTAGAGGCCTAATCTAGCCTTGGCGACGATGTGACTGGTGGAGTTGTAGGGAATAGAGGGGACTTGCTCTTGCGAAGGACATCGGGCAAAGGGCTTTTGTATGCCGGGATGTAGTTGAGGAGGACGGGAGCCTTGCGGACTTCATTTGGTAAGCCGAGAAGGCAAACTAAGCCCTTGCTAGGCACGTAGAACTAGCGAAAATTCTTTTCTGGCTGAGGAAGGGCTGGAAGGACAAGAAAAAAACATCAGAACAGGTTAACAGAAAAATGACTAAGTAAAGTAGTAGAAGAGGGACTTTTAGGAGGAGTAAGTCCTTACCTTTGTCATCCCTAAAAATGTCATGGTGCAAGGGGAAGAGGTGGAGCTCATCGTCTGGTGCGAACTCCCAATTACCCAAGACAATCAGGTAGTCGTCTATCGCGCCCTTATCTGAGTCTGGAATGTCTGCTATCAATTTGTACTAGGTAGATCTCGGCTTGAGGTGGTACGTATAGCTAGAGTTGGTCTTAAGGCCACACATTATGTAGCAGTACTGGATGTCAGATAGGGTTATTCTGACATTCTGCCCACGTGCCAACTCGGTGATGCCGTTGATAATCCTAAAGGAGTTTACAACTAATTGCATAGGGTTCAATTTGTAGTAATGGAGGACTTCCCTAAAAAGGATGTCTAGGAGAAACCTGACTCCACCCTCAATGATGGAAACTACTGGAAAATGCAAGTAATCCTAACCTGGCATAATAGAGTCCTTCTTACCAGCCAACTTGATCAGGACGTCGGCTGGGATAGAGAACTCTTGCCTGAAGTATTCTAGTTTGGTCGGGGTGTCTACCCTCCACCCAAACATATCCATGATCTCGGCTAAAGGTGTTTTGTGAAGAACTTCAGAGAAAAGACATTGGCAGGGGTTTTAGAACCTCAGCTAGGCTCTAAACAAGCACTAGGGCAAGGGTTTTGAAGATCTAAAGGGAAAAATTGTTTCAATTTTTCCAAAGTGTAGAGTTCTAAAGCAAATCCCAAACCTGACACTACAGAAACAAGAATCAATTAATAAAGATCTAAAAACAAGCAAGAAAACATAAAGGAACATGATTCAGAATCAGAGGTAAGCAAGATTCAAGAACTAAACTGAAGCAGAAATATAGGCAAAATAACACAGATATAACAAAAACAGTGCAAATGACACTTAAGAAACACATGAACAAAATAATCAAAGACAATGACAGATTAAAGTATTTAATAGCAACACAGATGTGATTTCAGATGTGGTGCAGAACAACGTCTAAAGCATTGGGGCAAATCACAAATTTACAGATTCAAGATCATGAATCAAAAGGCAAGGAAAAATATATTACAACCACGAATATAGATTCAAATGGCAACAGATACAGTGTGGACATCTGGCAGGAGAAACATATAAAAAGGACAGTGGATGATTAAAGTTAAAGAGAAAGAAACTAGTAACTTACAGGGTGAAGCCGAAGAACTGAACGCTAGGGAAAGGGTTACCAAAGTCAGGCCACGTGAACGACCAGAAGCAAATGACAACAGGTTCGCGTGAATGTAACAGTTGCAGAGGGCTCGAAAGCACAACAATGGAGGATTGGGAACTTTAGAGAAAGAAAAATTGAATAGAAGAAGGAATACGATAATGAGAAGTGAAGAGGCAGAGAGAGTGAAAGAGGAGTTTTGTCAAAAACACGAGAAGGCAACAAAACATAATGAATTAGCCTTGGATGACGTGCTTGTCAAGTGGCGTAAGTAGAAGCGACGCAACCTGATAGCGCGTGTCAAGTACAAACTAATAAAGAAGGGACACGTGGAGGAAACAATCGAAAAGCACAATTAAAACTCTTGAAATTTTTGAGGTAGAGAGGCCATAACCTCGGCTAGAGAAGCGATTTCGGTTGAGATGCTTAAAGAAACTTGATTTTTGGTTCTTGGTCCTTGATAGAATGGGTAGTAGAGTCTTGATTACTTGAAGCCGACGAGTCATAATCTTGGTCGGAGAGAAGAGTGGATTGTTAGCCGACATGCTATGTAGACAAACGATGTAGGTTCCATCACCTCAGATGGCCGACGTAATAGAACCTAAGGGGCAGTTATGGGGAAGTATTTTGTGAATAACAGGACGTGACTACGGTAATGCTGAAGTGTCAGCCGAGGTACCACGTGGCTTGGTCATGCGCCGAGATGATCTCGGCTAGGCCGAGATTATCTGCGGAGATACCGGAATCTGAGGTAAGCAGATAAGAGACAAGAGTCCTAGAACAGGAGAGGATCTCAATCTGGATAGAGATAAGGCTCAAGAAGAGTTTATCTTTATCTAGATAAAGGTCCAAAATGAGCATGTAGTCTGAGTCCATTGAAGTGAGACTTCTAAAAGGATCAGGTCACTCTTGGTTATAAAAGCAAAACACTCTCGTGGGTCTGAGGTAAGTTCTTTCTTGTGAGTTTAAACACAATTTGTTTTCTATTAGAGATATTGATTACTGACTTGATCGTTAGAGTGCCTCTAGGTAAACGAACCACTGCCTGATTCTCATCTTCTTATACAGGTTATTGGGCTTAATCTATTCTACGGGTACTCTCCAGCTGAGTTTCCCATTTGGTTATGTAATAAAAAATCAACACCCACACACCTAATTATGTAGTGAATAATTTTCACATTAATTATTTGATGATATCTCTAGTATTGTTGAAAAACAAAACATTATCTAATTTTATGTAGAGTTGCAAGTTGGATCGAATTTTGAGAGTTCCATATAGGGCTGCAATGCAAATGAATTAAAACGGGCTGAATTTTGAGATGTTCGAGTTTAATTAGGTGAAAATTAGTTGAGATTAAGGTCTCGTTTGACAATACTATTTTTTAGTTTTAAAGTCAAAAAATTATTAAAAAAATCAAAAAGTTAACAACATATACAAAAAAGTCAAAGGTTCATTTTTCTTTCTACTTTTTATATATTTTTTCGTAAAAAACTAAAAAGTCATCCTAAACATACTATTTTTTTACATCATATTTTAGTCAAAAAATCAAAAAGTTACTAAAAAAGCTTGTTCCCAAACAATTTGAGTCAAGTCTAAATAAATAATTAGAAAAAAAAAAAAAAAATCAAACCTAGAAACGGAGAATTATGAGGAAAAAAAAATCATTTTGTTAATATATTTTATCAATTATATATATAAATATACACAAACACTAGTATTTTAAAACTATTTTTATTATTTAAAAATAAAAAAATTAATTTTTATGTTATTGTGCTCATGTGTCTATTCGGGTAGAACTCAACTGAATCATTAAGAGATGTTTTGAAAAGATGATTAAAAGTTATTTTTTAATTTTTTTTTAATAAAAGATGAAAGTGAATTAAAAATTGAGAAGTAACTTTTAACCCACTTCTCAAAATACCATAAATTAACATAAAAATTTAGCTCGAATTCGTAGAACGGGTCATAGATCCATTTTAAGAGAGGGCCCCACTATGGGATCCACACAGTAAAAGACTTACACTATTATAAGTATTATGTGATCTATTTTGTAGGAAAATTATATTCTAAGTCCGTCCTTACCTTATGTCGTGTGTCCTTAGGAAAATTATATTCTAAGTCCGTCCTTATCTTATGTCGTGTGTCCTTATAATTGTATAGTGTTATGTAATTAATATATATATATATTTTCCCTATGTTTGAGGGGAAGTGATTAGGTATTCTCTTATTATAAAGTGGGCACATAACCAGACCAATCTGCTAGATAACTATCCTGTAGGTCCCACACAAATATATGCCATAAGCTCTTCATTATACTTCATTTCTTCATATCCATCCATGCACCTCTTGTAAGTTTTAATTTGAATTCATTTTGACAATCTAAACCGTCTATTTTATAGGTTTCATAGTAAAAGTTATTTATATAAAATATTAAATTTATCGGACAATTATAAACACATAAACAAATTACGTTTTATTTTGCAAAATGAATAATTTCAGTTTACAATCTTATTTATTATTTATTTTATAAAACAATGATATGTAATTTGTTCTTATGTTTAAAAATGTCCAATGAAATTGATTTTTTACATGGATACTTTTATTACGAAACTTACAAAGTAAATAGTTCAGATCATCGATATGAGTATGAATTTGAGCCCAAAAGAAGAGTATGAATGAGTACGGAAAGATGCAAGTATAGAAAGAAACTTATCCTTTTATATAACTCACGTTGTAAGTGTCCTATGATCCGTTTTGTAATTTATTTTTTATTCGAAATTTTGAATTTTGAATTTGTATTTTTGTATTTTTAGTGATTTTTAAAATATTTTAATTATTATTATTATTTTACTTTTTAAAACCACTTAATTTAGATATATTTAAAAAATATAAAATCTATACAAAAATATTTTAAAAAATTCATTAAATATAACAAAATTTAAAAGTGTACCGAATATATTTTTTATATTTGCTGAATTTTAAAATTATTTTTTACAAATATTATACTTTTTAAATAGATCAATTAAGTGTATGTAAAAAATAAAAAAATTGTCTAAAATATGAAAAAATTTAATAAAAATAAAAAATAAAAAATTTAATTTTTTGAAAAGTGAGTTAAACTCAAGCAAGTTCTGAATTCTGGATTATTTTTATTTTTTTTTTAAGCCACGTATATCACGTGATTTTTGGTCCTTTCGATTGCCAAACATCTTTTACTACAAAAAGTTAAAATTGTCTTTACGTAGTTTGGACAGCTCGCAAAACAAAATTATAAAAACAAAATAATGGATAGGGAGATAAGAGTGTTCATCCATGATGAGTGTGTTGGATATGGATCATATATGGTGGTGACAAAATAATTTTGAATTTTGGATCATAAAATTCAATATGAATTTGATGGATTTTGAATTCCCAACTTTAATATTGAATTTAAGAAAATTCAATTAATCATTCAAAATTTTAATAATTTAGAGCATATCAACTTAAAAAATAAATCCATGATAAGTATATTGGATATGGATCATATATGGTATAATTTTGGAATTTGGATCATAAAATTCAATATGAATTTGATTTTGAATTCCCAACTTAATATTGAATTTAAGAAAATTTGATTAATCATTCAAAAATTAACAATTTAGAGCATATCAACTTAAAAAATTACCTACAATTATTTTCTTTCTCTTTGATTTTCTTGTGAGAAAATGAATCACTTTTCATTAACCTCGTAAACAAGTTTAGACGAGTCGGGTCAGGTAATAGGTTATTCAAATTTGATTAAAAACTTTGAGTTTCAAAATGTGTTCTTTATTTACATTTTGCATTGATCTCAAATGAGTTTTAATAATAACTTAATTTATTATTATATAATGCATATAACCAAATCAAGTTGCGAAGTAGGGTTATTCAAATTTGATTTAAAAATATAATGAGTTTTAAAATATGTTTAAATTTGGTTTGCTTAAATAACAAGTCAATCTCAAATGAATTTTTAACTAGTTGAACTCAAGTAACTTAGTTAATTTTACAGCGCTACTCTCCATCTAATTTTTAATTAAGCTTTTCATTCTATGCTCAACTATTGAAATTTCTCCAACTTCATAATTAAAATTAAAATTAAAATTTTAAATTCAAAGCAATGGAATCCCAAATAGTGTGGAGTTTGTTTCTCATTTTGAGTGCACGATTGACCATACATAAGAATATAAAGGAGATAGGTTGACCTTGTTGTGACCTTTTGCTTACATGTAAAAGAGAGAAAGTTTGCTACATTCACATTAACTACCTTACTATTGAGTCCTTATTATTGAGAAGATACACTACTCTTTGAATTTTATTTAATTTTTTTACTTTTAAATTATTTAATTTTTTGTGTAATTTATATATTGTACACTACAACAAAAACACATTTCAGTGACACCATACTAGTGGCATGTTTTTAAAAAATGTCACAAAAAGAATATTTGGTAGCATTTTTAAAAAAAATGTCATAGAGCCACAAACAAGAAGGCTCTAGTGGCATTTCAATTAAAAAAAGTATCACTTCATTACAACAAAAATGTCACTACAACAAATTTACATTTTTTGTGACACTACACTACACTGGTGGCATGCTTTTAGAAAATGTCACAAAAATAAAAATTGGCATTAAATGTTTTAGAAAAATGCCACAGAACCATAAACATATAAGGCTCTAGTGGCATTTCAATAAAGAAATGTCACATCAATTTTATAGCATTTTATAAAATAATAACACAAAAAATTATATTCGTGACATTTACTAACAAATGCCACTAAACTTTAGTAGCAATGGCATTTTTTAAAAAATGTCAGGATACTGGGTAGGTGCAAATTACTTTTTATGGCACTTAGGTAAAAAGTGTCATAAACAAATATTTTATAGCATTTTGAGAAATGCCATTAAGGCAAAAACTTTCCAAGCTTATAATGGCATTTTTGAAAAAATAAAAAATGCCAATATATTTTCTAAATTTTTGAAATGCAATAAATGATTAAAAATAAATAAATTAAACTCAATATATACTACAGGAAAAAGCACATTCGGCGACTAAATTTCCTAACTAAAAAAATTTGGTCGCTGAAAGTATAGCTTTCAACAACCAAAACAACATTAGTAGCCAAAAGTAAAGCTTTTTGGCGACTAAACAATTTTTGTAGCCAAAAGTCTACAATTGGTGACTAAAACTAAGTTTGGTCGCTGATTATATGAGTTTTACTGACTAAAAAAATTTTAGTAGCCAAAAGTCTACAATTGGTGACTAAAAAATAAGTTTAGTTGCCAAAAGTGGTCATTTTTAGCGCGAGAGAACTAAAATCCTAAGGCGGGAATTAAATTTTTTGGCAACCAAAATTTTGTTAGTTGAAAGTGCATCTTCGGCGACCAAATCCGATTTTGGTCGGCAAAAGTTAAGTTTTTTAGCAACTAAAAAACAATTAGTAGCCAAAAGTATAGAATTGGCGACTAAAAAATATTTTTAGTCGCCAAAAGTGGTCTTTTTTTATTTTGCTAGTAAATAGTTTATTTTACATAAATTATGTTCAATAAAATAATTATATTTATACATATACTTTTACATTAATATGGATGTATGTACTATATAAATAATATATGTTGCATATATAATCATGTGGTGCTATAGAGGTGTAGTGGGAAGAGTGTGGTGTATAAGATTTATGGTGTGGGAAGTTTGCGATTCGAGTCTCCGCAAGAGCGGATCAAATTATTCTATAATGAATTATCGTCACAAATGGCACTTGATAGCGTCACGAATAGTACCTACGATGACATTAAAGTGTCACTGAAAAGTTTTAGTCTTGATGGTGTAATGACACTTATAAGTGTCACTAACTATTTTTTTAATGGCGTTTGATAGTGTCACAAATAATATCTACCATGACATCAAAATGTCATTGAAAGTTTTTAACCATGATGGTGTAGTGGCACTTGCAAGTATCTACCGTGACATTAGTATCTACCGTGGCAAGGATACAAATGACACTTATTCAAAATGCCACAAGACAAAAAAAGGTCTTTAAATCAATAGTTTTGTGGCACTTTCAAATGTCACTAAATTAAGAAAATATTGTAATGTTACTTGATGTTTATTCTAATTTTAATTGTTTGTGGTTTATTATAATATAAGACATTAATAAAAGAAATTACCACAATTTTTAACACACTTCAGTATTTTATAATTCAAAATTTGATTGATATCTATCGATCATACCCACTACACTGCATAATAAATATCTGTTCTAATACATAGCCTAATGGACACAAAAACTATGCAATGACTATAAATTACACTATTTTTTCCCCCACAAATTGGGAGTTGTGGGGTGGGTGAAATGGCCTCCAATCTTCAAATTGAAAAATTCTTGTGTGTGCTTAGAGGGATAGCACATTGCACAGTTTTGACAATACTCACAGAATAGCAACATAGAGCTCTTAAATGGCCTCTTTGTAGATTGCTTCATCCTGATTGTGACACGTGTTCCAGTGAATATTCACTACATTTCCACTAGTCAGATTATGCATGAGTCATGTTTGGAGGATCTCAATCGCCTTTCTTTTATGTATGATGACAATTTTTTAAACAATTTTTAGTAATTTGATGAATCAGGAAGGGTTGGCTTTATATATTAGAATAAATGTCCCAATACTAACATTTGTTATTAATATCTCTACATCATTGATTCAAGTTACACAGACAGTCTTTAATTAATTTATTTTTTTGCATATATCTTGCTACCTTGAAACTCGTTTTTTAGTTATGTTATTGTGGGGACATATTTTGTGAATGATAGCACGTGGCTAAGGTGATGTCGAAGTGTCAGCCGAGTTGCCACGTGGCCTGGTCATGCGCCGAGATGATCTTGGCTAAGCCGAGGTTATTTGCGGAGATGTCAAAATACGAGATGAGCGGATAAGGGACAAGAGTCCTAGAATAAGGGAAGATCTCAGTCTGGATAAAGATAAAGCTCTTAGAAAGTTTATCCCTATCTAGCTGAGAGATCAGGATGAGCATTGAGCCTGAGTGCACTGAAGTGAGGCTTCTACAAGGATCAGGTCAGTACTAGTGTAGACACCCCATTTTTTATCGTACTTATGACTTGGACGTCACCACTTGCACACCCAATGATGAGTGTATATACTTGTCAAGTGCTTGAAGTCCTTAGCGGAATGCTACAGCTTTGAGCCTTCAAACCCTACACACTTGTTGTTTTATTTTTGGACCAAAATCAGAGTTTTTCAAGCTTGCAACCTTTTGTGTCGCTGAGCCCTTGATGTGGCCCTCATCGCCACAAGTGTATTTTGCAGATATTTTTCTGTCAACTGTGTCAGCTGTTGGCACAGATGCATGCACCTTCTTACATGTGTATGTATTGATATTTCTGAGGGAGTCTAATGGTTTTCTATATATAAAGGACCTCCCCTCTTGCTTTGAAGGTTAGAAAATTTTGGAGCAAATTATTTTCTCTCTCTCTACAATTCTCTCTCTCTTTTGCAAATTTCTTAAACCTTTGCCTGTACACTCTAAACCAAACCTTACCATCTTTGAGCTGAGGTACTTTTGAGCCCTTTTTGAACTCTTGAGGGTGTGTTTGTGTTGAATTGTTGCTTGAAAGTGCTCTCCTCTTCAAGAGATATAAGGCTTAATTTGTTTTCTTATTTTGTTTGCTTTTTTTTTTCTTACTATTTTCCTACTGCTTTTTGGGCTGTGTAAGCTTTGTAATTTTGGGTTGAAACTTGTGGTTTAAGGTCTTAAAGGGTGGAGGGGTGGTTTACCTTCCTTTCCACCTTGCTTTTCTAGTATTTATTCTTGTGCTTCCCACCTTTACACTATCTTTTTTTGAATTTTAAATACTGATTTTCAGAGTTATTTCAGTGGTTAAAATGTTGTTTTGAAGTTCAAAATTGGAGGGGTTAGCCTCCCCTCCTTGTGTCTTACTTACTAGCCTAACATGCTCCATGTTTTAGCTTATTGTTCTAACTACTTTTGTTTTAATTCCAGCATATTTTAGGACTAATTTGGCATTGTTTTAGGACTGTTTTTAGTTGCTTGTTGCATTTGAGATTTGTATTGCATGCTTGTAGTGTAATTGTCCTCATAGGTTTGGTGGTTTAGGCCTTAGCCACAAACCTATTTGAGTTGATAGCATTTGTTTATGGTTTTCTATACTTGTTTGCAACTTTAATCACCTCTGTAACCTCCCTCATTTCTTGGCTTTTGCTTGGCTTTGAAAGTTGGTTCAAACTAGTTGCTTATTTTAAGCTTGAGATTGATATTTTATGCTTAATGGTTTAATCCCTTTGGGGGTTCATTACTAATGGCATGACACTTCTCTCATGCCTAAAACAACTTTTGGTTTAATACTTCTTTCTATTAGAGGACTTAAAACTCACCTTTGGACTTAATTTACTTAGGAATGGTTGGTAATTAAAATGGAGTAATGAAATGAGGACTAAAAGTGATGCAAGATAATAACTTGGTTTGGGTTCAATCGGACGTTAATTGAACCCTTGAGTTTTGAATCGTTTCATACTTGTTCGTGATGAAAACGGTTCAAGAGTTATTGCCAACCACTTTCCTTGATCAATACATGATAGGGAGGGGGTTTGAGAGTCTTATTTGTTGTATTTATTGAACTTGCACCGTTTGGTTCATAGGCCATCATGCAATGAAATTGCATCCATTGATGGTTTGTGAATCAAGTTTACAACTCCTTCGAGCTGTTTGATGATAAGGAGGGGTAAGTTGTTTAAACAACTCTTGAGAATACCCTGTGCTTGCTCTGTTTGCTCTCTGTTACAACAAAAGGAACCAAGCATCAGTGGCCAGCAGGCTACTACTTGGGGACGGCAGGCCATTATTTGTAGCTGACAGGCCACCACTTCTAGCCTGCCGGCCACCTTTGCAAAATCCAGCAGTAGCTTTTTGAAATGAAACAGAGTTGGTTTTGAGGTGAAAAACAGTGCAAATGTCCTAACGGTGCAACAGAGGCTTCCTGGTAGCAGAACAATTGCTTTTTAGGGTGGAAATCCGCACATGCATGAGCACTTCTTGCTTCCCAAGACTGCTTTAGTCTGATTATTTAGCTTAAATATTTGTTGTACTTAATTAGTTGTAGCTAGTTAATTTTCTAGAGTGTTGTAAATAAGTAGTTAGCTAAACTAGTTATTCAATTTTATCTTGTAATAATTAGTTAATTAGCTAGAATAGTTGATTAATTTATTGTTGTAATAGTTCGTTAATTTGTACTAATTAGCTTAGCTAGTTAGTTTATTCGGACCCTCCCGCATGAGGGCGCACAATTGTAATAATGTGTATGTCTTTCAACCCTACGTTTTTCTTCCTTTTATTTACCTGCTTATGATGGTTTGTTTAGGGCATCGTGTTTTGTTTAGCATCTCTCATGCCTTGCATCCACTTGTCTTGCATGCATTGAGCTTGGCGCATCATTCTAACTTACACTGTTAGTTTAACATTCTTTGAATACGTGCTTAGACCGCATGCTATTAAATTGATTCACATGTTATGTTAAGATAGCCGAGCCTATTTAGATTACATATTGCATGTGTTGCATAAATTAGGATCACGTATTTTTTCTAACTCTTTCATCTTTTTGGCTTGGAATACTAGGTAAGCTCTTTTGTGCTTTAGCATATTGCACAAATGTGATTGTTGCCATGTCTAGCATGCTTGCCATGAGGTTAATTGCTTAAATGATAAATTGTTTGAATGCCTGTGGATGAAGGCTAATTGTTTGAATTGGAATAATTTGAGTAATGTTTATATGCGATCACTTTTTCAAATGGTACATATTCGAAACAATTTTGCAAACAAACATGAAATCAAGTGTTTCAATTTTTACAAGTTAGTCTACACTTGTATGTGTGCGCATCACATAGTAATACTAGTCTAATAATCGAACAAGAGCATATAATGTAGATAAGATTCATATCATGATTAGTAGAGGCCGATCTTTGATCGGGCGAACAGGGATGCTCAATTCATGACCTTCTCCTTTTGTACCTAAGTTCCTGAGCCGAGACAATCTTGGTGATGAAGGACACGTGGCCTTTGGCACGAGTCATGAGTTTTCTAAATTCCCTAAAAAATATTTAGGCGGCGACTCTGTATTTGGCAAAGTAGTCAATTTTTGGGATTTTGATTCAAAATCAATTTTTCAAAAGATTTGTCAGATTTGGACTCTTTGGTGATTATCTATTTCACATTGCACTTATGAGATTAGATTCAGAATCGTAGGAGTTCGATACTATAGGGCTTATTCGTCTTCTGAAAGGGGGCACGAAAAGTCGAGCTACAGCTGGCTATAAAAGCAGGGCACCCCCCTGGGTCTCAGGTATGTGGGATATGCTGTAAGCAGTAGTTTCTTTCTTGTGAGTTAAGCACAATTTGCTATCTTTGAGAGATATTTGGTTACTAACTTGATCGTCGGAGTGCCCTCGGGTGGACGAACCACCTTCGGATTCTTATTTTTCTGTGACAAGTTGTTCAGGCTTAATTTATTCTACTGGTGCTTTCCAGCTGAGTTCCCCATTTGGTTGTGTGGTTAGAAATCAACACCCACAATTTGGCGCCGTTTGTGGGAACATAAGGAGAATAGATGGCCAACAATGAACAGAAAGAAAAGATCGAGGACGACGTCCTATGTGGGAGTGGTAAACATGCCGATCCTAGCATTGAGGAAGAAAATCATAATGAAGGAGCACGGGATCAAAATCCTGAGGATAAGGACATCGGCAAAGATAAAGATGCCCCGAAGAAATCAAGCCAAGATGAGTATTACAACGAAAGCGACCTCCAGGTATGGAAAAATAGATACCTAAGGAGGGACGGCGAGATGAAGGGAATGTCCAACAAGTTGGCAGATCTACAATCGGTTATCAACTTTATGATGCAGAACAACGTCATGTAACCACCATTCTTGTTGCAGGACAGGCCGATGCCAAGGGCCAAGACTGATGCCTAGAAAGGGGGGCAGAAAACAATCCCAGTGATCCTGCAGCATGGCAAGGAAAAAGAGCTCTCACATCGGCATTCACGAGATGTTAGACAAGGAGAGTCGGTCAGAGGTGACTCACAGAGGACACCTCGTACTAGGGGAATATATGTTAAAAAACCTCGGAATATCTAGGGGAAGGGCTTTTGACACGGTGAATGAAGAGAAGTCCAAAAGGACACATAACGACACCGAGAGTAGCGCACCAAAAAGATTGAAATCTATTGACAGCCGAGCTCCTGGTCAAACTAAGGAGGATTTGAGGAACTACCTCCAGAGGAAGCGGCAGAATGTCGAGGTCACATCTTCCGTTAAGCCGAAAACGACGTTCTTAGTGGAGTTGTATAGGTTTAAAGCCCCAAAAAGGTTCCATATGTCGAGGTTCCAAATAAATGACGAGTTCGATCTGAACTTTCATGTCGGCTTATATCTGAATTTAATGGCTTTGTATATCGGGAACGAACAGTTGCTGTGTAAAGTGTTCCCTTATCCTTTGGGGAAATTGCATCAGATTGGTTTTACAAATTGTTGAAAAGAACTGTGAAGAGTTGGAAAGGCCTGGCTGAGATGTTTGTGGCCAGGTTCGTTACAAACAAGTTGTAGCCACTAAGGGTAGACTTCCTGATGGCTCTGAAAATTAGCAAGGGTGAAGGCCTCAGGGCTTATACCAAGAGGTATTATGAGGTGTTTAGTCGAATACTAGGATGCAACCAAGAATTGGCGATCGTTTCTTTTAAGAACAGCCTGGAAGATGAATGTTCGCTTCGAAAGTCGTTAGCAAAAACTCTACCAAAGAGTATGGAGGAGCTTATGGTAGGAATCGAGAAATATGCCAGAGCAGAAGAGGACACGTTGGGAACGAAGGCACCGAAACAGGAGAAGAGGAAAGGCTTGCCGAAGCGAGGCCGAGGTAATACTAGTTTTAACAGATAGAAAACAGGACTGAGGACTGCACAGTCAGTCACCACTGTGTTTCGAATCTCGGTTTACAAAGTTCTAGAAAGGATCAAGAACCAGTCGTATTATAGACCAAAGAAAGTCCCCGGTGAGTTCATGGGAAGTAGCCTTGAGAAGCACTGTGCCTACCACAATGGGTATGGGCACTTGACTCAGGAGTGAAGAGCCCTGAAGACGTACTTAGAAGACCTGGTCAGACAGGGTCACTTGAGGGACCTAGTAGATGAGACCAGAACGAGGGAATAACATGTAAAGGCTTCCCCCGGCACCAGCAGCACCGCCACTGCCACAACAATAGCAAGCAGAACCTCGGGTGATCAATGTGGTTCATTCGAAGGTTAATGAGAATAATATGTGAGGAGAGACACAAAAGGTGAGGCACTTACAACATGTGTATCAGGTCTAACAAAAAAGGCCTAGGACAAATGAGTTCTAGGGACTAATGGTGTCCTTTACTAAGGCAAACCTAGACATGGTGTAACATCCGCACAACGATGCTCTGGTAGTGACCTTCAAGATAGGAGAATGCCAAGTAAGGCGCATTCTGATCGACTAAGGTAGCTCTTGTGACATAATGTATGTTAGATGTTACAAGGAGCTTGGCCTTTACCGAGATGATGTGGAGCAGTCGGACAGCCCAGTGGTTGAGTTCAATGGAACGCCGACATGGCCTCTGGGAGCAATAAATTTGGAGGTGCAACCAGGCACTAGGAATGTTAGCATAGAATTTACGGCTATTGATACCCCCTCCCCTTACAATGCTATATTGGGAAGATCGTGGCTGTAAGCAATGAGGGCTGTTCCCTCAACGTTGCACCAATTGTTACAATTTCCAATTGAACAGGGGGATTGAAGAAGTTAGAGGGAATCAAGTACAGGCAAAGAATTGCTTCATGGGCTTGGCCGAGGATGAAGAAAGAGAATTAAAGGCTTTCTTACGGGCCAACATGGAAATATTTGTCTGGACACCATATGAGATGTCAGGCATTGACCCTGAGGTCACATGTCACATGCTCAATGTAGATAGGTCAGCTAAACCTATCATTCAACGGGCAATGAAGTTGACATTGATTCATGCGGAGGCAGCAGAGGAGGAAATGGACAAGCTGTTAGAAGCCAAGGCCATTCGGGAGGTGAACTACCCAACCTGGCTGTCCAACACAGTAGTTGTGAAAAAAGAGAATGGGAAGTGGAGAGTCTGCGTGGACTTCACCAGCCTGAATAAGGCTTATCCCAAAGACAGCTTCCCTCTGCCTAAAATTGATCAGTTGCTGGATGCTATTTCAAGTCATGGGAGGATAAGCTTCCTGAATGCTTATAGGGGATACCACCAGAAAACAATGTATCCTCTTGACGAGGAGAAGATTGTATTTATTACCCCAAAAGGACTGTACTGCTACAGAATGATGCCTTTCGGGTTGAAAAATGCAGGGGCAACCTATCAGAGATTGGTGACCAAGATGTTCAAACATCTGATTGGCAAAACAGTAGAAGTGTACATTGATGATATGATCGTGAAGACCAAAAAGCCTAGGAATCATTTAGCCGACTTGAAGACAGTTTTTGATATCTTAAGAACATATCGACTTCGACTCATTACCTTGAAATGCATATTTGGAGTCGGGTCTGGTAAGTTCCTAGGATACTTGGTTACCAGAAGGGGCATTGAGGCAAGCCTAGATCAAATCAAGGCCATTCTTGACTTAAAGAGCCCGATGTTAGCCAAGCAGGTCCCAATTTTGACCGGCAAGGCGACAGCCCTGAACAGGTTTATCAGCCAAAGTTCTAATAAGTGTAAACTGTTTTTTAGTTTGTTAAAGAAGGCCATAGATTTTTTGTGGACGGAAGAGTGTGAAGTCACCTTGGTTGACTTGAAAAGGTACCTAACAATGACTCTAGTTCTGTCAAATCCAGTACCTGGAGAAGAATTGTTCCTATACTTGGCAGTTTCAGAACACGCAGTGAGTGCGGTAGTAATCCGAGAAGATGAAGGAGAACAAAAGGCGGTATACTACGTAAGTAAAACCCTAGTAAGAGTAGAAATCAGGTACCTGTCCCTGGAAAAATTGACACTGGCCTTAGTGATGGCTTCGAACAAACTGAATCACTACTTCCAAGCCCACAAGATTGTGGTACTGACTGAGTATCCTTTGAAGTCCTTGTTACAGCAAGGAGATCTGACAGGCAGGGTAGCCAGATGGGCAGTAGTATTGGGCCAATATGACTTGGAGTTTAGGCCCAAAACAACAATTAAGGATAGGTTCTGGTAAACTTTGTGGCCAAGTTCACCCCTGGTGCCATCCCACATCGGACTCCGGTCAGTTGCGGCTTGGGATGCCCAGGGAAGCAGGAAGAAACTCAATTGGGGCCTAAGAACCCCACCATAGCAAAACAGAAGAAAGAAGAGAAACCAAAGCCCTGCGACATTTACATCGGCAATTCTTTCCACCTGTTTGTTGATGGAAGCTCAAACCGTCAAGGAATGGGTGCAGGAGTAGTATTGGTATCGCCAGATGGGCAAATGATAGAACAGTCTATTCGTTTGGGATTCAAGGCCTCAAACAATAAGGCAGAGTATAAGGCACTAATTGTAGGGTTGAAGTTGGCAGCAACAATGGAGGCCGATGAGGTGATAGTCTTCAGTGACTCCCAGCTTATTATGAATCAAGCAGCAAGCGAGTACGTAGCCCGAGATGAACGAATGATAGCCTATGTGAAAAAGGTTGTCAGATTGCTTTCTTTGTTCCTAGATTTCTAGCTATAGCAAGTTAGCCGGGATGACAACAGTCACGCCGACGCCTTGGCCAACCTGGCTAGTGTAATAAAGTCAGGTGAGCCAAGGACAATCATGATTAATTATTTGACAGGACCAAGTATGGAACCTTTAATAACAGAATATGAGGCACTGTGTGTGGAGATGAGTCCAAGTTAGATGGATGCAATAATGATGTTCCTTAGAGATGGCAAGCTGCCAGATGACCAAAAAAAGGCACACAAGACTAGATTGAAGTCGTCTAGGTTCAGCCTAATAACAAATGGCCATCTCTGCAAGAGATCCTTCACTGGACCCCTTTTAAGATGTGTACATCCCTCCCAGGTTGAAGACTTTCTATATGAAATTCATGAAAGAGCCTGTGGAATCTATGTTGGGGGCAGATCACTTGCTCATAGGGCCATCACTCAGGGGTACTGGTGGCCCTATATGCAGAAGGATGTTCAAGCCTACGTCAGAAAGTGTGAGAAGTGTCAAAGGTTTGCACCTTTGATACACCAATCAACAGCAGATTTGAACCCAGTGTCTAGCCCTTGGCCGTTTGCCCAGTGGGGCATGGATCTTGTTGGACAATTACCTCAAGCAACTGGGAAAATGAAGTTTCTGCTGGTAGCAACTGACTACTTCATGAAGTGGGTAGAAGTTGAACCCCTTGTGAAGATTTGAGATATTGATGTGCAGAATTTCATATGGAAGAATATCATCACCAAGTTTGAGATTCCAAAGGCAATAATAGCAGACAATGGTACACAGTTTGACAGTTAGCTAATCAAAATTTTCTGTGCAAAGTACAAAATCAAGAACTACTACTCCACTCCAAATTTCCCTCAGAGCAATGGTCAGACAGAAGCATCCACTAAAACTATCTTGGATGGGATCAAGAACATGCTAGATACAATAAAAGGAAAGTGGGTGGAAAAGTTGCCCAATGTGCTCTGGGCATATCGGACTACGCCGAGAAGATCAATTAGGGAGTCTCCTTTTGCCATGGCTTGTGGCATTGAAGTAGTTATCCCACTGGAAGTCGGCATCCTTGGAATCAGAACCCAGGGAGTGGAAGATGGGACCGATGAGGCATTATTAGCCTAAGATCTGGATTCATTGGAAGAAAGAAGGAAGAGAGCAGCAATTTGGCTGGGGGCATACTAGTAGTAGCTTGCTAGGACTTACAACAAGAAGGTCAACCCAAGAGAATTCAAAGTTGGGGACCTCGTCCTGAGGAAAGTTGTTGGCAATAAGAAGGATCATAGGGAGGACAAGCTTGGCCCAAACTGGGAGGGGCCTTATAGAATCATCTCGGTTGCCAGTAGTGGGGCATATCGGCTTGAAGACATTGATGGCAAAGAGTTGTCAAGACCCTAGAACACTTGCAATCTGAAATATTTAATCATTAGTTTTTTGTTTTTCGAAGTTTATGTCATAATTTTATTAGTCGAAGTAATAATAAAATGCTAGTTTTGATTTTTATGAATTTGAAATTTGTGCGATAGGGCTGACCAGTCCTATGACGATGTTTCCGAATGAAACATAACGAATAACTTAGACTTATTATATGGCAGAGTTGAATTATTCTTGCATATAATAGAATTGAACTAAGTTGGCGATATTTTCGAATGAAACATGACGAATAACTTAGACTTATTATATGACAAAGTTGAATTATACTTGCATATAATAGAGTTGAACTAACTTGGCGATATTTCTGAATGAAACATGACGAATAACTTAGACTTATTATATGACAGAGTTGAATTATACTTGCATATAATAGAGTTGAACTAAATTGGCGATATTTCTAAATGAAACATGACGAATAACTTAGACTTATTATATGGCAGAGTTAAATTATACTTGCATCTAATAGAGTTGAACTAAGTTGAATTAACCTAGACTTGCCATGTCGGCAGAAATAAACTCAGAATGTAACTAAGTTCATTTCAATTAGATTAACAAAGAAACCAATGTTAAACACCTCGGGTAGTCTTTGTTTGAATCTAACTTCGACAAAAGACCATAAACGCATAATGTGAACTTAAGTAGAACTTAGGTTCACATTAGGGGGCAGGAAACAGGAATGATAAATAAACTTGAGAACTTGGGACTTGTTGAAATTTTTAGAAAATTTACAAGTTGGAATGGCCTTGACACTTGTTAAAATTTCAGAACAATTTACAAGTTAAAATTTGTCACGACTCAAACCCGCCCCTATGGGTTTAGCACTATAACCGGCCAGTCATCCGAGATTACCGAAGGCTTGCTTAACAGTAAGACAGTATAACAGAGTACAGGGGCATGGCAGAAGCCATTACAGTAAATAAACAATATCCAATGAGCTGTGACAATCTGTATGCCAAAAAGATTTTTCATACATTTGTACAGAACAGTATACAAAACATTTACAAACATTCAGAACTGGGATCAAGTCCCTATTAACTAGTACAGTGCAGTCTATATAGTCTATACAGTAAACAAAACAGTACAGGAGGGGGGACACTAACACCCCTAGCCTTAGCTTGGCAGGCTTGGAACCTCGCAGTGAGGCGCATAGGTTGGCTTGACAAAACTGGAAATACCCCGACGCTTTTAGCTTTGGTCCGGTGCCTGTACACCTACATATATATATGAGCAGTGAGCTAAAGCCCAGTGAATAACATAATGCATAAAGGGGTTTAGAATGAATGTCCTTACAGTAATGAAAACAGTTCATTAAATCGATATTCATTCTTCGATCAATCACCATATGTGGTACATCCATTAGCATAGCAAAGACAAGTAATGCGTCTTAAAGACCTAACAAAGAATGATGGCCATCTATCGGTAAGATGAGTGGTTCCACGAGGAACCGACAGAGATCTCTCAGAATAAAGAATAAGAACAAGAGGTGCTAAGGATGCCACAAAGACATTCGTAATATAGATATACATTCATTCAAGAAACAGAAATGCCAGTAAAACAAGATGCCATTTGTTCAGAAGATAATCATTTTGAACATATTTTTACACAATTGTTACTCACAGAGTTCTGGGCTACAGTGAACTAGAGCGTCTCCTCGGGGATGCCAACCCTATACAGTTAACAGATTGAACACACACTAAGTTTCACAGTTGGGAAAGACAATAACTTAATCCCTAAATTTGCCTTGGTGTGTTCTACATCTATATCCTCGTTAAGATGTCTTAAACTAGGCCTAAGAATGCCTAGGATGGGGTGAGGACGCAAAGATGTGTTCAGAAAACATTTTCAAAATTTTCAGTGAAACAGAGTCCCGCTCGAGCGCTAACTTCCTCGCTCAAGCGGACCAAAAAGTGCTGGATAGGTGAAATTCACGCTCGACGCCCGCCGACACTCGGCGTGTCAATCCTTCGCCGAGCGGTGATGCTGATGCAAGATCTTGGGAGTTCGATTTTCCCGCTCGAGCGCAAGTCTCTCCGCTCGAGCGGGAGTTCAAAATCTGGAATTTTCAGATTTGAACTTCCAAGTTCAAATCAAGTCCCAATGCTTCAAAACTAATCCTCTTGGGCTAATTTTCCAGAAAACTCTTATAAACACATAGTTAAACATGATTCAAAGCTTAATTTGTAAAATCAAAGCCCAAGGGTAGTTTAAACAACTCAATTTGAAACCAATTTTCATAAACATGCTATCAACATGACATGCATGGATCTAAACCATTTCAAAGCTCCAATTTCATGCTCTAATGAACCAATTGTCCCAAAAACAAGATGAGAACATGGACTATTGCAAAATTATGAACATGCATGCAACAATTTGCCATGAAATCAACTCAAAATCCAACAATACAACCATGCATGCATGAATTCTAACATGATCCAACATGTATGAATTAAAACATGACTTAGCTCTACAATTGACATGGACCATGCAAGAATTAGCTTGAACTCACAATTAGATGGTTGAATTCCTTACCTAGAGTTCCAATTACAAGGTGAGGTAGCTTAATTAGCAATCTACACTTCAATTACCAAGTAATTCTTCAAGGTTTCAAGCCAAATTCACAAGAACAACTCTCTCTCTCTCTCTCTCACTCTCTTCCTTGGTCGGCAAAGACAAGGGTCTTGGCTGAGCAAAATGGTTTGTCTCAAGTATAATGAAATTCAAAAGGTTGAGATAGTGGACCACTAGGATGGCAAGGTGGTAATTAAGGCAACTCTTGACATTAAGCTTAATTCAATCTAATTTAATCATACCTAATCGGTTTTCAGATAATTATACCATAAAATCACATAAATTATGATGATCATAAAACATCATTCGGTTTCGGATTCGGCCGCCGATAAGGCCTTCAATTAGCAGTTTAACCACAAAGACACGAACAGATAATCAAATGACCAAACAAATAGAATTACAATTAAACAGATATACATAGTTAATTCAATTTCAAATTTCAATCAGTCAGTTCAATACTTTAACCAGTTCAATTATCAGTCATAATCAGTTTCAGTTTAACGGTAATCAGTGGTTATTCGGTAAACCGTAACGAGGGTTGTCACAGTCTCCCATCCTTAAAAAGAGTTTAGTCCTCTAAACTCGAGTTACCTTCATTCTGGAAGAAAACAAGGTTCAGTGGAAACAGTTCAGGATATTTTTTTGCCATGTCATCTTCCCTCTCCCAAGTGGCATACACGCCACCATGGTTTTGCCAGTCAACTTTCACTAATGGGATCTCTTTATTTCTCAGTTTCTTGATCCGTCTATTCACAATCTATACAGGCCGTTCCTCGTAAGTGTAGTCATCACTCAACACTACCCGAGTAGGCTCAATCACATGGAATGGATCCCGAAGATAATCTCTCAACATCGAAATGTGGAATTCGTTATGCACATGCTCCATTTTAGGAGGAAGCGCAACTTGATACGCCACCGGATTGATTTTCTCAATAATCTCATACGGTCCGACATATCTCGGCACTAACTTGCCTTTAACTCCAAAACGAGTCTGGCCTTTCATCGGTGTCACCTTCACAAAAACGTGATCACCCACTTCATATTCTCTGTCTCGTCTTCTGACATCTGCATAACTTTTCTCTGCTTATGCGGTCTACTGTTGTATCAATTTCACTTTCTCAATTGTCTCATAAACAATCTCGGGCCCAAGCAAAGGCCCATCTCCAACCTCTGCCCAGCAAATCGGAGATCTATATTTTCTGCCATACAATGCCTCGAAAGGCGCCATACCAATACTTGAATGAAAGGTATTATTGTAGGCAAATTCAGCCAATGGCAAATGGCTTTCCCAATTTTCCTAAAAATCAAGGACACACATTCTCAATAAATCCTTCAGAGTCTGGATGGTCCTTTCTGACTGTCCATCCGTTTGAGGATGATAGGCACTACTCAGCCTCAATTCAGTACCCAATGCAGTCTGTAGGCTTTGCCAAAACCTCGATGTAAACTTCGAATCCCTGTCAGAAATAATGGATACAGGCACTCCATGCAGTCTAACAATTTCATCAATATAGAGTATAGCCAATTTATCCGCATTATAAATTGTCTTAACAGGTAAGAAGTGAGCAGATTTAGTCAGTCTATCAACAATAACCCAAATCGAGTCCATACCTTTACTGGAGCAAGGCAATCCCACAATAAAGTCCATAGTAATATGTTCCCATTTCCACTCCGGTATCGGTAATGGCTGCAATAAGCCTGCGGGTCGTTGATGTTCAGTTTTGACTTGTTGGCAATGAAGACATCTTGATATAAAGTCGGCAATTTCTTTCTTCATTCCCGGCCACCAGAAGTTCTGTTTCAGATCTTGGTACATTTCCGTGTTCCCTGGATGGATAGAAAATTTTGAGTTGTGGCCCTCTTGCAAAACTCTTCTTTTCAGTTCGGTGTCATTCGGTACACACAGCCTTTCTTGAAATTTCAGTACATTGTTTTCAAATTTGAATCCCGGTCTCGGTTTAGATTCCCTTTCTTCGATGATCTTTTTCAAGAAGTCATCCTATTGCTGTTTCTCTTTAATCTCTTTAATCAGTGCCGGTTGTGCAGAAATAGCAGCTATTGTCCCACCTTGTTCTTTCAAAACAACCTCAATTCCAGATTTTTCAAGGTCACAAAGCAACTCTTTTTGTCCGGTGAGCAAGCAAGCTAAATTTGCAATCGACTTCCGGCTCAATGCATCAGCTACGGTATTGGCTTTTTTCGGGTGATATAGAATCCGTAGGTCATAGTCTTTAATCAGTTCTAGCCATCTCTGTTGTCTCATGTTCAGTTCTTTCTGGGTAAAGAAATATTTCAGACTCTTGTGGTCGGTATATACTTCACACGTCGCCCCATACAGATAGTGACGCCAGATTTTCAGTGCAAATACTACTACAGCAAGTTCCAGATCATGGGTTGGGTAGTTCTTTTCATGTGGTCTCAGTTGTTAGGAAGCATAGGCAATAACTCTCCATTCTGCATTAAAACACATCCCAAACCCTTATGAGAAGCATCACTAAAAATAGTATAACCGTCCGTACCTGAGGGTAAGGTAAGAACCGGTGCAGTCACCAATCGAGTTTTCAATTCTTGGAATGCCGATTCCCTTTGGTCAGTCCAGTCAAATGATATCCCCTTCTGTGTCAGTTGAGTCAATGGTAAGGCAATTTTGGAGAAATCTTTGACAAATCTTCTGTAATATCTAGCCAATCCCAAAAAGTTTCAGACTTCTGTCACATTTGTTGGTCTCGGCCAGTTCACTACAGCTTCAATTTTCTGCGGATCAACAGAAATTACATCTTTGCTAACAACATGCCCCCAAAACATAACATGATCAAGCCAAAACTCACATTTAGACAATTTAGCATACAGTTTCTGTTCTCTTAGGGTCTGCAGGGCAAGTCTCAGATGATGTTCATGTTCTTCTATACTTTTGGAGTAAATCAATATGTCATCAATGAATACCACAATAAATTCATCAAGGTACGGTTTAAAGATTCTATTCATGAGGTCCATAAATGCTGCAGGTGCATTGGTAACTCCAAAAGGCATAACTAAAAATTCATAATGTCCATACCTCATTCGAAAAGCAGTTTTATCAATGTCTTCTGGTTTAACCTTCAACTGATGGTATCCAGATCTGAGATCGATCTTAGAGAATACTTGCGCACCCTGTAACTGATCAAATAAGTCATCAATACGCGGTAATGGATATTTATTTTTCACAGTTACCTTGTTCAGTTCACGGTAATCAATGCATAGTCTCAGTGAGCCGTCTTTCTTCTTTACAAACAAAATCGGTGCGCCCCACGGTGAAGTACTGGGCCTGATAAACTTCTTGTCTAACAGTTCTTGCAATTGTACTTTCAATTCCTTCAGTTCATTCGGAGCCATTCTGTAAAGAGCCTTTGATATTGGCTGCATTCCCGGAATCACATCAACTGTAAACTCGATCTCCCTGTCAATCAAATCCCCTGGCAGATCATCTGGAAACACATCTGGGAATTCTCTGACTATAAGTATACAGTTCACATCAGTTTTAACATTATCATCAGTAGATACAGTCAATACAGAACACAGATATCCTTTACACCCATTTCTAATCAATTTAATGGCTTTCATAGATGAAATCAAGTACGAATGAGGTACTACTCCAACCCCATTAAATACAAATTCGGGTAACCCAAGTGGACAGAAGACAACTTGCTTTGTCACACAGTCAATAGCAGTGTGATAATTTTGTAACCAGTCCATCCCCAATATTACATCAAAATGATCAATGTTTAATGGCAGTAAATCAATAAACAGATGCATATCCCTAACAATGATTTCATATGCAGGGTACATATAATCACATGTCATGGATCCCCCAACAGGTGATGATAAAGCTAATAGATAATTCATGGGTTCTAAGGGTCTATTCAATTTCCGTGAAAAAGCATGTGACACATAAGAATATGTAGACCCCGAATCAATCAGTACATATGCATTTTGAGCACAAATAGAGAGAATACCTGACACAACGGTCTCAGTATTTTGCACGTCTCCCGGTACTAGGGCGAACACTCGGCCCTGCCTCATAGGCTCTTTCCCAGTAGCTTTGGGGTTAGGCTTTGGTACTATGATTGATCTTCTTGGTGCAACTTTCCCACAGCTCATGAGAGCAGAGGCGATCTTTAACCATGTGGCCCACTTTGCCACAACTGTAACAGGCTCCGGATATTTTGTAACAAACCCCTTTGTGCTTCCTGCCACATTCAGAACAAGATGGAATGAAATCACTCCCTTGGCTGGGGCTAGTTGTTGTCCCCGTATTCTGTTTCTTATTTGATGGGTTATGCTTGCCTTTCTTGAATTTAAAATTCTGTCTTTTACCACGCCATTCAGACTTTGGTGTTTCAAATTGTTTCACAGCTTCGATGTTTGACTCAGCCATCAAAGCTCGGTCAAGAACATTCACATAGCTCGGTAACTTTAAAACACTTATTCGGTCCAGTATAGCAACATTCAGGCCGCATTCAAATCTCCTGGCCTTCTTATAGTCAGTGTCCACCATGTGTGGTGCATATCTAGCAAGTTCAGTAAAGTTTGTCTCATATTCAGCAACGAACATTGTACCCTGTCTCAGCTGCTCAAATTCAGTCACTTTTCCGTCCTTGACACACTAAGGAAAGTACTTTTCAAAGAAAGCTCCCTTGAATTGAGCCCATGTCAGAACGGTGTTGGTGTCAAGGACTAGCATCCACCACCTTCTGGCTTCTTCTTGCAGGGTGAAAGTAGCTAACAGTACTTTGTGTGCCTCCGAGCACGAAAACACTTCAAACAATTTCTCAGTCTCCAAAACCCATGCCTCCGCTTTTAACGGTTCAAGGCCTCCCTAAAAGGATGGCGGTTCCAGTTTGCTGAACTTCTGGATAAGAGCAATTATATCCCCATCATCAATATTCACATTTGGTTCCGGCTATACCGGAGGAGGAGGTGGGGGCTGTTGATTCTGTTGTTGCTCTAGTCTTGTAGTTATCAGTTCCATCACTCTTTCCATTCTTGCCATTCTTGCCTCAGTAGATGAGGATTCAGGTTCATTTGCGTTATCCATTTCACTATAAGCAGTTGCATACTTAAACAGTTTATCACATAAGCAGTCACGTATTTAAACAGATTAACACATTAACATATATTCAGTCACCACACACTTATCATGCTCACGAATGCCCTAATCGCTTTTCTAGGACACCCTATAGCTCATTAGGACACGTGTGTGCGGTATAACTCGTGGCAGGTATCGCTCTGATACCACTCTGTCACGACCCAAACCCGCCCCTATGGGTTTAGCACCGTAACCGGCTAGTAATATGAGATTACCGAAGGCCTGCTTAACAATAAGACAGTATAACAGAGTACAGGGGCATGGCGGAAGCCGTTACAGTAAATAAACAATGTCCAATGAGCTGTGACAATCTGTATGCCAAAAAGATTTTTCATACATTTGTATGTAATAAAGATACAAAACATTTACAAACATTCGTAATCGATCAAGTCCCTATTAACCAAGATAAAGTGTAGTCTATACAAGAAACAAAACAAAGACAGAGGGGAACACTAACACCCCTAGCCTTAGCTAAGGGCTCGGAACCTCGCAAATGAGGCGCATAGGTTGGCTTGACAAAACTGGAAATACCCCGACACTTCTAGCTTTGGTCCGGTGCCTGTACACCTACATATATATATGAGCAGTGAGCTAAAGCCTAGTGAATAACATAATGCATAAAGGGGTTTAGAATGAATGTCCTTACAGTAATGAAAACAGTTCATTAAATCAGTATTTCAGTCTTTCACCAATCGGTCATATGTGGTACATCCATTAGCATAACTGATAAGAAGTAATGCGTCTTAAAGACCTAACAATAATGATGGCCATCTATCGATAATGAGTGGTTCCATGAGGAACGGCGAGATCTCTATAAGATAAAGAAACAGTAGGTGCTAAGGATGCCACAGTACAGTTCAGAATATAGGACATACATTCATTCAGTAAACAGTAAACAGTTCAGAAAACAGTACAGTTCAGTTGTTCAGAAGATAATCATTTTGAACATATCTTTACACAATTGTTACTCACAGAGTTCTGGGCTACAGTGAACTAGAGCGTCTCCTCGGGATGCCAACCCTATACAGTTAACAGATTGAACATACACTAAGTTTCACAGTTGGGAAAGACAATAACTTAATCCCTAAATTTGCCTTGGTGTGTTCTACATCTATATCCTCGTTAAGATGTCTTAAACTAGGCCTAAGAATGCCTAGGATGGGGTGAGGACGTAAAGATGTGTTCAGAAAACATTTTCAAAATTTTTAGTGAAATAGAGTCTCGCTCGAGCACTAACTTCCCCGCTCGAGCGGACATGCAAACAAAGATCTACGCTCGAGCGTCAACTTATCCGCTCGAGCGGACCAAAAAGTACTGGATAGGTGAAATTCACGCTCGACGCCTGCTCGACGCTTGCTCGAGCGTGTCACCTAATCCTCCGCTCGAGCGTCCAATCCTCCGCTCGAGCGGACTGATGCACAGTGCAAGATGCTGGGAGTTCGATTTTCCCGCTCGAGCGCAAGTCTCTCCGCTCGAGCGGGAGTTCAAAATCTGGAATTTCCAGATTTGAACTTTCAAGTTCAAATCAAGTCCCAATGCTTCAAAACCAATCATCTTGGGCTAATTTTCCAGAAAACTCTTATAAACACATAGTTAAACATGATTCAAAGCTTAATTTGTAAAATCAAAGCCCAAGGGTAGTTTAAACAACTCAATTTGAAACCAATTTTCATGAACATGCTATCAACATGACATGCATGGATCTAAACCATTTCAAAGCTCCAATTTCATGCTCTAATGAACCAATTGTCCCAAAAACAAGATGAGAACATGGACTATTGCAAAATTATGAACATGCATGCAACAATTTGCCATGAAATCAACTCAAAATCCAACAATACAACCATGCATGCATGAATTCTAACATGATCCAACATGTATGAATTAAAACATGACTTAGCTCTACAATTGACATGGACCATGCAAGAATTAGCTTGAACTCACAATTAGATGGTTGAATTCCTTACCTAGAGTTCCAATTACAAGGTGAGGTAGCTTAATTAGCAATCTACACTTCAATTACCAAGTAATTCTTCAAGGTTTCAAGCCAAATTCACAAGAACAACTCTCTCTCTCTCTCTCTCTTCCTTGGTCGGCAAAGACAAGGGTCTTGGCTGAGCAAAATGGTTTGTCTCAAGTATAATGAAATTCAAAAGGTTGAGATAGTGGGCCACTAGGATGGCAAGGTGGTAATTAAGGCAACTCTTGACATTAAGCTTAATTCAATCTAATTTAATCATACCTAATCGGTTTTCAGATAATTATACCATAAAATCACATAAATTATGATGATCATAAAACATCAGTCGGTTTCGGATTCGGCCGCCGATAAGGCCTTCAATTAGCAGTTTAACCACAAAGACACGAACAGATAATCAAATAACCAAACAGATAGAATTACAATTAAACAGATATACATAGTTAATTTAGTTTCAAATTTCAATCAGTCAGTTCAATACTTTAACCAATTCAGTTATCAGTCATAATCAGCTTCGGTTTAACGGTAATCAGTGGTTATTCGGTAAACCGTAACGAGGGTTGTCACAAAATTAGCCGAGGTAATTATGAAAGATGTATCCGAGGTACATATTACCGAAGGTGACCAACCAAGTTGTCAAGCTTGGAAAGGTTGAAGGGGTGAAGTCTTGATAGAAGACAACAAGTGGAAGTAAAGAAGCAATACTTGACTGAATAAGTTTAAGAAACAACACTTGTAAAAATATTTCGAAATACTTTTAAGTGTTAGCCAAGGTATTCCAATAGTTGGCCGACACAAACAAACAAGGTTTATATCCGAGATACTCTACCCCAAAGTGATTACATAGTTAAGGTGTACTTTGAAGAAATGCAAAAATATTCTAAGTGTGGAAACGTGCAAAGCATAGAAGGAAAGTAGTAAGCATACATGAAGCAAAACATCCAAACACATAGAAAGAAAGAAAGGCATGCATTCACTTAAAGGAAACTTGTTTCAATGTCAGATAAACAAGCCACTTCGACCTGGAATAAAAGATTGCTTGTTTAGTTACAAAAATGGCACTTCGGCCCAACAAAAACAAATGAACAAAACTACAAGTAAAAGAAGAAGATCCTAAGCATTGGCATCAGGGACGGATTACTCAACCTTGGCTGTTGGCGTTGTGTCAGCCTCGGTTGGCAAAGTTCCCTCATTCTCAGCCGCTATCTCGATATTAATTTCAAGAAGGGTTGAGTCCAGACTCTTATAGGCTAAAGTGATCTCAGTCTCTGATTTCGTCTTTTCAACAATAGTACTTTGGGGGGCCTCATTCTCCTCTTCATCCTGAGTCAAGTCCAGGACTTGCTCATTCAAAGTGGGGGACTTGGTCCCAACAACAGCCTCTTCTTCTCCATGATCTTCAGTATCAGCCCTCCTCCTCATCCGATCCTTTGGGAGCTGGTGGGAATGGCAATTAGAGTTGGTTAATATCTCGGAGATAAGAGTCCGTAAGGACGGACAATTTGTTTAGGGTTGCAGTTCAGCCGAGGTGATAACCCCGGTTGCAGGCTTGGTTGACCTGACCTGGGCTTTTGTTCATCAGGTGATGGTTGCTGGCCTCGGCTTGATTGAGAGAGAAGAGGATATTGGTTGCTTCTGAAGTCTTTTTTCACCAATTCCTTCCTCATCATCTTGATCTTAACCGTATGTGAATGTGCATGTTGAATGGCTTGCAAGAAATAAAACAGATTAGTAAAAATTTGGCTAAGTGTGGGAAAAACTTTAAAAGATAAAGAAAATAGACTCATCAAGACGGAGTGCTACATCATGAGGCCGAAGTTCTCATATTCGTGAAGATCGACCAAATGATTCATGTCGACGGGAAGGAGCACGGCAGTCGACAGAGCGGCACCGACCTCCATGTTCTCGATTGCACTATCTCCGGCTGTCAATGAACGATCTCCTACCACGACCCCGGGCGCCCAGGTCTGATTGCGGGGGAAGCTGTTACTACTCTTTGGGTGTTTGGATCTCAGCTTCTTCGGTGGAGGGGCATCGGAAGTTACAGCCTTAGCAGACCTCTTTTCAGCAATAGAGGCGCTTTTCTCAGCTTCGGCCAATTTTGAGATTGGTAGGGTGTCATCAGTATCAACTTGGGTGACAGAGGCTTTTGTCTTAGCCCTTTTCACCCTTTTTGGTTTTGGCTTGGATTGGGTTTGAGATAGAGAGGAAGACTAAACAATTACCAGCCCTGGCAAGTCAGCTAGAAGGTTTTCCACAACGGCTTTGCTGCGGCCTATGTTGTCGGCAGTGGAGGCAATAGTAACTCGGGTACCGAAGTGAATGGTAGGCAAAGCAGTTAGAGGATTGGTTGGATCGTACGCCGATGGCTCAGAATCTCGGCACTTGCGACTACGGGTTTTGCTTGTAGGCACGTTGGGTAGGGCACAACATTGACATCGACGCTAAGATGTCAGGATAAGCTGGGGGGTAGATGTGGATGAAAATTCTACTGGGTCTGATGAATAGGCCTGATCTGGTCTTGATGAGAAAGCAACTAGTAGAGTTAATATAGATGGGGGAGTTTTGCTTTGACGTGGAACGTCGGGCAAAGTAGACTTATAGGTAGGGATATAATTAAGCAGCAAAGGAGTCTTGTGCTTATTGATATCCAGACCTAGAAGTCTCTTCAGATCGGGACTGGGGAAGAAGGTTTGGCAGAAATCTTTCGCTGGTTGAGGCAGAGCTGCAAAGAGCAAAAAGCATGAAACATTTGGCACAGATGAAAGAGTTGGCAGGTCTTAGCAAAAATAGGGTTATGGGATGACTCAATTCTTACCATTACCTTTTTAAAAAATTGATCGGCGCAGAGGATAGAGATGAAGATCGTCGTCAGGCGCAAATTCCCAGTTGCCCGAAATGATAAAGTAATCATCTCCAGCACCCTTTCTAGAGTTTAGAAGGTCCGCTATTAGTTTGTAGGCAGTGTACCTGGGCTTAAGGTAATATATGTAGCCTTTTTCAAACTTAAGGCCACACATTGTGTAACAGAATTGGATAGCGGCCAATGTGATCCTAGCCTTTTCTCGGTGAGCTAGTTCGATTATGCCATTGATAACTCTATATGAGTTTATGGCAAGTTACATGGGGTTGAGTTTGTAATAATGAAGGATTTCTCGAAAGAGAGTGTCTAAGGAGAACCTAAGTCCACACTCTATGAAGGAAACTACTGGACATGGCATGGAATCTTCATCAGGCATGATAGAGTCCTCCTTCCCAGCCAACTTGAGTTGAACGTCGACTAGGATGGAGAACTCTTGTCGGAAATACTCTATTTTTGCTGGGGTGTCTACCCTCCACCTAAACATACCCATGATCTCAGCTTAGAGCGTTTTGGGATGGATTTCAGAGAGAAGAAACTAGTAGGGTTTGAGAACCTCGGTTAAACCCTAAACAGGTACTGGGGCGAGGGCTTTGAAGATCTAAGGAAAATTTGTTTCAATTTTCCTAAAAAATGTGATTTCTATCAAATCCCAAAGCTAAGTCTATATGGAAACAAGAATCAAAGGCAATAATCTGGAAGCAAAGAAAGAAAAGCAAGAATAAAAAGCACGATTTAGAATTAGGAAAACAACAGAGATTCAAGAAAAAATTACGCAAAACACTGAGTGAGTGTGTGCAAGACAATGTACAAGAACCACAAGCAATACGATGCATATAACAGATTCAAGAACAAGAAATGATGACCAAAACATGAAGCTAGAAACAGAATACAATAATGAAAATAGATTCAATGACAACAGATACAGAATAGACATCTGGCAAATTCATGAAAATAGAACAATGAACGATTGAAATTGAAATAAATTATGAACTCACTGATTAGGACTGAGATTATGGGCACCGATGTGAGGTTCGCCGGAGTCAGACGACTTAAATGACTGGAAATGAACAAACGAGGAGCTCGCCGGAGGAGGTGAACGGGGCACGGTTGCAAAAAGCTTTGAAGGTATGAAAATAGAAGTTTTCGTAGAGAGAGAAGGTTTGAGAGACGAGGGAAATTGTGAATTGCAAAAGTGAAAAGACGGAAAGAGAATGAAGAGTTTTGTCAAATATACGAAAAGGCGGCAAAACATAATGAGGTGCCTTGGACAATGTGTTTGTCAGGCGACATACACGCGTGTCCGGTACGAACCAAAGAGGAAGGGACGTGTGGAGGAAATGGTTGGGACGACCATGCGTGACAACTTATGCGCAGTTAGAACTCTTGAAATTCTTGAAATGATGATACCATAACCTCGGCTAGAGGAGGGATCTCGTTTGAGATACTTATGAATTTGACTCTTGGTTCTTGATAGAGATGGACAGTTAAGTCCTGAGTACTTGAAACCAACAAGTAATGATCTCGGTTGAAGAAAATAATGAATTTTAGCTGACATAATATATGAATGAGCGATGTAGGTTCCATCACCTCAGGTTGCCGAGGTAATAGAACCTAGTGGGTAGTTGTACGGACATATTTTGTGAATAACAGCACGTGGGCAAGGTGATACCGAAGTATCAGTCGAGATGCACGTGGCCTAGTCATGAGCCGAGATGATCTTTGCTAAGCCAAGGTTATCTGCGGAGATACCAGAATCCGAGATGAGCGAATAAGGGACAAGAGTCCTAGAATTGGGGAAGATCTCAGTCTGGATAAAGATAAAACTCTTAGGGAGTTTATCCCAATCTAGTTGAGAATCCAGGATGAGCATTAAGCCTGAGTCCACTGAAATGAGGCTTCTACAGGGGTCAGGTCAATGCTGACTATAAAAGTAGGGCACCCCCGTGGGTCTCAGGTATGTGGGATATATTGTAAGTAGTAGTTTTTTACTTGTGAGTTAAGCACAATTTGCTATCTATGAGAGATATTTGATTACTAAGTTGATCGCCGGAGTGCCCCCGGGTGGACAAACCACCGTTGAATTCTTATCTTTCTGTGACAGGTTGTTCGAGCTTAATCTATTCTACCGGTGCTCTCCAACTGAGTTCCCCATTTGATTGTGTGGTTAGAAATCAAAACCAACAGTTATAAAAATGTTTTATACTTGCCTTAATTGAACACAAATAGTTGGAGTTAGTTTTTCCTTACCCGAGGTTCACATCTTTAGCCATCGAGCTACCTGAGCAAATTTGATTAAGGTTAAAAGATGAAAATTGTTTACCAATGCCTAATCAAAGCAAGTACATAAAAAGATCTAATTGAATTAGTGATGTCCAGATTTCGAAAGATAAGAGATTTTCATAACGACACATGAAAAATAGAGTTGAGAGAGGCTTATTGCACAATCCACCCAACCCACCTAAGCTAATGAATGATGGGTAAGAGAGTGGGAGGCCAACTCCTTGCCCATATGAAAGTGCACTCCCATTTAAAAACATATGCAAATGGGTAAAGAGAGAAGTCAATGGATAACTACTGAATTTAATGATTTTGATTTGTTCATACCATTCTGTATCAATCACATTTTGGTCAATTGGTAAGTTACCCATAAAAAACATCGAAAAAGATCAACGTGCCATTTGGGAACAAAGATAAAAGTTATGTTTTGTAGTTTGGGTAAAAAATTAGAAGTTTATTTTTTTGACATCAAAATCATTTGGAAAGATAGTTGAAAGTTACCTGTGAAATTACAGCTTTACCTTCCAGTTGCAAAATGTGCCACATATGTAAAAATGTATGTTTGGTTTGGCTTTGTAGAGTGATTTTGGAAAAAAAATTCTAAACAACTTGTTTGGTTTGTGATTTTTCCAAAACAATTTTCAAAATTACTTTCTTTGTCTTACACATCAATCAACCATTTTTTCTCTTTCCTCTCTCATTCTCAATTGCTTTTTTTTTTTTCCACATACATCTACTCAATTACAACAAAATATCAAATTATTCCAAACTCCCAAACTCCAAAACTACTTTCAAAATACACAACTAAACAAACCAAAAAAATTTCTAAACTCTATCCCCAAAACAATTTTTAAAATCTTCTCTCTCAAAACTAAACCAAACATACCCGTAAATTTCCTAAATTAGGTGGGGGATATTTTGATCATTTGATTGTGATATGACAGCATAAACAAATATTAAGTAAAAAGTCAAAAAATAATTTTTTACCAACTTCCCAAATAACTTTATGAAAAAGCCAAAAAAATTGATTAAAAGTCAAAAAATAACTTTTAATCATTTTTCCAAATCCCATAACACCTACAAATATATATGTTTTATTTTTCTTAGGCTTCCTATTAATTAAAGAGGATCATTGTTTGCTTTTAAATTTGTTAGAAATTTACTTATTGAAAAAGGATGCCAAACCAAATGAAAGTAAAAATAAACATATATAGATGAATCAAAAATGTCTAAGACCTTCTTTTTTTCCCACCCCCTTTGACTCCCTCTCTCTCATTGGTTGGATTTTCTTTTTCTTTTTCTTTTTTTGTTTTTCTTATCCTCCAATCACCACCTGTCACATGTGTGAGGGGTGTGGGGGTGGTGATTGGAGGGGGTCTCCATCACTCCTCATAGATGAATAATCTTCAAAATTGAACTTTTTTTTGCGGTTATTTTGGGGTATCTTTGGATCTTCCAAAACTATGGTTTCCAAATATTTCTTATACGTTTCAAAATAATTTTATTATTTCTATAGACTACTACACAATTCAATATACTTTTTTTACATTTATTGAGGTTAACAACAACCTTATGGTGGTGGTTAGTATTTTCTTTTAATTTTTTGAGTAGGTTAGGAAAATGACTAGAAATGAAAGGCATTTGTCAATGAAAACTAATATTTTATTTATTTATTTATTTGATGACTGATAAAAAATAAATATGTATAAATAATTTCATTTTATCGAACAAATTCAAACACAACATTAACTTGAAGACAAAACAAAAATATCAACTTCCTAAAAGAATATATATAGGGGATTTGTAGATTCTGCTGTGTTGAAAGGCATAGTAGGTTGCTGTGCTCTCTTATGGAGCGTCGTCTTGAGCCTCTTTCGATAATCCGAACCGTTGATATTGTAGGATTCGTCGAGTAGATCAAATATGTAAAAAATTCAAGTTAATTGGATATCTGTAGCCTTATAACAAAAGTACATTTGTTTTTATAAAAATTAATAGTTTACATAACTCTCATAAATTTTTTAAAACAATTAAGATATAATCATGGAATTATGAATATCTGATTACTTTGTTTTTTAAAATAGATAACATTATTGACAAAACTTATAATATGAAACGGTTCAAATTATCAAAAGACATTTGGGACGACCTCTCACAAAAGGGCATAGCAGGCTGCTCAGGTCCATATAAAGGAGAGCGGCATATCTACACAAGAGTGAGATTTGGCAGCTTCTTAGGCTCAAGAATATCCTCTATCAATAAGGCATCTTTCTCTAAACTGCCCAAATTGGTAATTGGTGGTGCAATGGTGCCATGAAATCATTAGAGATAAAATGGATAGTGTTATGCATACCAAGTGCTGTTTGATTAGTATGATTAATAGTAAAAAAATAATAATAATTTATAAAATTAATGTAAGATTGATTATCTAGTTAGATTAGTATTTTGCAACGAATATGAAAAACATATAATCTAACTGTATATTTATTTTACATTATTAGTTGTAAGATTAAAAACTTCATTAATTTTGTTGGATAAAATATTCATCAAATTCTAATCCAAATAACAAAAATTGTAACCAGACATTGGAATATAAATCCTATAGATTTATAATTCTAATCCTATATTAATCTATCTAATCAAACATTTCTAGATATCCTTGTAATTTTTTTAAACACAAATTAACTACTTTCAATGACATTATTTTACACTAATTGTAAAGCACAAGTGTCACCATTTCTTTATGGGTGAATTACAATAATAGTCCCTATAGTTTGGGGCTTGTGTCACTTTGGTCCCTGACTTTTCAATTGTGACACATTTTATCCTGAATTTTGAATCTTGTTTCAAATAAGGACAATTGAATATATTATTAGATTTTTCAAGGGTAAAATCGTCAATTTGATAAAATATAAACTAATTTGATAAAAATAAATGTCAAACAAATATTTTTAAATTTTTAAAAATTATTTCTACCCACTAAAAATAACATTATGTAAAATTGATAAATCTTTTAGACATTTATTTATTTTTTTACCAAATTAATTTTTATTATGTGTTTGAATGATGATCATGTAAAATCAATTTTTTATTAATTTTTATCAATTTTACATAATTTTATCATTAGTGGATAAAAATAATTTTTAAAAAATTAAAAATATTTTGTTGATATTTATTTTTGTCAAATTAGTTTATATTTTATTAAATTGATGATTTTGCCATTGAAATTAAACAATGGTATCTTCAATTGTCTTTATTTGGAATAAGATTCAAAATTCATGATCAAATGTATCACAATTGAAAAGTCAGAGATCAAAGTGACACGAGTCCCAAATTATAGAGACTGTTAGTGTAATTTGCCCTTTATTTATTTAATTTTATTTATACTTCTAAGTAGTTTAGAGAGATAATAATACCATACATAATATATGGGTAAATCACACTAACATCCCCTGAGGTTTGGTCTGATTATATCTCACCCTCTGACATTATCAAAATTGTACTTCCACTCATATGGTTAATAGTCTCATTTCACAAATCCCCTACTTATATAAAAAACAACAACTCCTAGAAGAAAAATAGAGAAAATTACATTGGAAAAAAAAAAGTAAATCAAATAAAAAAAAAGAGAAAAAAAAAGTAAAGCAAAGTAAGAGAAGAGAAAATGTATGAATTCAACATCTTTTTGATATCAACGTTAATTCTGTCTAAATAGTTACAATGATAGAGGGGTTCATGTAATTTTTCAAACGTCAGAGGGTGATATATATATTAAACCCAAACCTCAGAAGGTGTAAGTGTAATTTACCCTATATGTATATATATATATATATCATCTTGAGTACATATTTTAGGTACACAGTCAAAAATGATATTATGCATTGAGACACTAACGCTGTGTTTGGTTCGGGAATTTGGGAAGGAATTTGAAAAAGTAAAGGAAAAATGTGTATGAAACTATGTGAAATGTAAGTATATTTTATTCACATTTCACCTACATTTTTCATTGTCCTTTCCAAATCTCTATTCAAATTCCTCAACCAAACACAATATAAGGCTCCGTTTGATTAGAAAGAAAATTTAGTAGAAAGTGAAAGTGAAAGTGAAAGAAAAGAAATAGAAAATAAAATATATTTTCTTACAAACATTTGATTATGATGAAAATTTTGTAAGAAAAAGATAATAAAAAAAATTAAAAATTTAGCTATAGATAACTCATATAATCAATTTTTCTTATATTTTTTATAAGAAATTAAAAATTAGTTACAATGCTAATATGAGTTGTATAAAAAAATTAATTTTCTTCTACTTTTCACTATTTTTAAACTAAACAAACTCATAAAAGTTTTTTTTTTTTTTTTCTTTCCCTCACTTTTTACCCTTTTCATTCTAAACAAATTGAGCCCAATGAAAAAAGACATTTTTGACAACTAAAAAATTATCGCTCAAGCTAATAATTTAGTCACCGATGGTTTTTCCACAACTAAAAAATTTACACGCCCAATTAGTTGTTAATAGTTTATCAGCAAAAGTTTTTGCAACTACAAACATATTTAGTTGCCAAAAGTATAACTTTCATGACTGAAAAATATATTTTTTCTTTAATCAGCGAAAGTTAATTGTTTGTTGTTAGATTAATACCCTAAACTATTAGTTGCCAAATGAATTTAAAATACATTAAAAGTATTTTATTTGTGAGTTTAGCGACTAATCATTGATATATTTTAAAATAAATTACAAATACATCTTTTGAGATTTAATTAAAATACGAATTGCCCTTTGTGGTTTTGACAATTACATTCCATCTCCTAAGGTTTCTAATTTCATAACAAATTGTCCCTTTTATTAATAAATTATCAAGTTAATTAACAGTTTTTAATAATGTTAGAAATATGTTTCAATTAATAATTTAAGTAATTTTATTATTATATAGGAGAGAAATTATGAATTTTATTTTCTTAGTTAATTCTATTAAATAAAGAATTCTAACAATATGATATTTATAATTTTTCAAATCATATAATACAATCTGTATTTTAAACAAATATGACGAGTATATTTGTAATTTATCCTATATTTTAATAGTGTATTGATGCATTGAATTGAAACGACAAGAATTTTAGTCGGTAAATGTTATTTAAAATATAATAAGAGTTGCTGTAAAATAACAAAATTCCAACTATCTAACCTTTATTAATTTATTTTTTTGTCTTTTATGTCAATATTATAAAGGTGCTCCAAATCATAGTTTTCATTTGCATTGAGATATAAATGTGTTCCCAGTCACAACCTTCACATTTATACTATATTTATACTATATATATATATATTATATTATATTATATATAAACAAATGTAATTCTTTCTAAAAAATATCCAAAAGTCTATTTCTAAATTTTCATAATTTTAGAACTCTCTTTTTCCTATGTGGCAATCCTCTTTAATTATCTTTCATGTTTTCTATTTTCTTCATTTTTCTAATTATTTGATTAATCAAAATAAAAATTTAATTTCATGTCTTATGGACAAAGATTTGAATTTCAAAATTCCTCCCTATAGATAAACATATAAAAACTGATAAATAATTTATGAAAATTACTTTCATGGTCTACAGATAAAGATAAAAATTAAATAATTAATTTTAAAAAATTAATTTCATGACTTATAGATAAATATTTGAATTTTAAAGTTTTTCCCCATAGATAAACATATAAAAATTAATTTAATGATCTACAAATAGAGAAAAAAATTAAATAATTGATTTAAAAAAAGTTAAAATAATAAAATTTAGCTAAAGATATGATTTATTAATCTATATCTATCAAAAACATATATATCTAAATCTTTATTTTGATTTACTCCTATTTTTTTTTTCTTTTTCCATCACATATTATCATTTTTTACTTTGAATTTTTTATCTTCTGAAATGTCATTATTTATAATTTCTTATCTCCTTTAAAATTTTTAAAATTCTCCTCATAATTTTTATTATTCATTATTATTTATCAAGTGATAAAGATTTTTTTTTTTTTTTTGCTCTGAATGAGAAGATTATTAATAATGAGATGATGAAGGTTGCATGGGAAGAGGTAGTACAAAAATCTCACAAAATTAATCTTCATCACTATGTTAATTTAAGGTAATAATTTGATGTTTTTTCTTTTAGTTGTTGAAAATAGTTTGCTTTAGATCATTGCTATGTGTTTTTATTTTTTTATTTTTTTAAGGCTGTCATTTGTTATAGTATTTCTTCAATATCAAATTTGTTTTCTTGGTGCTTATTTTGTTTAAGGATTGAAATAAGTAACACTTTCATATCATATATGAAATTAATGAACATAATACAAAGATGGTAGAGAGGTACCACATATTTGTCAATCTCTCTCTATTATTATTATTAGTTGATTTGCTATATTATATTATTAATTTAGAGCACATATGATATCCTGACTTTAGTTGCATTCGACCATTTTTTCGTTTAGTAGCCTATATAGTTTTTTTGTTACTATATAATGATTAAAGTTATCAATTGTTATATTTCACTACAAAAAATTAAAGTTTTAGAGATCAAAATTTAGGGACAATTTTTTTTAGGGACCAAATAATTTTGTTGCGAAAAGTGTCGTCATTATATTTTTAATAACAAAAATTGGACATTAGTGATGAATTATTATCCTTTTTGGAACAAATTTTTTTTCTAAAAAAAAAATTATTTTAAGACCAAATTATTTTTGTCTCTAAAAGTCTATTTATTAGTGATATTTTCAAAATTTTGTTGCTAAATGTCTTATTTTTGATTTTTCGAGATGACCTTTTAGCGTCTATCCTCACGACGATGGAAATTAGTCCCTAAAAGTCTTTTGCAACAAAATTTTCACTTTTAGAGACCAAAACATTTGGTTTCTAAAACTCTTATATGTTGTAGTGTTTCTTCAAGTACAATTCACATAATTTGTCATCGGTTTATTTTATAAATAAAATAGATTAAAACTATTTTCTTATATAATTTTCATAATCCCACAAAGATCTTTTCTTCATTTATTATTATTTTTTAAAATCCTGTAGGAACTATGTAACACCCCAACCCTTCACATGTCATCGACATTATCCGTTTTGGGCCACGCTCACGCGGATTTGTTCTTTTTAGTGGGTCACCCATTCCAGAACTACTCCAGCCTAAACACGCTTAACTGGAGAGTTCTGCTAGGAATTTCACCACTAGGGAAAATACCTCGATACTATATAAGAGTCGGTTTTCACTTTTATAGCCCAAAAACTCCCTTTCCATTCTTGATGTGGAACACCGGGACCTTACAATTCACCTCCCTTAGGACTGCATGTCCTCGTGCAGTAGCCTACCAGCTCACAAGCCCACCCACATGCACCGAGAGACGCCAAGGGCCAACACTCAATACTCCGGAGAGTTGGGTCTAATACCATATGTAACACCCCAACCCTTCACATGCCATCGATATTATCCGCTTTGGGTCACGCCCGCACAGATTTGTCCATCAGTTTCTATAGTTTCAGATTGTGATCCGTTGTTTGTGGCAGAGTTTTGAGAGAATTTTCAGCATGCTTTGGGTGCTAGGTTAGACTTGAGCACGACTTATCATCCTCAGACAAATGGGCAAACTGAACAGGTAAATCAAATCTTAGAGGATATGTTGAGAGCTTATGTCCTCGATCTTGGTGATAGTTGGAAAGAACACTTGCCATTGGCGGAGTTTGCTTATAATAACAGCTATCACTCAAGTATCGGTATGGCACCTTTTGAGGCTTTATATGGAAGGCCATGTCGATCACTTACTTATTGGATGGAGGTAGGAGATGCGCTGTTGTTAGGGCCAAAGTTGGTGAGAGAGATCACAAATAAGGTGAACATTATTTGGGAACGTATTAAGATTGCATAGAGTCGTCAGAAGAGTTACGCTGATAGAAAATGTAAGGGGGTTGAGTTGAATGTTGAAGATTTTGTGTTTTTGAAAGTCTTGCCAATGAAGGGTATCATGAAGTTTAGAAAGAAGAGAAAGTTGACACCTAGATTTGTGGGTTATTTTCACCTACTGGAAAGAATAAATCCATGCAAACGTGGCCCAAAGCTGGCAATATTGATGACATGTGAAGGGTTGGGGTGTTACAAATGGTATCTGTAACAACCCCGACCCATGATTAACGTTAACCCATGCTTAATTATGCCTAATAAGTAATTAAGATAAAATCTTGAGTTAATTACATGTGCATTGTATTATTTGAGTTTATATCTATCTGCAGTAGGAATCTATTTGTGTTTCTGTTTAGTTCTGCGAATTGAAGGCCTTATCGGCATCTGATCATGAAATTGACTTAGTACATGTGTCAGTTGGAATTTTTAGAATTTTATGGTAAGTTTGATTGAAATTTGATTTAAAACAATTAAATTAGAATAATTTAATGTCCAATTGATTAGTTTGATCAACAATTTAATTACACTATTAACTAAGCCTATATAAGGTTCCCATATGTGCTTCACCTCTTTTCTTAAACACACTTTTAAGCCTACACAAGCAAACAAACGTGAGAGAGGGAGAGAAAGGAGAGATTTGAGCTCAACCAAAGAATTTGCTAGAAATTGAAGGAATTGGACTTAGAAACACAAGAATCAAGCCTCTAGCCCTCTCATTGGCAAGCCTAGGTAAGAATTCAACCCTTAGATTGCACAATTATGATGTGTAGGACATGAACTCTAGAGAATTAAGTTGGATAATACAACAATTGAGTTAGAATTGATGAAATTGAGCCATATCTTGCATGCATGCATAATTCTCATGATTTTGTAGTTAGATTCAAAGAATTTCCTCTTGCATGTCCTCATTTTAGTCTTGTTCTAAGAATTCAACAAGTTTTTAAGTTAAACATCTCATGTAATCACGTTTTGAAAGCTTTGAACTTGCATCTTTACATGCATGATGTGTAATGATATGTTATCACAATTTTAAGTTGAGTCTTGCACAATTGGCAAGCTTTTGGGCCTTGATTTTGCGAAATGATTTTGAATTACCAATGTTTTCCAAGCTCACACATGTTTCCTAAAGTTTTTGGCCCAAAGAGATGAGTTTTGATGTATTGAATTTGAGTTTTGAGCTGGAAAGAACAATCTGGAAATTCTAGAATTCTATCTCTCCTCTCGAGTGATAGAACCTGCGCTCGAGCGACCACTTTTATTTTTGCACCCCCGCTTGAGCGACAAAAAGTTAGCTCGAGCATAAAACACATGCTTCTAGAAGTTTACATGTTTTGCAGACCGCTCGAGCGACAAGAGTTGCGCTCAAGCGAGGACCTGAGTCTTATGCTCAAACGAGTGTCAAGCAGAAAAATCAAGCAACTAGTACTTTTGCAAAGTTTACAGACCGCTCGAGCAAAAGAAGTTGCGCTCGAGCGACCACTCACATTTTAGCACATCCGCTGGAGCGAAGAAAGTTGCGTTCAAGCGAGACCCCTGTTTTCAACAAGTTTTGTTAAATGTTTCCAAGTACATTTTAGCATCCTCATTGTATCCTAGACATTCTTAGGCCATGATTAAGACATAATAATAAGGATAAGAAGTAAAAACACACCAAGATAAAAAATGATTAAGTTAATGATTCCGAGTGTGTAATTTAGTACGTGTTCATTCTGTAACTGTGTAGGTCACGCGCCACAAGACATCTAATTTGCCTACGCTGTTTGTTTGCTCTGGAGCCAACTGTAAGTAATAACTTAGTAAAGCTATGTTTAACTTTATTTATTTTCTGTATATGGAATAAGACCTATTTTATGAAATGTTATGTTCTATACAATGAATGTTTGTCCAGTTTCTGACAAGTACTCGTGGCAACAATTCTGTGGTTCAAGTATGTTATCTGTTCCCAGTTGTCACGACTCAAACCCGCTCCTATAGGTTTGGTACCGTAATCGGCCAGTAATCCGTGGATTACCAAAGGCCTCTGAACAGAATAACAAATATTAAGGGGCTGCGGAAGCAAATACATAAAGTAAACAAGGTCCAATGAGCTGTGATGACGTACATGGGACAGAAAATTCAAAACTTATTTATATACATAAACATGCTAGTCAGGTACACCAATATGTACAAATATTTACATAAAGTACGTCCCAAGATCCAGCTTTACAACAGGTACAAAAGACTAGCATGAGGTGCAAAAACTGCCATGGCATTAGGCTTCAAGCGGAACTTCCTCGGGAGGCGCAACAAGTGGCAAACCAAAAACAAAACAGAGGCCATCAACTCTGGCCAGGGTCATATGCCGGCTCACCTACATATATAATATAAACTGTGAGCGAAAGCCCAGTGAATAATAACAGAGTAAAGGGTTTAATGAATGATGTTCATCACAGAGTTTATATCAGAAACACAATCATATCAGAAATAGAGTTTTATACATATTCAAATGTCAAATCAGAAGTAGATTCAGATACATGCTCACATTTATATTCATATTCAGATTTTGCATAAGATCATATGTGGTACACCCATTAGCTATTAGATCAGGCAGGTCTAAAGACCACAAACAGAGTTGGTACCAACGACCATGAAGGTCCACATCTTGCGTGCAAGTAACAATGGTATTATTATCCCCAGGCAAGGGCTATAGGCCATGGTATTGTTACCCCCGGGCGAGGGCCATAGGGACTAAGGGTGCCACAATACTTTTCAGAAAATTGGACATTCATTCATAATTCATAACGTAGCATTTCAGAAAGCAGATCATATCATATCAGTCAGAAAATACTTAAAGTTAAACATAACTTTACAGAGTTATTACTCACTGTGGGTGTTGAAAATACTTAAATCCTTCGCTCGAGCGAGGAAGCCAAATTCTGGAATTTCTAGATTTGCCTTCCAAGCTCAAACCAAGCATTCTATAGCTCAAAACTCAACCTCTTGGTTCCATTTTCTGGGAAAAAATTTCAAACTCATAGTATATCAAGTTTCAAAGCTCAATTTGTAAAATCAAGGGCCAAGAGTGAGTCAATTTGAACACAAATTCAATAAATCACCAAAAACAAGGTTTAAACAAACATGCATGGATCCACTTGAATTTCAAAGCTCCAAAACATGATCCAAGGCAAAATTAAATTTAGAATTTTGATGAATTCATGGGCTTGAACAAAAATATGAGCATGCATGTCAAGTTTTGATGAAAACAAACTCAAATGGCAAGAGGGTAAACATGCATGCATGATATACTACCCAATTCAACAATTCCAAGCTAAATCTAGACTCTAATCTTCAATAGGTCATGAAATATGCAAGAACTAATTCAATTACATGAATGAGAGGATGAATTCCTACCTTAAACCTTTAATTTCAAGTCTAGGAGCTTAATTCTTCCAAGTTGTCTACAATTCCTCCAATTTCCAAGCTAAACCTTGTAGAAATCAATTTTTCTCCTCTCCCTAATTCTCTCCCACGTTTTTGGCCCTCAAACTGATGAAAACAAATCTTCTAAGACTAAGTCCCATGGTTGTCTTAGATAGTGGGCTTCAATGGCACTATCGTAAATAATAGAACCCATAGTTTAATGTTATTTAATCTAATTTAAACATTCCAAATCGAATTTTAATTGAACCTACCATAAAATCACATAAAATCCAACTAGTCTAAAACACTAATCAATTTCGGAATTGGGCGTCGATAAGGCTTCCAAATTGCGAATTAAAGTTTAAAACACGAACAGATATTTCGACACCGAATAGATAGAAACACATAATTCATGCAATACACATGCGAATTAATTCAAGATTTCCTTTTAATTACTATTAGGCATAATTAAGTTCCAATTAACGTTAATTAGGGTCGGGGTTATTACAGTCTTCTCCCCTTAAAAGAGTTTGGTCCCCAAACTCAAATTACCTTCATTCGAAGTCAACATTGGGTCTAAAGGAAACAATTTCGGGTATCTCTTCTTCATGTCTTCCTCGGTTTCCCAAGTTGCATAGGTCCCTTCGTGATTTTGCCAATCCACCTTAACCAACGGTATTGCTTTGTTTCTCAACCTTTTGACCCTTCGATTCACAATCTGGATAGGCCTTTCTTCATAGGTGTAGTCATCTTTCAAAAGTACCTGTGTCGGTTCGATGACGTGGAGTGGATCTCTCAAATATTCCCGAAGCATCGATACATGAAAGACATTGTGCATATGTTCCATCATTGGAGGTAAGGCTATTCAATATGACATCAGATTGATCTTTTCGAGAACTTCGTAAGGTCCAACATACCTTGGTGCCAATTTTTCCTTCATACCAAACTGAGTTTGACCCTTCATCAGGGTCACCTTAATGAATACATGGTCCCCCACTTCATATTCCCTTTCTCTCCTTCGAACACCGGCGTAATTCTTTTGCCTACTCATGCGATTTTAGATCAGACGGGCGATTTTACTTTCTCGGATGTCTCTTGCACCAGTTCTGGTCCCAACAAAGGTCTGTCACCTACTTCAGCCCAACATATTGGAGATCGACACTTCCTTCCATACAATGCTTCGTAAGGAGCCATTCCAATGCTTGAGTGGTAACTGTTATTGTACACAAATTCAGCTAATTGCAAGTAGGTTTCCCAATTTCCCTGGAAGTCTAACACACACATTCTGAGCATATCCTCTAGAGTTTGCTTAGTTCATTCGGTTTGGCCATCGGTCTGTGGGTGATAAGCACTGCTCAGTCTCAATTCTGTTCCCAAAGCCTGTTGTAGACTTTGCCAAAATCTTGATACAAACTTCGAGTCCCTGTTAGACACAATAGATACTGGCACTCCATGCAATCTCACAACCTCAGTCATATAGATGTTAGCCAGTCTATCAGCGTTATAAACAGTTTTAACAGGCATAAAATGTGCAGACTTAGTTAAACGGTCAACTATGACCCAAATAGAGTCCATACCTCGAGAAAAACGAGGCAATCCCACAATGAAGTCCATGGTGATGTGCTCCCATTTCCATTCTGGTATTGGGAGTGGTTGTAGCAAACCGGCAGGTCGTTGATGTTCAGCTTTAACCTGTTGGCAGTGTAGACATCTAGCTATAAAGTTTGCAATACTCCTCTTCATTCCAAGCCACAAAAAATTCTGTTTCAAATTATGGTACATCTTCATGTTCCCCGGATGCATGGAAAATTTACTACTGTGAGCTTCGGTCATAACACATTTCCTCAAATCATAGCAATCAGGCACACAAAGACGGTTCTGAAATTTCAGCACACCATTTTCAACCACAAATTCTGGCATCGGTTTCGAATCAAACTCCTCTATAATCTTTTTCAAGTGTTCATCTTCACATTGTTTTTGTTTAATCTCATCAAGAATAGCAGGTTGGGCAGAGATAGCAGATATCAGTCCATCTTGTTCACAGTCAGTTGCCAAGTCTTTTCGGCTGGATAACAAACACGACACAGTTGCACTAGATTTTCGGCTCAATGCATCCGCCACAGTATTAGCCTTTCTCGGGTGATATAAGATTTGCAAGTCATAATCCTTGATTAGTTCCATCCAACGTCTCTATCTCATATTCAACTCCTTTTGGGTGAAGAAATATTTCAAGCTTTTATGGTCTGTATAGACCTCACAAGTTACCCCATACAAATAGTGACACCATATCTTTAAAGCAAATACCACGGCCGCCAATTCGAGATCATGTGTTGGGTAATTCTTTTCATGTGGTCGGAGTTGTCTAGAAGCATAGGCAATCAGCTTCCCATTTTGCATTAGTACACACCCCAAGCCTTTATAAGAAGTATCACTGTACACTTGAAACCTATCAGTACCATTTGGCAGAGTTAAGATTGGTGCAGTCACTAACCTGGTTTTCAACTCTTGGAAGGCTGCCTCTCTTTGATCATTCCAGTCAAATGGCATGTTTTTCTGAGTTAACTGAGTTAATGGCAAGGCAAGCTTTGAGAAGTCTTTCACAAATCTCTGGTAGTAGCCTGCAAGTCCCAGAAAACTTCGTACTTCTGTCACATTTGTAGGTCTCGGCCAATCCACAACAGCCTCAATTTTCTGAGGGTCCACAAAAACACCATTTTTGTCAATCACATGGCCCAGAAATGCCACACTGTCAAGCCAGGATTCACACTTAGACAATTTAGCATACAACTTCTTTTCTCTCAATGTCTGCAAGGTGGTTCTCAGATGATTCTCATGTTCCTTCCTGTCTTTAGAATATATCAGAATATCATCAATAAATACAACAATAAAATCATCTAGATATGATTTAAACACCCTATTCATAAGATCCATAAAAGCTGCAGGTGCATTTGTTATCCCAAACGGCATTACCAGAAATTTATAATGTCCATATCTAGTCCGGAATGCAGTTTTCTCTATGTCTTCGGCTCTAATCTTTAACTGATGATACCCAGACCTGAGGTCAATTTCAGAAAACACTTGGGCACCCTGAAGTTGGTCAAACAAGTCATCTATTCGGGGCAGAGGGTATTTATTCTTGATAGTCACTTTGTTCAGTTCTTGGTAGTCTATACACAATCTCAAAGACCCATCCTTCTTTTTAACAAACAAAACTGGAGCACCCCAAGGTGAAGCACTCAGGCGGATAAATTTCTTGTCTAACAGTTCCTGAAGTTGGGTTTTCAATTCTTTCAATTCAGTGGTAGACATTCTATAAGGAGTCTTGGAAATAGGTTGTGTCCCTGGAAACACTTCAACAGTGAATTCAATTTCTCTATCAACTAAGTCCCCAGGTAAGTCAGTCGGAAACACATCGGGAAAGTCACAAACAATAGGGATTGTCTCTACAGTAGTACTGTCAGATGGTGTAGTCAGTATGCAACACAGATAACCTCTACATCCCTTCCTAAGGAGTTTTACAGCTTTCATAGCCGAAATCAAATATGGGGGAGGAACTACCCCATTCCCAATAAAAGTAAATTTGGGTATTCCCGGTGGTCCAAACACAACAGTTTTATTTGCACAATCAATGATAGCATAGTATTTAGTCAACCAGTCCATTCCCAAAATACAATCAAAATGGCTAATGTCCAAGGGTAATAAATCTACATATAACACCATATCACCAACCACAATATCACAAGCCGGATAGACATGAGTGCACATCATAGAATCCCCAAAAAGCGTAGATACAGATAATACACATGTCATATGTTCTAGTGGCCTAGTCAATTTTCGAGAAAAAGCATGCGACATGAAAGAATGCGTAGAACCAAAATCTATCAACACACATGCATATTGAGAACATACAGAAAGTGTACCTGACACCACGGTATAGGTGTTCGGTACATCTCCAGGCACTAAGGTAAACACTCGGCCTTGTCTTAACGGTTCCTTTCCTGCATTGGCTTTGACGTTGGTTTTGGCCACAGAAGCAGATCCCACTGAACTCGCTGCAGGATGACTAGTAGTCTCAAATCTAAGCGAACAATCTCTCATCATATGGCCTGTCTTGCCACAACTAAAACACGCACCTGATGTTCGGTAACAAGTACCTCTATGCTTCTTCCTACAGTTGGGGCAATTTGGCGTAGAGCCACTACCTTGGCTTGAGTTACTGTAAGACCCTGTGTTACGCTTCTTATTCTCAGAAAATGAACGACTCTTTTTAAAGCTATTCCCGGATCTTTTCCCCGTCCCATCAGTCCGTGGAGCGAAAGTTTGTTTCTTTGTTGCTAGAATGGATTCTGCCATTAATGCCCTATCCAAAACACTCACATATATGGGTAGATTCAGGACTCCCACCCTATCCAGTATATCCAGATCCAATCCATCCTCAAACTTGTGGGCCTTCTTGTAGTCTGTGTCCACCATATGGGGAGCAAACCTGGCTAGCTCAGTGAACTTGGCCTCATACTTGGCCACGGACATTCTACCTTGTTTGAGTTCCTGAAATTCCGAGACTTTCCTGTTTCGAAAGCACTAGGGAAAATACTTGTCATAGAAGATTGCATTGAACTGAGTCCATGTCATATTTTCGTGACCATTTCGAATCAATAACCACCACCTTCGAGCTTCATCTTTCAAAGTATAGGTGGCTAGAAGAACTTTTTGGGTTTCTGAACACGGAAACACCTTATACAATTTCTCCATTTCAAGCAACCATGTTTCTGCCTTCAGTGGCTCAATCCCACCATAGAATGTTGGCGGTTTCATTTTCATGAATTTCTATGTCAGACTTATAATGTCATTGTTATCTGCCTCAACTTGTACCGGTGGAGGTGAAGGAGGTAAAGGTTCTTTGTCTTTGTTCTTGTGTTAAGGTCTCATCCAATCTTTGCTAACATTCGGCTCATGCGAGCCTCTGATGATTCACCTTCACCATTTCCCCTTGAGTTCTCCATCTTACTATACAGACATCAAAGGATATTAAGCGTAGGTATATTCAAATGTACATTCAGTTTTAATATTCAGTTGTATTACCACACACTCACACATGCAAATGGAATGCCCCTAATTCTTACTAGGACATCCTAAGCTCATACAGACCTGTGTGTACGGTAGAACACGTGCTCTGATACCACTCTGTCACGACCCAAACCCGCCCCTATAGGTTTGGTACCGTAACCGGCCAGTAATCCATGGATTACCAAACACCTTTGAACAGAATAACAAATATTAAGAGGCTGCGGAAGCAAATGCATAAAGTAAACAAGGTCCAATGAGCTGTGATGACGTACATGGGATAGAAAATTCAAAACTTATTTATATACATAAACATGCTAGTCAGGTACACCAATATGTACAAATATTTACATAAAGTACGTCCCAAGATCCAGCTTTACAACAGGTACAAAAGACTAGCATGAGGTGCAAAAACTGCCATGGCATTAGGCTTCAGGCGGAACCTTCTCGGGAGGCGCAACAAGTGGCTGACCAAAAAAAAAACAGAGGCCATCAACTCTGGCCAGGGTCTTGTGCCGGTTCACCTACATATATAATATAAACTGTGAGCGAAAGCCCAATGAATAATAACAGAATAAAGGGTTTAATGAATGATGTCCATCACAGAGTTTATATCAAAAACACAATCATATTAGAAACAGAGTCTTATGCATATTCAAATGTCAAATTAGAAGTAGATTTAGATACATGCTCATATTCATATTCATATTCAGATTTTGCATAAGATCATATGTGGTACACCCATTAGCTATCAGATCAAGCAGGTCTAAAGACCACAAACAGAGTTGGTACCAACGACCGTGAAGATCCACATCTTGCGTACAAGTAACCATGGTATTATTACCCCCGGGCAAGGGCCATAGGCCACGGTATTGTTACCCCCGAGCTAGGGCCCTAGGCCACGGTATTGTTACCCCCGGTCGAGGGCCATAGGCCACAGTATTGTTACCCTCGGGCGAGGGCCATAGGGACTAAGGGTGGCACAATACTTTTCAGAAAATTGGACATTTATTCATAATTCATAACGTAGCATTTCAGAAAGCAGATCATATCATATCAGTCAGAAAATACTTAAAGTTAAACATAACTTTACAGAGTTATTACTCACTGTGGGCGTTGATACAGGTAGACGGAGTCAAAAGGGTCAAACAGATTGCGGCACGTGACCTACATAACACATCACGGATACACACTTGAAACATGCAATCCAATTGTACAAAACTCACATCAATGATTCTAAGTGTGTACCTAACCTCTTATCCTTAGTATGGAGCCTTAAACATGGCCTAGGAATGCCTAGGATGGAATGAGGGTGCAAAAATGCCTTAGAAAACATTTTTCAAAAGTTGCTGAAAACAGGGGTCTCGCTCGAGCGTGGCTTTCTACGCTCGAGCGAACATGCAGACAATGGGTCTCCGCTCGAGCGTGAATTCCGTCGCTCGAGCGGATTGTGTGCTACAGTAAAAATGCTGGATGCTCAAAATTTACGCTCGATGGACGCTCGACCCTCGCTCGAGCGTGAGACACAAGTCCTCGCTCGAGCGTAGGTTCCCTCGCTTGAGCGTGTGTCTGCGTGCACCAAGATTCTGAGAGCTTAAAATTTACGCTGGAGCCACCATTCCTCCGCTCGAGTGGAGCTTTAAACAAACAATGGTCGCTCGAGCGTGGAATTCTTCGCTCGAGCGAGGAAGCTAAATTCTGGAATTTCCAGATTTGCCTCCTAACCTCAAACCAAGCATTCTATAGCTCAAAACTCAACCTCTTAGGCCCATTTTCTGGAAAAGCATTTCAAACTCATAGTATATCAAGTTTCAAAGCTCAATTTGTAAAATCAAGGGCCAAGAGTGAGTCAATTTGAACACAAATTCAATAAATCACCAAAAACAAGGTTTAAACAAACATGCATGGGTCCACTTGAATTTCAAAGCACCAAAACATGATCCAAGGCAAAATTAAATTTAGAATTTTGATGAATTCATGGGCTTGAACAAAAATATGAGCATGCATGTCAAGTTTTGATGAAAACAAACCCAAATGGCAAGAGGGTAAACATGCATGCATGATATACTACCCAATTCAACAATTCCAAGCTAAATCTAGACTTTAATCTTCAATAGGTCATGAAATATGCAAGAACTAATTCAATTACATGAATGAGAGGATAAATTCCTACCTTAAACCTTTAATTTCAAGTCTAGGAGCTTAATTCTTCCAAGTTGTCTACAATTCCTCCAATTTCCAAGCTAAACCTTGTAGAAATCAATTTTTCTCCTCTCCCTAATTCTCTCCCATGTTTTTGGCCCTCAAACTGATGAAAACAAATCTTCTAAGACTAAGTCCCATGGTTGTCTTAGATAATGGGCTTCAATGGCACTATCGTAAATAATAGAACCCATAGTTTAATGTTATTTAATCTAATTTAAACATTCCAAATCGAATTTTAATTGAACCTACCATAAAATCACATAAAATCCAACTAGTCTAAAACACTAATCAATTTCGGAATCGGGCGCCGATAAGGCTTCCAAATTACGAATTAAAGTTTAAAACATGAACAGATATTTTGACACCGAATAGATAGAAACACATAATTCATGCAATACAAATGCGAATTAATTCAAGATTTCCTTTTAATTACTATTAGGCATAATTAAGTTCCAATTAGCGTTAATCAGGGTCGGGGTTATTACACCAGTACTAGAGGTTTCTTTATGAAACTGACAAGTTATTCGTTCCCAGTACTGGAGGTTATTTTATGGAACTGACAAGTTATCCGTTCCCAGTACTAGAGGTTTCTTTATGGAATTGACAAGTTATCCATTTCCAGTACCGGAGGTTCCTTATGGAATTGACAAGTATGACCTGTACGGGGCCGAAATATCCTCTGCTTTCCGTACTCCTTGCACTCCAATCTTCTCTTGACGGCGTCTAACCTGGCAGCACAGAAACGGTGAGCTGCCTGGCGGTGGTGTGCCGGATAGACCCTCCGACGATCAAGTCAGGCCACTTGAGGAAGAAGAAGGCTAGAGAGAGAGTGTGTTCTGTTAGAGAAAAAAGTTGCATACCTCTTACGTTCACCTTCTTCCCCATTTCTAGGCTAGCCATGCAGCCTCAAGATCGTGCACGCACTACCTCTGCTGTCCTTCCCTGGACAGGTGGCAGTGCTCGCCTCTTACCACCTTACGGGTGTAAAGGCTTAGTCCTCCCACCAGTACACACGGAACTGCCCAACGGTATTGAGGCGTGCGTGGAGCAGATGTCTTCTCCCTCACGCTATTGGCCCAGGTGGCACACTTACCCGGGGTGCCACATCGTCACCAGAGAACACTGCCGAGCTATATATCGCCGACCTATAACTTGGAGTTAGGCGGAAGCCGGACCTTAGTGGTCGGGCTATTATCAAACGCACCATTCTGGCTAACCAGTTGCGATGCGCGCCGGCCTCCTGCTGCCTTTAATCCCGGTTCTCTGTAGTCTGGCCATCTCGGCTAACCGGCCAAAGGCACGCCGGCCTTCGCCTCATCCTCAGTTTAGCCCAAGATACCGTAGCTCGGTCATGCCTACCAAATGTCCACGAGTCACAGCTCAGCCAAGCTTAGCTCACGCCTGGGCAGCCGTTCTCCTCAGCCGAGCAAAACAGACCCACCGACCGTCTTAGTAGGAGAAGTAGCGCGGCGCCGTGACGTCTATGACGACCCGCACTACCTTAGCTCAGCCGTACTAATGGTGAAAATCTCCCCTCTCAATTGCCCCTTAAACCCATCCGAGCTATCGTGATTGGGTTTACCACTGTGACCGAGCTAATAGGTGAGTTGCGCCATCATCAAGCCGAGCACGATTGGGGACATATCCGTCGCCGAGTTGTCCCATTTGGTCGGCCATTTCCTCCGCAGTCTCGTCAAAGGTCGTACTGCCGTACTGACAGCTGCGTTTCCAGTGCCACGTGGCTTCATGCCATTGGGTTGTGCAGCCAGCTATTCTGCACGCGCAGAATTCAAACGGTTGCGCCGTTTGGGTTGTTTCCCCCTTTTTTATGCACCAGTGAAGGGTCACTCTGCCCCTTCACTATTCATTCTCTCTTCCAAACAAACCATAAACCTCTCAACTCTTCGAGCCTCCAAGATCACTGCCATCACTGCTGCTGTATCTTCCCCCGTTCCCCACTCACTTATTCTTGCCATTTCTGACACTGCGTTCGAGCTTTCGAGGCCCAACTCACTTCACATACGTTTTTGGTAAGTTTTTCGTCCCTCCACTGTTTTTCATCTTGGTGTTGTTCTTCATGTTCTTTGCTTTTGATTTTTTGGCTTTGAACCCAAACGCCAAAACCTCACTGTCGCCCATTCTTTGGGGCAATATTTGCACACCTTAGGGCAAACTTGGATCTGGAGGGGTACATGGGGCTTCTGTGTCCCCGTTTCTCCTTGGTTCGAACGAACGAACCTCGAACTTAGGATGAATAGGAAGAACACGATGAACGCTGTGCACTACCGAGCTAGATGCTCGTTTGGATCCATAGGTAGAGCCCCAGCCGAGCAACAACTAGTATGTGGCTTCGCGCCGAGACCACAACCGAGTTGAATACCAATTAGACCGGTAATGAAATTGAACCGGGCGAAAACTGGTTGTTACTTGGGCCTTGACCGAGTAAAAGGCTTCGTTAGTTCGTCGAATAGTAACCGATCGAGCTATGTCTTCGTTAGGATCTCCTTCTTGGACCATGACCGAGCCAGAAGTGGAGAGTTAGAACCGAACTAGGAAATCGACCTTGTAGACTAGCCAAGGTAGGGGTCGAACCGGCCAAATACAAATAATCCCTCCATTGAGCCAATTCTCATAGGGGCCGCGCAGTTTATGCCGAGCTAACCTTTGGAATTATTTTTTAACATGCAGAACAAATAGGACCGACCAAGCCAGTCCAACACTATAATTGGTGGAGCTTAAAGTCCGAGCAAACACACCAACGTTTTTTACCGGGATACACACTAAACCAAATAAAATCGAGATAAATGGGGAAGTACCAATTTATGGTTAGCTCGCTCGGCGCGATGGCGGAGTTTCGAAGGGAGTACAAAATTTCTGACAACGTCATCTTAGAGCTCGCCAAAAAGGGAGATACTCCTTAGGGCGATCTAGACCGGTGCCCCTTCACCGTCGTGTCAATAGTAAAAGAAGGGCTCCGTTTCCCAGTTCAACCCTTGATCTGCGAGTTTTTGAGGCAGACAAGGCTTTGCCCGAGCCAAGTTTCAAATAACACGTACAAAATAATAAACGGGGTCGCCGAGCTAAACCGGAGGCTCGGTCTTAACATCGGTCTGGCCAAATTTTTTCATCAGTATAGTCTTAGTGGAAATAAGAGTGGCCTTTGCTGGTACCTCAAAGTCAGAAAGGGCCAAGCAAAACTCATAGAGGGCAACCCGGATAAGGAGACGAACGACGACGACTTCTTATGGGTGTCTGGTTGCTACGAAGACACCGAGGCACCCATACCGGGATGGTATATTAGAAAGGATTTTAGAAGTGCCGGTGAATTGCTCGGCTAGCCGCGCTATTTTCTTTATGCATCAATTGCTTCCCATGCCGATCTAATACTTCTTCTTTCTACAGATAAGCACCTAGCAACAGACTACCACCAAGCCAACCAAGAGGCCATCAGAGCCCTGCTGCGCCATCCTGCCGAGGAGAGGGAGGCTTCGAAACTACTCGGCTTCAAACAGACCTACCATTACCAAGCACCGCGCAAAAGCCGCGTCACCGACTTCCTACACGCTCCTTCGCCAGAACCTGACCCCAGCCTTCCGCTGATTAACCTTGTCCCGCTAACAGCCGAGTAAGAAATGGCCAAAATCCGAGCCATCAAGGCAATGATCACAGGCGAACCGAGCGACTCCCAGTGTAATGACCCTCACACTGATTACCGATTAATTACTGATTATGGCTAAACTGAGACTGATTGTGACTGATAATTGAAGTAATTGAAATACTGAACTGATTGACTGAAATCTGAAACTGAATTGATTGCCTGTATCTGTTTGAATTGCATTTTATCTGTTTGGCTATTTAATTATCTGTTCAATGTTTATGTATAAACTGTTAATTGAAGGCCTTATTGGCGGCCGAATCAGGAATTGATTGATGTTCCATGATCTGTAGAAGTAATGTGATTTTCTGGTGTATTTAATTAAAATGTGATTTGGTACGATTAAATTAGATTAAATATTGATAAAATGCAAAGTTTGGTTTATTTACATTAGTGCCACTTAGTGGCCCACTTCATACCATACTTGAGACTTGATTATATCCTTAGAAACAACACTTCCATCAGCCATTCTTCTTGATTCTAGCCGACTAGAGAGGGAGATAGGAGAGAGAGAGAGAGCTTGGTTTCATCTCATTTTGTTTGGTGATCTTGAAGAAATTGAAGCTTAAATGCATAATTGAGCCTCCATACCTTTAATTCAAGACTTAAGGTAGATTCATTGCCTCCTTGTTTGTGTTTTGAGTTGATTTCTTGCATGGTTTGGAGTGAGTTGAAGTCTAGAGCCAATTTATGGCTCAAATTGTGGTGTTAAAGCTTAATTGTTGCATGCACGTACTTATATTGAAGTTTTGAGGTTATAGTTCTTAATTCCTCACATGCATGTCCATATTTTGAGAGTAATCCATGATTTCATCATGTTTTGCAAGATTTGAGCTCATTTGAGCAAGCTTTGAAGTTCTAAATTGGTTTAAATTCATGCATGTTTGCATGTCCTTCATGTTCATGGAATTGGTTCAAAATTGAGTTTGAATTAAACACCCTTGGGCTTTGATTTCACAAATTAAGCTTTGAATTATGTTATTCTATGTGTTTACAAATGTTTTCCAGAAATTTGGCCCAAGAGGATCGAAAATTTTGCATTTAAACTTGATTTTGAGCTTGGGACTCAAATCTGGAATTTCCAGATTTTGGTAGTCCGCTCGAGCGGGGGAAGTGCCGCTCGAGCGGGAAAATCGAGCTCCCAGTACTTTGCACTGCAGTACAGTCCGCTCGAGCGGGGTATTTGGCGCTCGAGCGGGACCTTGTGTCTTACGCTCGAGCGGCTATCGAGCGCCCGATCGAGCGTGAATTTCACCTATCCAGTACTTTTTGGTCCGCTCGAGCGGGTAAGTTGACGCCGGGGAATCAAGTTTGCATATCCGCTCGAAAGCGAAACTGCGCCGGCGGACTCTGTTTCACTGAAAATTCTGAAAATGTTTTCTGAATATATCATTGCATCCTCTTTCCATCCTAGGCATTCCTAGGACATATTTAAGGCATCTTAAAAAGGATATAGATGTAGAACACACCAAGGCAAATTTAGGGATTAAGTTATTATCTTTCCCCAACTATGAAACTTGGTGTGTGTTCAATCTGTTAACTGTATAGGGTTGGCTTTCCGAGGAGACGCTCTAGTTCACTGTAGTCCAGAACTCTGTGAGTAACAATTGTATAAAGATATGTTTAAAATGATTATCTTCTGAATCGAATCAAGCATTTTCTTGAACTAATATTGTTTATTGAATGAATGTATGTCCTATATTCTAAAGCATCTTGTGGCATCCTTAGCACCTCTTGCTTATTCTTTATTCTTACAGAGATCTCTGTCGGTTCCTCGTGGGACCACTTCATTCTTGATTGATGGCCATCATTCGTTTGGTCTTTAAGACCTATTGCTTCTTATCTTGTTATGCTAATGGATGTACCACATATGACCGATTGTCTTGAACAAATGAAATCTTGATTGAAATGAACTGCTTACCATCAGAAGACATTCATTCTAAACCCCTTTACGCTTTATGTTATTCACTGGGCTTTAGCTCACTGCTCATATATATATGTAGGTGTACAGGTACCGGATCAAAGCTAGAGGCGTCGGGGTAAACTCCAGTTTTGTCAAGCCAACCAATGTGCCTCATTACGAGGTTCCGAGCCTGCTAAGCTAAGGCTTAGAGGTGTTTTTATTTCCCCGTTTGTCTCTGCACTGTTTTGTAATACTGCATAGACTAGCAGCACCATACTGTACTGTTAGTAAGGATTAAGTCCCTGTACTGAATGATTGTAAATATTGTGCATAACTGTTCTGTACTGAATGTTTATATGCATAAAAAGTCTTTTTGCATACAAACTGTCACAGCTCAATGGACATTATTTTATTACTGTAATGGCTTCCGCCATGCCCCTGTACTTTGTTTTACTATATTATCATTAGCGTGCCTTGGTAATCTCGGATTCTTGGCGATTCTGATACTAAACCCATAGGGGCGGGTTTGGGTCATGACACCCAGCCTCCAGAAGCTTCTGGGGGAACTTCCTCCATACCGGCCGGGCAACAAGAAGGAGCTATGCTAGCTTTGGCCAGTGAGCAACCCGCTGGTCGGTCCAAGAAGCGGCCGAAGAAGGAACGAGCCGGTCAGCGTCTGGAAGACGAAGACTCCATCGATCCTGCCTCCACCGAGCTTGAGGACCAGACCGAGCAACCACAGACTGGCAAATCCAAGGGCCCAGCCACCCCCCGGGTCTGGGCGCCCGAGTTCAAATATCAGGGCCGACTAGTTTCAGCCGAAGACTCGTTTTATGCGGACAAGGACTACTCCCTTGGTTTTAACTTAACCAAGGGGTTGATCCTGCCCGCTGTCATGAAGAGACGTGACGATCTTTCGGCCTAAAGGTCCTCCACTCGGCGGCGAAATCCATAGTGCTGGTAAGTTCTTCATTCTGTTCGGCTGTTTGCTCGGTTTTTGCTCGGTTTCTCAAATACTCACAATCTTTCCTTTGTTTTCAGACCGCGCAAAAGAACTACCTGGCCCACGACCAGATGATCAGAGTGCGGCAGAGCCTTCGAGATGCTATCGCAGAGAATAAGGCCCAAGCGGCCAAGATAGCAAAACTCAAGGCCGCACAGAAGGCTTTGGTGGCGAAGCGGGATGAACTGAGCCAAAAAGTCGACCGAGTTGAATCTGACAAACAAAGGGTCGTGAAGTTGACCAAAGCTCGGTATCTCGCCGAGCTCCGAAAGCTGCGTGATGCCCACAAAGAGGAGAGGGACAAAGCTGTGGCTGATGCCGAAGACCGGGGATACGCTCAGGGGGAAAAGACTTACGAGCGGCAGGTCTAAGCGACCAAGGACATCTTTTTCCAGTGCGGCTGGAAAGCTGTCGTGGAAAAAGTTGGCCTTGGTCAGGATGCCGAAATGTTTCTAAACCCCCCTGCAGCCTATATCTCGGTCTACATGCAGACCTATGCCAATGCTACCCAAAATCGGCTCATTGCGGAGGCAAGGAGAGAGGCCAAGGAAGAAGCTGCCGCCGCGCAGCAAACCGAGCAAACTTCTCCGGCAGCGTCCCAAGATGCCAAAGATGAAGAAGTTATTGATCGGGAGGTTGTCGTGGTAGAGGGTGCTGACGATGATGCCAAGGAAAACTTGCCCGAGCGGACAATTGTGATCGCCGAGCAAACGGTGGAGGGAGCCGAACAAAACCTTGAACTGGATTGAAGATTTCCTTTTTCATTTTCCTGCTTTTCTTTTTTTCTTTTTTGAAATGTAACCGGGCTATGTCCCCCTCTTGTACTAAAATTTCCATTATCAATGAAAATTTCTGGCTTTTTGCTCGTTGACCTTCCATTTCTGTTCGGTTGGCATCTGCATGGATTCCTTTGATTCAATTGTTGACAATTCACAACTGCCAGGTCGGCTAAGCCGCACAATCTACTGAGCTAAAATCACCTTAAACGTTTTCCAATTAGAACTAGCAGTTCGGCTCCTTGAACTTTCAAATGAACCGACATTTTAACTGGACTAGGCTAAATCTGCTCGGCCTTAACAGGTTTGCAGACTATATAGAATTCCAATACTTTAATGTAACCGAGCAAAATCAGCTCGCCTTTTGAGTTGGATAAGTCGCCAACATTTCCTTTCTGCCGAGCAAAGTCTGCTCGGCTTCTTATCGGTTGGATAAAATGCCAACATTTCAAATTCGGCCAAGCAAAATCAGCTCGTTTTCCATATTGGACAAGACACCAATATGCCAACTGGGCCGAGCAAAATCAGCTCGGCCCTTATATTGGGCAAAACACCAATGTTTCAGTTAAGTTGGTCATGACGCCAACATTTCAACTGGGCGAGCAAAACCAGCTTGACCCTAGAGCAAATTGGTCCATACACCAATTATATCATTGGACCACCCACTGTTTGTGCGGTCTACTTCCATTCTGGCGAGAGGAAATCAGTCTGGTCTCATTCAGGTCGGTCTTCTTGCCCCTGGCATTCATAATTGTCTTGTGTCCTTGCTACGTTATTGGACAGAGATGTAATACCAAACAACAAGAGGGCTATTTTCCATTACGAAAGCATTGCTATCTTTTACATCAAGTGCCAAAAGGCTAAGGGTCTAGAAAAGCTAAACAACATAAGCAAATTACATCTTAAAAGTAAAAGAGCTTAAGGTTGGCTGCATTCCATGGTCTGGGGACAGCCTTGCCATCTAAATCTTCCAGATGGTATGCCCCTTTGCCAGCAAGACCAATCACCTTGTACGGTCCTTCCCAATTTGCGACGAGCTTTCCTTCGCCAAGGACCACCGTGTTGCTAAGCACCTTTCTTAAGACCCAGTCCCCAATTTTGAATAGCCTGGAGTGCACTGCCTCGTTGTATTTTTTGGATAGTTCTTGTTGGTAAGCAGCAATATGGATTAGCGCTCGCTCCCTCCTTTCCTCAGCGAGGTCAAGTTCCAATGCCACGTCTTCATCATTTAGATCAGGCTGGAAACTTTCAGAGCGGATGGTTGGCATGCCAATTTCTAATAGGATGACGGCCTCCATGCCGTAGGCCAAGGCGAATGGTGTTTCCCCGGTCGACCGTCTTGGGGTAGTGCAGTACGCCTAGAGCACATTAGGGAGTTCTTCAGCCCACTTGCCGTTAGCCTTCTCAAGCCGTTTCTTCAGCCTGTCTAGGATGGTCTTGTTTGAGGCCTCTGCTTGACCATTTGACTAAGGATAGGCCGGTGTCGAATTGTAGAACTCAATCTTCAACTCTTCACAAAATTCGCAAAATAGTTTACCATCAAATTGAGTGCCGTTATCCGAGATGAAGGCCTTGGGTATACCGAAACGAGTGATGACGTTTTGCCATACAAACTTCTTCACGTCCTTTTCCTTTGTGGTCACTAGTGACTTGGCCTCAACCCACTTGGTGAAATAGTCGGTAGCGGCGATGAAAAACTTGCGATTGCCCGGTGCAACTGGGAGTGGCCCAACAATATCCAACCCCCAAAGCACGAACGGCAAAGGACTTGTGAGGGGGAGCAAATCTCTAGCCGGCTGGTGAATCTGGTGAGCAAATTTCTGACACTTTTCACACCGGCAAACGTATTTTTGCGTGTCCGCCAGCATGTACGGCCACTAGTAACCCTGAGAAATTGCTCGGTAAGCCAAGGATCTGCCCCCAGTATGGCTGCCACAGATGCCTTCATGGATCTCGTAGAGAAAAGCTTCCACCTTGGCGAGGTGGACACACTTCAAATACGGCCCAATAAAAGACTTCTTATACAACGCTCCGGACGAGGAGAGCCAAAACCGCTCTGATTTTGCCCGGATTTTGTGGGCCGCCTTCTTCTCTTCCGGTAGAATTCTATCTTTTAGGAAGGCGATGATGGGATCCATCCAAGAAGGACCCAAGTCGGTGCAAAGTACCTCGGCCACTTCCGGTTCTTCTATACTCGGACGCGGTAAAAATTCTATCATCAAGGGATTGGGAAAAGCTATCTGAGTAGAAGTGAGCCCGGCCAACTCATCAGCCATGTTGTTTCCTTCGTAGTTGATCTGTTCTACTCTTATGGCATTGAACTTCTTGATTTCTGCACGCACCAGCGCCTGATACTTGGCCATTCTTTCATCCCTGGCCTCATACTCTCCCGAGACTTGATTGACCACCAGCTTGGAGTCGCTGAAGACCATAAGGGCTGTGGCTTTCATTCTTAACGTGCTTCTTAGCCCGGCAAGGAGGGCCTCATATTCGGCCTCATTGTTGGAAGCTGGGAAGCCGAGTGTAATCGCCTGTTCGATGATCAGCCCATCCGGAGAGGTCAGCACGATGCCCAGCCCAGCCCCATGTCTGTTGGATGCTCTATCGACGAAGAGTTTCCACATTTCGCCAATGAACAGCTTCTAGCAATCAGAAGGGTTTTGGGAGCTTCTTAATTCCAAGTCTCTGATCGACCCATTCTGGTCTCTTTCCTTATCATGGTTAACTCCGCCCTCCAACAGGTCACTCGCCTTTGCTGGTTCGGCCACTCTTTGCCTTTCCTCCTTTTGCGCACCAGCACTTGCTTCTACTGTCTGAACCATGGGCTGTGCTAAATCCGCACTAGCCAAATCAACCGGGCAAATTGGACGCGTTCCAGGGGCAAATTTCGCCACAAAGTTCGCAAGAGCTTGAGCTTTGATTACGGTGCAAGTGCGGAACTTGATGTCGTACTGTCCTAGTTCCACGGCCCATTTCAGAATCCTCCCAGTGAAGTCTGCCTTTTCAAAGAGCACTTTAAGTGGAAACTCGGTCAGCACCACTATTGTATGGGCATGAAAATAGTGTGCCAGCTTCCTTGACGCCATCATCAGGGCCAATGCCAATTTTTCCAAAGGAAGATATCTCGTCTCGGCTGGGAGCAAAGTCTTGCTCACATAGAAGATGGGCAAGTGTTGACGCCAACGGAACCAGACGCAGCGCTCACCGCATGTTCAGAGACCGCCAAGTAGAGATACAACTCTTTGCCCGGTAGAGGTGTTACCAAAATAGGGGCGGAGGAGAGGTACGCTTTTAGGTCCGCCAGGGCCCGGTCACATTCATCGTCCCAGAAAAACTTAGCCTTCAAAGTCTTGAAGAAGGGCCTGCAACGATCCGAAGACTGACTGATAAATCTGTTCAACGCGGCTGCCATCCCGGCAAGATGTTGCACGTCTTTCGTGGAGTTTGGGCGCTCCAATTCTTGTATCACCTTGATTTGAGATGGGTCAGCTTCGATTCCTCGGTTTGTGACCAAAAAGCTAAGGAACTTCCCGGTGCCAACTCCGAAGGCGCATTTGGAGGCGTTTAAGCGAAGCTTGTGGTGCTTAAGTATGGTGAACATTTCTACTAGATCGGCGAGGTGTTGGGACTTTTCCTTACTCTTCACCACTACATCATTGATATAGGCTTCCATAGTTCGGCCCAAGAAGGGAGCCAACATCTTTGTCACTATCCGCTGAAAGGTTGCCCCGGCATTCTTTAGTCCGAACGGCATGACCTTGTAGCAGTATAAGCCTCTAGGAGTGGTGAACAACGTGATCTCTCTATCCGGTTTATACATGGCTATCTGGTGGTAGCCGCGATATGCATCCAGGAAGCTAAACCTCTGATGGCCAGCGGTTAAGTCCACCAGCTGGTCAATTCGAGGGAGGGGAAAGCTATCCTTCGGGCAAGCATGGTTGATAGTCTTGTAGTCGACGCAGACTCGCCACTTGCCATTCTTCTTGGGAACCACCACCGTGTTGGATACCCACCGAGGGTATTGCACCTCTTCGATTGCCCCGGCTTCCAACAAATTCTTTACTTCTTCTGCCACCACTTCAGCATGGTGCATTGCTGAACGGCGCGTCCTTTGAATGACCAGTCGCGCATTGGGAAAGACATTCAGCTGGTGGCAAATGAAGCTCGGGTCGACGCCAGGCATGTCGTGAGGCGTCCACGCAAAAGCCTCTAAGTTGGAAACCAAGAAGTTGACATAATCCGTCCGCTCGTCGCTAGACAAAGATGATCCCAAGAGGAAGAATTTAGTCAGATCGTTTTCGTTAGTGCGCACTTCCACCAAATCTTCGACCGATTTTTTCTCGGCCTTTCTTCCCACGTCTTCGAGGACCTCCTTTCCCTCGGACCCCTCGATCATCTGGACAAACCCATTGGCTGCTCGGCTGCCATTTACCGCAACGAAGCATTGTTTGGCCATCACCTGGTCTCCCTAAACTTCCTCTATTTGCTTGCTTGGTACAGGAAAGCGCATGACTTGATGGAAAGTCAACGCTACTGCTTGCATGACATGTAACCAACCTCTGCCCAGGATCAAATTGTAAGTGGATGGAACTTTGAGCACCCAGAATTCTACTTGCTTCACGACCAATCCCGCTTTGACCGACAAAATAATCTTTCCGATCGGCCATTCTGGTTGCGAGTTGAAGCCGACCAAAGGAGATGTTGCAGGGGCCAAGTCCTTGTCTTCTAACTTCATTTGTTTGAACGCGTCATAATACATGATTTCGACCGAACTCCCCTGGTCGATCAGGATTCTCTTGATATCAAAGTCTTTGACACGAAGAGTCACCACCAAGGCATCATTGTATGGCATCTGAACCCTTTCCAAGTCTTTGGTCGAGAACGAAAGGATGTCCCTCTCTTCGGTCTTTCCCTTCTTTTACGGCGGGCTGTACAGAGAGCACTTCCCTCATGTGCTCGGCCTTCTTGATCATCCCTCTAAGCTCGCAAACCCTTACTGGCTCAATGATGCCATGGATGACGTTGATTACACCTTGCGGGGGCGCTTCTAGGGTGGCCAGGCCGTTAGGCTCGGTTTGTCCCGTTGGCGTGGCCTTGACGCCCCCATCTATGTATTGGTCAAGATGCCCCATCGCCACCAACTCCTCCAAGTGCTGTTTGAGCGGCAAGCAGTCCTCTGTCCGGTGCCCCCGTTCTTCATGGAAGGTGTAGCGATATTTCTGATTGAAGCCTCACTGCGCACTCCCTAACTTGGCCGACCAACGGACAAAAGGCTCACCTCGGATCTCGCTCAAAATGCGGTAGATAGGAATTTTGAAAATCGTGGTAATTCTTGTCCGCGCCTTCAGTTTTCTCTTGGCATCTTCCTCTGCGTCGCGGGGTGCGTCAGCTCGGTCGTTTCTGCGACCCTTGTTTCGGTCATCACGGTTTAGTCCACGGCGTTGATCTTTTGACCGATCGCTTGGGCGGTTATCCTCCTGTCCGACCTAGTGAACTTTTCCTGCCACCTTTTTGTCCGCCACGACCGGATTACCCTTCTCGGTCGCAGAGGCGGTATCATTCTCCACGCGAATGTGCTCATTGATCCGTTGCATTAGAGACTCCATGGTTGTAGGTTGGTGCATCGTAAGTGAATCTCGCAGCCCGTGTCCGACTGGGAGACCCCGTTTGTACTGAGTGATCGCCAGGTTGGTAGGGCAGTCGAGGATCTCGTTGTAAGTTTCCTAATACTTTGCATTGTATGCCTTCAACGAACATCCAGACTCCATCTTGACGCCCAAGAGGTGGTCGACCTCCTTCGGCATTCGAGTGTTGGTTTTGAATCTGGTGACGAAGGCTTCCGCTAGCTGCTGCCACCCCTCAATACTCCCCTCCGGGAGCCTTTCGAACCACTTCAAACCCAGCTCTCCTTAGCTTGCTGGGAATATGAGGCACATCAAGGCATCGTTTCGCCGGTGGCCAGCCATCACTTGCCGGTAATGACTCACATGCATGTACGGATTCGTCTTGCCGTCATACAAAGTGAACTTTGGTTGGTGGAATCCGGCAAGGAGTGGCGTGCTCTCAATCTCTGGGGACAACGGCGTGGCTGTAAGTCGCGCCAGCTCTTTGTCCTCCAGCGCAGGGGCCATCACTCTGGGAGCTGACATTACCACTTCTTCACTACAACGAACTGGGGCGCTCAACCTTTGCAATGCCGACACTCTCTGAGCCTCCCGACGGCGTGCCCTCTCCTCCAATACATCCCTCAAGTCCCTGGAACGTGTGGAGAAAGAGGATTACGACGTTGGCGTCGGGCGTGAGGAGTGGTAAATGCTGTCGCGAGAGAGGGACCTGCCTTCTCTTTGGTCGGAATCTCCAACCCCATAGTTCCGGGTGATGGAGATAGAGTGAGTCATCCTCTGGCGGCGACTACTAGTACGAGGGGAGGGGGTGCGCTCATTGAGGTTGCCCTCTCTAGCAACACCCTTCTCCTTTATCTAGCGCTTCAGCAGCTCCATCTCCACCGCCATCTTGCAAATGAGGGCATCTTGGTCTTTGAGTTTGTGCTCCAGGCGCTGCGTACGGGACTCCCCCCGGCGTCGGCGGCCTTCTGGGCTTTGCGAGCGATCTGAACTCCTCCCACGTTTGTCTCGCGCTCCTCTCGAAAAAGTTTCCAGGCCCGCCATGGCTGGAACATTCGGGGGGCTTTCTCTCCTTCGGACATACTCTGGAGTGACACCATCGACGACGGACAGCAGAACTTCATCATTGTTGGCCATGGAAATAGTTGAAGAGGCTTGAAGAACAAGGGTTGAGTATCAAAGAATTCCCACAGATGGCGCCAATTGTACGGGGGCGAAATATCCTCTGCTTTCCATACTCCTTGCACTCCAAGCTTCTTTTGATGGCGTCTAACCTGGTAGCACAGAAACGGTGAGCTGCCCGGCGGTGGTGTGCCGGATAGACCCTTCGACGATCAAGTCAGGCCACTTGAGGAAGAAGAAGGCTAGAGAGAGAGTGTGTTCTGTTAGAGAAAGAAGTTGCATACCTCTCACGTTCACCTTCCTTCCCATTTCTAGGCTAGCCATGCAGCCTCAAGATCGTGCGCGCACTACCTCTACTGTCCTTCCCTGGACAGGTGGCAGTGCTCGCCTCTCACCACCTTACGCGTGTAAAGGCTTAGTCCTCCCACCAGTACACACGGAACTGCCCAACGGTATTGAGGCGTGCGTGGAGCAGATGTCCTCTCCCTCACGCCATTGGCCTAGGTGGCACACTTACCCGGGGTGCCACGACCGGCCTAACCCATAGGAGAATCGCCACCAGATAACACTATCAAGCTATATATCACCGACCTATAACTTAGAGTCAAGCGGAAGCCGGACCTTAGTAGCCGGGCTATTATCGAACGGGCCATTCTGGCTAACCGATTGCGATGCGCACCGGCCTCCTGCTGCCTTCAATCCCGGTTCTCTGGAGTCTGCCCATCTCGGCTAACCGGCCAAAGGCACGCCAACCTTCGCCTCATCCTCAGTTTAGCCCGGGATACCATAGCTCGGTCATGCCTACCAAATGTCCGTGAGTCACAAATGCCAAGCTTAGCTCACACTGGCGACCATTCTCCTCACCGAAAGCAAAACAGTAATTAATCGTCGTCTTAGTAAGGGAAGTAGCACGGTGCCGTGACGTCTGTGACGACCCGCACTACCTTAGCTCGGCCGTACTAACGGTGCAAATCTCCCCTCTCATGACCCATAATGCTCTGTATATGATTTGTTAGCACTATTGAATGTACCAAGTTTACTCAAACATGAAGAATGTGAATATGAATTAGTATTTGATTTGATTTCTGTTATGCTTTGAACAAGAATATAAACATGAATCTATTTTCCGAATCTGGTAAGGAATATCATTCATTTAAACCCTTTACTCTATTATTATTTACTGGGCTTTCGTTCACTATTTATATTATGTATGTAGGCGAGCAAACGCGTGACTAGGCCCAAGCTGCTACTTGGAAAGTTTGGGGCCAACTAGCCATCGTGCCTCCCCTGGAGGTTTCTATGTATAGAAGTCAAATTTTGTAGACCATGCTAAGAGTTATTTAGTGTATCATGACGTTTATGTTTTGTCTTGTTTTTGTTTTTCTACACACTAGGCTAAGTCTTTTTTGATGATGCTTGTACGGTATTGCAAGACTTATGTGAATATGGCATCTTACATGTATATTTTATATAAAGCTCCAAATTTCTATCCCATGTATGTCAACACAGCTCAATGGACTACGTTATTTTGTATATTTGCTTCCACAATCCCTAACTATATGTTATTCTGTTAAGAGGCCTTCGGTAATCTGAGGATTACTGGCCGGTTACGATGCTTAACTTATAGGGGCAGGTTTGGGTTGTGACAATATCAGAGACGACTCTCTAGAGTACCGAGTGTGGGCCCCTGGCGTCTCTCAGTGCATGTAGGCAGGCTTGTGAGTTGGCAGGCTATTGCACGGGGACGTACCGCCCTAAGGGACGTGGATTGTAAGGTTCTGGTGTCCCACATTGGGAATGGAAGGGGAGTTCATGGGATATAAAAGTAAAAACTTGGACCCTTATATAACATCAAGGCCTTTTCTCGAGTGGTGAAATCCTTAGCAAAACTTTCCAGTTAAGCGTGCTTAGGCTAGAGTAGTTATGGGATGGGTGACCCACTAGGAAGAACAAATCCGTGCAGGCGTGGCCCAAAGCGGACAATATCGATGACATGTATATGGTTGGGGTGTTACAAACTAAGCAAATATTATTCAAGTTATGGAGAAAATGATTATGGAGAAGGATTTATACTTTGCTATGATATGCATGTGTCAATTATAGAGGATATTCATTAAAGATAGAGGGTTACTAATAGAATCAATTAATAATTTGTTTGAGAAGTTCTTTTTATGAGTAGGGCAACAAATTTGGATTAAAAAAAATAATTAAAAACTACTTAGAGTGTCTCCAACGCTTCCTCTTTTGTTTCATCAAATTAAAAATGTACAGTTTTTGTGTTCCAACATTAACATCAAACCAATATCAAATTGAGGATTTCTCAAACTATTCATCAAATTGAGAATGGTTGGAGCCATTCATCAATAGGCGTAGGGACCATACATTGGATGGCCGGCCAATTGTCTTCCCAGACAACCTCGTTCTTGCTTAGACTTCTCGTAAATTTACACTAACTAGTCGACGGACCGAACATCCATGAAAAATAAAAAATTTCCGTTGGAACGTTCGATATCAAATGAAATTTTTACTCAAATTTGATAATAAAAAAAAAGTAAACGTTGGAGATGCTCTTAGAAATTATAATTAAAGGTTTAGATTTTTTCAAAATTTGATCCCACAATAATAATATACATCACTACTTTAAAAGTATAAATTTATGATAACTTTTATGAGTCTATCGAATTTCTCCCTTTTAATGTTTTGTGTTTTTTCCCCTGCATGGGACTATAGTTTGATGCAACTTGTTTACGTTATTAAGTGGTTGTGATACTATTACCCTCAATAATATTTATAATTAACAATTTTTTATGCATATCAAATTTTATTGTAAAATTTTGTGAGTTAATTATTGTTCACATCTATTAGGATAGCCTAACATCATGGTTTACCGTCATTAAAATATAATTCAAGTTTAAGATAATTTATTTATCACACAAAATATATATGAGTTATTTTGCCGTGCACCACACGTGTTATCACTAATATATAGAAACACAGAATGTCACAGGATGTTACTTTCACTTACACTTGAATACATACTCATTTGCATCTCCATTTCCATTAATTTGTAATTATTTACCTAATTGTTTAGTGATTTGCAATTTTTAAATAAATAAATAAATAAAGGGATCTCCCTTTATTGAAGCATGACTTGCACGTTTTGGTGCCGATTAAGGTTTAATAGTGATCAACAATGAATAATTTGATGTCTTTTCAATACCATTAGCAATGATTTCAAGATTTGTTACTAATAATAAAATGTCACATCATTGATTTGTCACTACATGCATGCCTTAAAGACAGGCCTAAGTTCTCCTATATACTTAAACTAATATTATACGTTTTTACTTTTGTTCATAAGTTTATTTAAATACATAATTACAGGGGTTGATCTAGTGAATAATGATTGCGTTTCAAGGTTTGTTTTTTTTTAAGTTTTAGGTTCGAATTTCTTAATCAATAAACGTATATTTTGAGATCACGGATAGTAGGACGTAAATTCTGTTTCAGAAGACATGTTTAGAATGTAAAAATTTAGTCTGATTCGCGTAAGCTGGCCCAAAATACATTACATAACCAAAAATAAAAAATAAAAAATCATACATCTCCAATCTATATTACGCATGTTTTAGATTGTTTATTGAATGCTACTTTGAATATGTACGGTTTGGAAATTGGGACGGATTTGACCGACCATTACTCACGAAGCGTTTATAAGAATTGTTGATAATTCATCTATTTAATAAATAAAATAATTAATGGATTATCTTTTGAAGGTCATTGAGTTGTGGTAGAAGCTTACAACACCACTCCTATTTATAGAGATTTTTCCTATATATCAGATATTTGGGATATGTATTGTGTGTGTGAATTTATCCGAAAAATCTCTTGCAGAAAAATTTCTCTCTTTGTTCTTCTTTCATGGGTTATCATAGTTAAATCCAAAAATTTAGAGTGTGAATATAATATTGAGGAATTCTAGTAGCTTCTCATTTGATGGAGAGTTTTTCAGACGAGACTCATAATTTAAGTCATCCGGTCCAAAATTGTTTCTATTTTAGGTAATATGAGTATCTTTTCCTTCATGCACAATAATGTTAGATGATTTGTGAAAAGATTTGAAAAAGGGAAAAAAAATTGAGTAACACAAATTTTGAACCAAATAATAAATTCAAAGATTTTAAGACTCTCATTGATGTCTTCCAGACTTAAGTGAGGCTTATAATTTATTAGAAAGTCTAGGTTCATAGAGGGCCGAACGCAGATCCAAATATAGAAATTGTGCATTCGGTTGTCTTGCTGGATGATCAGTCAGACGACAGCTCAGAAGACCAATCAGAGCTTGTCGATTGCAGTTGTCATCTTGGCTAGATCTTGTCGGCCACCGCTATCATAGTGTCTTCTGATCATCCGATGGAAAAATTTGTGTTTGATTTTGTGTTTGGTCCTTTGTGTGCGTAACATTGTTGATAATTTATAGATAATTGTAAATATTCAATGTTTTCTATACAGTAATGGAGTTTGAAAAAGTCTTGAGATAATTACTAGTTATAAAAAAAAATGTTTAAGACCCTTTAAAAAAATGTTTAAGTCTTGAGATAATCGTTATGTCATTTATTGATTTGTTTAAGAATCAACCAAATAAGATCTATCTCCAAAAATAAAAAATAAAAAAAATCAAACACACCCTACCTCGTCAATATGGATAAAATATGATATTTTAAGAGTTTACAACTAGTCTAAAAAAGAAAGGAATATTTACACTAAAGCCACTTCAACTATTAAATAAATATCACTTTACTCCTGATTATATATGAATCCATACATTTTAATATCATCAATTGTAAAAATATATCATTTTCACCTTATAAATCCCTTCAAACCATCTCTAAAATGGGTATATTTATACAATTTTATAATTGAAAAATCAATATGTATAGATTCATAAAGTAATACTCATTAATAATTGAGCCCTCATTTGGCATGTCAAATTTAGGGACTAAAATAGTCACAAAAAGATAAAATAGACTAAAAATTTAATAAAACAAAATATCACATTTAAATCATAATCATTTTAGTTTTTCTCTCACAAAAGTCAAAAAAATTTAAAAAACCTAATACAAATGAAACTTTTTAATCTAAATTAAAATAGTTAAAAAATTAAAAAGTCAAAACTTAATCGAAGCCTGAGAGACTTTAGCGTAATTAATTTAAAAAAAAAAAAAGTGGTCCACAATAATGATTTAACTTTCAAGAAACCCACAATTATTTCTTCCTTGGGTAAATGATTTAATAATGTTCTTTAATAAACTAAAAGACAAAGCAACTTTACTAGTTTGACTTTGATGACAAAAAATAATCCCATTTACACTCAAAAAAAAGTTAACAAAAAATAGTCACGGGAAGCTCTTGACCTCCCTCCCATGTTACTACAACTTTCTTTCTTTATTATAAGGCCAATTTGAAGATTGTTAACTTTTTTCTTTTCAAATGAGTTGATATATTAAGATAAGAATTTTGAAACTTTAATGGTTGTTATTAAAATAACCACATTTTTGGAAGCTATCCAAGTTGATAGATACAAACTTTGTGTTCATGCATTTTATGTGTTTCCACGACTCAAAAGGTGTGTAAAAAACCCCTCCAGAAAACTTTCCATGATCATGAATTGATAGATTGCACGCAATTGATTGTATTTTTCCATTATTTAATGGTAAAAGAGAAGGCAGCAAATTAATTAAAAATAAAGAGGATAGTTATGAAAATGTAAGTGAGAAGCTATGGTGTTTTTTTTTTTTTTTTTTTTTTTTTTTTTTTGTTGTGTGGTTAAATTACATTTGTATTTTTGTAATTTGATTCAAATTTCATTTTGATCTATACAATTTCAAATTAAACAATTTGATCTTTACATTTTAAATTTAGTTTCAATTTGTTTATCTTCTCCAAATATTAATTTTTCTACATATACATATTAGGAGATTGACAAGTGTCCTAAAATCATGAACTTTAACCTCCAATTTCAATGGAAACAATAAAACGAAACTATATTTAAAATATAGAGACCAAACTATTCAATAATGAAATTTAAATCAAACTATAAAAATGAAAAGTATAATTAATCCATTTTTTCATATTCATTTAGCAAGAAAGTTCTGAGATTAATATTTTTAACTTTCCCACTAAGATTTATTTTTCCCCAAAACATGTATTGCAAAAAATATGTAGACTTTGTTGGAATCTCAACAATATACTTCACGCTTTCATTTTACTTTTTTTTTTTAGGAATAATATTTTCACACAAAATTCCAAACAACATAATGGAAAAGAGAAAATTATTCTAAGATCCCTCTCCCATTTTTAGTAATGTAAGAAATTCACAATGTTATTTTATGATGTCTAAAATCTCTCAACCCTACACCTATATATCACAGGGAAAATTTTCAACCATGGCACTCAATCTCCGACAAAGACAAATTGGTATTTCTCTCTCTCTCTCTCTCTAGATCTATCGATCTAATTTTGTTGATATTTATTCATTCATACATGACTTTGATTTGCAGAATATAACTCGAATGTTGAATCTAAACCAACTAGTGAATTCAAGTCCTCTCTCTTCTTTTTCTCCATCTCTACGATGGCGAAGGGTTCAAGCAACGGTAAACATTCAGTGACAACGCTAGGCAACATGGAAGAAGTAGCAAAAGTGTTCAAAAAGTTTGACGCCAATGGCGACAAAAAGATCTCTGCCTCCGAGTGGTCCTCAGTGCACTTGGCTCTAATACTTCTCTCAAGGAAGTCCAGGAAGTAATGTCGGAGATTGACAACAATGACGATGGATTCATTGATCTCCACAAGTTCGTCGATTTTCATCGGGGAGGATCGAACGACGATGATGAAAGTAGTAGCAAAAAGCTTCGCTATGCATTCGATTTGTGCGATCAGGATGGAAATGGATTGATATCGGCGAAGAAATTGCACGCTGTGTTGAAAAGCTTGGAAGAGAAGTGCTCATAGAGAGATTGTTTGAAGATGATCAAGTCTGTTGATGTTGATGGCGACGGATGTGTTAATTTTGAAAAATTCAAGAAGATGATGAAGGCTTGAGTTAGGAATTTCTCTAGAGAGTGGGAAGTCCACTATGGATTCTAGAATTTCTCTAGAGAATGAGAAGTCCAAAGAAATTCCTTGGATTCCCAGAATTTCTCTAAAGAAAGAAGATATGATGAAGGCTGAGTTGAGAATTTCTCTAAAAAGTCCAGAACTTCTCTGGAGAGAAATTTCTCTAGACTTCTCAGAATTTCTCTGGAGAAAGAAAATGATAACAGCTTGAGTTAGGAATTTCTCTGAGAAGTCCAGAGAGAGAATTTTTCTAAAAAGTCCAGAGAAATTTTCTGGATCGATGTTCAGGGACTTTAGACATTATGAAAATATTAGATGTCCTTTATGCTATAAAATCTTAATACTAGAGACCTTAAAAAAAAATCCCCAATGGAAAAAGCCTCACCACGAAAGAATGACCTCTGACACTAGACTCTAAAAGAAAAAGGGTAAATTACACTGACATCTCATGAGATTTCTGTTTAATAAAGATCTCATTCACATTTGAAAAATTATACTTACCCCCTATTAGATTAAAATGACACATTTGCCCCTTAGTCTTTATACATATAACATAATAAAATAATACAGATATTTTGTTCATATCATTTTAAGGGAAATAACAATCATTTTCTTTAGTTCTAACTCACATAAAAAATTGAGTTTTTTTTTTCATATTTTTTTATTTTTACTGATTTTTTTTCATATTTTAAGCGGTTTTTTATTTTTTAGATACACCTAATTTAGATATACTTAATAAATATAATATTTTGTGATTTTTTTTAAATTCACCAAATACAAAAAAATATATATAAAAAATATAAAAATTCAATACATTATCTTATTTTATTGTATTTAATAGATTTTTTTTAAAAAAAATTTGTACAAATTTTATACTTTTAAAATATATTTAGATTAAATTAATCTAAAAAGTAAAAATAAATTGCTTAAAATATTTTAAAAATTATTAAAAATGTAAAAATATAAATTAAAAACTCAAAAAGGATAAGATGGTTATTTAAAAAAATTTAAAGTATGACATAAGTAATGTAGAAAATAATTTATAATGAGATTATAAATCTCAAAAAAAATATAACTTTTTAAATATAAGACAGAAATTTATATTAAACAAAAATTTTAAAAAATATCAATATAATTTTCAGAAAAAAAAAAAATCTCAAATATCATCCTTGGATAACACTACACAGTGGAGTCATAACAAATCCATTTCCACAGTCAACAGTCAACAGTCAACATTTATGGTAGATGATGACATGTTCCATACAAAAGTTAGAATAGTAGTAGATCAGTCACACTCTCTCTCTCTCTCTCTCTCTCTCTCAAAATTATTAAACAACAATAATAAAGATCACTAAGTTTAAAATTTAAAAAAAATTACTAATGACATGATACTTAATAAAAAAAAATATATAATACCAAGGTTAAAATATCAAATTATTCATGATGGAGCCCACTATCACATTATTAATGATAACACTAATTAATACCCTCACTCATTTTCCATTATTAAACGGATTAAAGTTATCTACAGGAGACTTTTAAATATCAATATATCATTATGAAAAAAAAAATTTGATTTTTTTTTTTTAAAACAGTTTTTGAATTTGTTCATTATTAGTGATTTTTAAAAACAATACCTTGTTTAGTTTTAGAAAATGAAACCTATTTTTTAGAAAATTGAATATTTTATTTTTCATATATATATATATATTTTATTTTTAGTTAAATTTTTTAGGTTAATTACAAATACACTCCTTGAGATTTGCTTAAAGTACAGATTGCCTCATATGATTTGAAAAATTACAAATATCCCCTTGTTAGAATTTTTTATTTAACAGAATTAACTAAAAAAAATGAAATTCATAATTGATCTCTTATACAATAATAAAATTACCTAAATTATTAATTGAAACATATTTCTAACATCATTAAAAATTATTAATTGACTTGATAATTTATTAATAGAATGGGCGATTGTTATAAAATTAGAAATCTTAAGAAGTGAAATGTAATTTTCAGAACTACAGGGGCAATTCGTATTTTAATCAAATCTCAGGAGGTGTATTTGTAATTTACCCAATTTTTTAATATTTTAATGTTTTTTTAGATATATTTAACCTAGATATACTGAAAAAATATAATATTTGTAGAAAAATCTTTAAAAAAATTCATCAAATATAAAAAAAATACAAAAATTCAGTATGTTTTTGTATTCTTGTATATTTATTGAATTTTTTAAATATTTTTTCACACATATTTTAGTTTTTAGGTTCATCTAAGTTAGAAAGTAAAAAAATTACTTAAAATATTTTTTAAAATTCACTAAAAATAAAAACAAAAAACAAAAAAACTCAATTTTCAAAAAATAAATCAAAACCAAACAAGGTGAATTTCCTTTTACTTTTTAGATGTATCTAATCTAATTTAGATATATTTAAAAAGTATAGTATTTATATATTAAAAAAAAAAAAAGTAACCAAAAGCAGGAAGAGAAACCACAATATTGAATTTTTTTCCATTTTAAATTTTATTTTTTAAGTGTATCTAAAAGTTTTTTTTTTTCTTTTTACTTTTTGGATACACATAATCTAAATGTAGCTGTAAAGTAAATTATGTGAAGAGATCTTTTTAAAAAGTTACTAAATACAAAAAAATATTTTTAAAAAAATTCAGCACTTTTGAATTTTTAGTAAAAAAAATTTCAAATTTCTTTACATATATTTTACATTTATGTGAATTTAAATTATCCGCATTTAAAAAGTAAATAAAGAATAACTAAAATATGAAAATAATTTACTAAAGACAAATAATACGAAAAATAGTAAGTAAGAAAATAAATTTTGAAAAAAATTTCTTTTTCAAAAAAAGAAAAAAAAAAAAAACTGAAAAGTACAACAAACTCATTGTTCTATATACGTATAATTTTGGAAAATGTTCCAAGATGAGATTGCCCAAAATATCTTGTTGGGCCTCGAATGCCAATGCCCAAAAGCAGCGTCGTTTTGGGCATTCCATTTTTTGGCCATTGTTGAACCTCTGCAACTCGAGTCAAATGCGAGGTAAGAAAGAGAGAGGAGAAAGAGAGAGAGGTCACGTCGGCCTCCGCCGATCGCGTCGCCGTCCTCCTCCTCCGATCGTGCCGATCGCCGCCGATCGCGTTGGCCTCCGCCGATCGCGTCCTCCTCCTCTATTTTTTAGGCCCCCTCCAGTCCTTCCTCCCCCTCACCCTCCTCCTCCTCTCCCTCCCCTTCCCCCCTTCGTCTTCCTCCCTCCTTTCTTCTGCTGAAGAGAGAAAAAAAAAAATTTGGGCATTCGGGGCCCCTGTTTTCGGGCCCTGTAGCACCACTCTATTTTATTTTGATGGTGGAAGGTGATCCAAGATGAGATTGAACAAAAGCTTGTAGATTGTTTTTTGTTGGGGCCTTTTTAGGCCTTTAAAAAGTACAAAAGGAGTTTGGTTGGCCACTTTCGTGTTTGGGAAGAATTTTTTTTAATCTGGTTTGTTAGTTTTATTTTTTATTAATTTAACTTGGCAAAATTAATTTCGTTTGGGAATAAATTTTTAATTTTTTTGACTATTTTTTGAGAAAAAAAGTGAAATGATTATTATTTACATATGACATTTTATTTTACTGATTTATTTAACTTTTTTTTTGTATTTTTTTAATTCCAACTTTTTTTTTTTCGAGATGAGGACATAATTTGGCTTTTCTGGGTTGCAAATTTCCCAAAATAAATTGAATTGGCTAAAATACCCTAAACTAATTTACAATATTACGTGGCCATTTCCCATCAATGGTAAGAAACTAAAAGGGTAGAAAGCTAATTACCCAACTTTTCTAATCTTAGGCTTCGTTAAGTTGCAATTTAAAAGTTAATTATTGACTAAAAATATATATACGTATTTGCAAAATCCATTTTTAGCTAAAAAATACGCTTAGTCATTTTAAAAATTTATTAAAAAAGTCAAAAAAAGTAAGAATGTGTTGAACAAACTTTTTTAATATGAGTAAATTACAAATACACTCTCTGAGGTTTGCTTAAAATATAAATTGCCTCATGTGGTTTGGAAAATTACAAATACCTCCCTATCAGAATTTTTTATTTAACAGAATTAATTGAAAAAGTGAAATTTCTAACTGTTCACTTATACAATAATAAAATTATTTGAATTATTAATCGAAATAAAATTTTAACATTATTAAAAACTGTTAATTAACTTGATAATTTATTAATAAAACGACCTATTTTTTATGAAATTAAAAACCTTAGGAGGCATAATGTAATTTTTAGAATCACAGAAAGTAATTTATTATAATTTAAGTAAACCTCAAAAAATATATTTGTAATTTACCCTTTTAATATTAACTTTTTTGTAAATTTATTAGCCAATAAACTAGTTTTTTTTTTAATTAATTCTAACTTATTCAACCTTCATTTGACATAAGTTAAAATGAGATTTTTTTATTAAAATAGCCACAAAAGGATAAAATAGACTGTTTAGTCCAATAAGACAAAATGTCATATCCAAACCATAATCATTTCATTTTTTCTCTCATAAAAGTCAAAAAAAATCAAAAAATAAATTTTAAACAAGATTTTTTAGCCCCAAATTAAAATAGTCAAATGGTTAACTTACATTCCAAACGAGCCCTCATTAACTTTAATTAAAAAAGAAAATTATATCAAATAAAATATGAATTGGATTTTTTTATTGTTTATTAATGTTATACAAACTAACAAATCAATCTTATTTGTTTACTCACAGATAGATATTAGTCCTAATCAAACTTTTTTTTGGGACTTTCCTTCTAATGAGGTGACCACACCAAAGCACAAACCATTATATGTGTTTACCATTTAAGTATGTATGGGCTGTTTCGCGTACTTGTCAAAAACAGTTAAAAGGCAGTTTTTAATTTATTTTGAATCATATTATTTTTTATATAAAATAATAAAAAAGATTAAAAAAATTAAAAATTAAATTTTTAATCATCTTTTCAAAATACTCCTATGTATTACGGAAGAAATTAGTCTAACATCTTACTCTAATTTTTATTACAATTCCACTAAGTAGCTCGAATTCATTAAGACTCGAATGGCTCAAGGTACCAAAATGACGTCATTTTGGCACCATTTTTTTTTGTTTTTTCTTTTACTTTCTCCTTCATTTGTGTTCCTAGATCTGTTCTTCCTCTGTTTTTTTTTTTTCTTGTCTTTTTCCATAACTCAGAATCAAAAAAAGAGATAGAGGAGACAAAAGAGATAGAGCAAAGAGGAAAGAAAAAATAAAAAAAAAAATCAAACAAGAAAAAAAAGAGGAGGAAGAAAGAAACAGAAATAAGAAGAGAGAAGAACAGAGAAAGTAGGAAAGGAGAAAGAAGAACAGATCTATGTGTATATATATAGATCTGTGCTAGTTAGATCTGTGTATACATATATATATATATATAAGAGAGAGAGAGAGAGAGAGAGAGAGAGAAAGAAAGAGCCCACCGTCGCAAACCCTTTTGGCGTCGCCATCAAAAGGGTCGCCATCACCGTCGTAGTTCATAAAGAGAAAGAAGAAGACCAAGGCAGAGAGAGAGAGAGATTGAGCCATTTGAGGCCTATTTTTTTCGAGCTACGAAACTTTATTCTTTTTATTAGTAAGAGAGGTTCATAATATATTTTTTTTGTAGTATAAGGTCCTCAGATCTATCACCCGTAATTACAAACATTAAATTTTTTCTAAACCCTCTCTCTCTCAATATAGCAAAGCAACAAATCAAAGCAGCAATGGCTCTATGGATGGACAAAGGTTTAGAACCTTTGACCGAAAGTGAGATAGCCATCTTTCTGTGATTTCGTTATTCATTATTCTAGTAGAGTTGATTTTGAGTTGTTTTTTATTCATTGTTCATTGATTTTGATTTGATTTGTGTAAGGATTCTGATTTCACATTAGGTTTTCGATTCCAATTTGTGGTTCTCATTAGGTTTTTTACTTTAATTTGTGATTTGGAGATCGCGTTTTTGTAATTTTATTGAGATTTTTGTTTTTGAAACATTATTCGAGTTGATTTCTAATCGTAGAGTCAATTTCAAGTTGATTTGCAGTAGGCATGTTCGTTGTTCTTTAATTTTGAGTTGAATTGACCAAAGAAAATCGCAAAGGAGAGTATGTGATTTGGCAAGAGAAAATTAACAAATTTTTCTGGCCATCACACAGAGAAATTTAGCCCCATCTTTTAAAATATTCATTGTAAAGGTAGAGAAATCCTATGGCAGAGAAAATTAACATGCTAAAGAAAATTATACACATCAATTTCAAGTTGATTTGCAATAAAGGTATTTGTTGTTTATTGATTTTGAGTTGATTTGACTAGAGAAAATTACAAATGGGAAGTGTGTGATTTGGCCAGAGAAAATCAACATAACAAGGGAAAGAAAATTAAATTTCTTTTGTCATCACACAGTAATTTATCCCAATCTTTCAAAATATTCACTATAAAGGCAGAGAAATCCCACGACAAAGAAAATCAACATACCATAGAAAATTACACATACAACTAGCTTGAAGAAGAAACTCAAATGAAGAATAGTAAGTAAATTCCAAAGAAAATTAACAGACACAAGGGAAATTCCAGAGAAATTTCATATCTCAAAGTGATATCTAAATGCCAGATAAATTGTAGAGAAAATCAACATACTAGAGAAATTTCATTTTTACAAATTTCTCTGGCTAGAGAAATTTTAAATGCTAGAGAAAATTCGGAGGTGCACACACATAGCTGCCAAAGTTATGTCATATATGTATATTTGTTCATATGAGTTTGTTATTATACTCAATTTGACTACTCTAGTGGATAAACTCATATTCAAACATAAAATTAAGTAAGAGCATTTTTAATTCTCAACCTCTTTTGTGCATGTGTTTGTTGAAGGTTGTTTGAAATTTCTTTGTGAAAAGACATAATTTTCTCTGATTTGGTTAAAATGCAGAGAAATTATGAGCAAACTAGAGAAAATTAATCAAATACACAGAGAAATTTGTGAGCAAATTAGAGAAAATTCAATCCAGAGAAATTTCAAAACAGAAAAAATCAGAAAAGTTGAGCAAACTAGAGAAATTTCAAAATACAGAGAAATTTATTTGTGTTTTGAAATTTCTCTAGATCGAAATTTTTCTAGGTTGAAATTTCTCTAAAAAAATGTTGAAGGACTCCAACCACTATGAAAATATGACATGTTCTTTATGTTATAAAATCTTAATATCAGAGATCTTAAAAAAATTCTCTAATGTTAAATAGGTATGCACACTAACATGCGTAATTGAAAAAATAAATTACGACATTTGAGAATTATTATTTTTTTATAAAAAAAATTAAATTTAATACATAATACTTTTAAGACCAAAAGTTCAAAATTAAATTTTCGTTGTCTAAAAATCCAGAGTTGATTTTTTTTGTCATAAGAACAAGTTACTACAAAATGACCAAACTATCCATACATATATATATTATAAACGGTGGAACCAAAACCAAAATCATCATCTTACCCAGTCTCTCTCTCTCTCTCTCTCTTTTCCGATATGAACCTCGCCGGCGCCATCACCATCACCACCACTACCACCACCATCGCTTCCTCCATCCCACCCTTACCTCAAATCGTCTCAAGTTCCATCGTTGTCTCTAGATTTGGTTAGAATTTGCACTAGATCAAAGTTCTACCCCTCCTTCAACGTCCATCTGATCCATCTCCGAATGTCAAGGCGACGGTCAGCGCAAGTACCACGGTAGCATTGATCCACCACCTCGGCGCTCGTCTCTCTTTCTCTCTTCACATTTTCTTCTCTCTCTACTAGATCGTCGTCTGGAAAGCATTAAACTCATATTTGGATTCAAGAAACATGAATATTATTGAGAAAGTGTTACAACCTGATTCTGCTGTAAGTACTGTGATTAAGTTCTTTCGTATTTAAATCCTCCTAGGAACTTCTAATTTCAATTCTATCATGTTTAGAGCAACTACTGTAACAATCGAAAATTTAAGTTGTCCTTAATATATTAGTATTATTTAACTATAAATGAGAAAAATATAATTTTATGTATGATTAAAAAAAAAAAAGATATATATAAAGATGCTTACCCTTGCGGATAAACATACAGCAAGGAAGGGCCACGTTGTGGATATACGTGGTTCCTTAGGGAGAGGTAAATGGCTTGGAGAAGAAGAAAGACACCTATATAAGGGTGTCTCGAGTAAAAAAAGAGGAGCAAGGGAAGAGTAGTCAGTCAGTAAATGAGGATGTTTCGGTAAATGATTAATATTTAGGTGAGTTATATTATACCTTGAGTTACCATAATATATTTTACGTATGTTTTGAGTTATCATAATTTATTTTACGCAAATTGTGTTTTATAAATTATATTGATATTTCAATTACGTTGATTATTTTCTGAATTCTATTTGCTTAAAATGAAACCCATAAATATGTATGTTTAAATCTTAATAATTATTTGACAATGATTCATACATAATAATTTTCTGTAAGTACAGAGTCCCATGCCTTGGGGGACTTAAATAACCATTGGCTTCTGTTTGACCACTTTGTAGTCTTTTGTTTGTCATGGATCCATTGACCTCTGTTTTGTTTGTCACTCTAGTGACCTCTATTCTGTGCGGAGCAAAGTGCTGTGCAGAACTAAGTGCTACACTATGTGGAAGCCACCTTTAGAGTTCGTATGAGTCACCTCTTGAGTCCTATTCTGATGTGGAGTAAAGTGTTGTAAGTAGTTAAGTGCTACACTATTGTATGAATCATCTTTAGAGTTCGTATAAGCCACATTTTGAGTCTGTACATCTATTTTGTTCTATGCCGTGGTTATCATTATTCTGTTTATATGATTTTTGTGTTATATGTCAAATAATTTTAGTATTATATATTCTGTATTTTAATATCAAGCTCTGTTTAGTCCCATAATTATCCATGGTGAATTTTATGCCCTATGCTCTTAGTATAATATTTTTCACTTTGCGATGTGCTTATAGTTGTTTACCACTTTCAGGTGACATGTCAAGGCCAGCGCATGGGATAGGCACAAAGCAGTTTGTAGATATAGTTCAACTCCGACAATTTAATTAAATAGAAACTCCAATAATTATTTTGGTACCCTTACTTAAATATTATTTTCGCTTACGTTTATTTATTTATTCAAGAATTATCCAAAAATAATTTCAATTACTGACTATCACCATACTTAACTCTCAAATACTGAGAGCTGGTCGTGACAACTACAAATCATTATTACTGCCGTAGAACATGCATTTTTGGTGCTTGTTGTTTGGCTAATATTATTAGCATGCATTTTTTTTTTCTTTGTTTCATTTAAATCTTCGGGCTGTGGATGATTGTAGTCTTTGCTCAATGAAAGAAAAATGAGTAATGATTATAAATGTTTTATCAATATTTATATTAAATGTCTTACATGAGTGTGAGATTCATATGATATGGTCCCATACGAAAAATGAGTGGAGGCTCTAATTAGAGCTACCACTAATGATGGGACCCACTGTTACAGTATGTGTTGTGTCTTTTTTGTTTGGGAAATGCTAGAGAGCTCTAAATCTAGAGCTCTAATTTGAGCTCTAGTGATGTGTCAAAGTAAAAAAAAAAAAAAAAAATGAAAAACAAGGCACAAACATCACATCAGGGTGGGTCCCACCTTCCCATTAGAGCTATTAGAGCTCCTATATTAGAGCTCTAAAGTATTTTTGTTTTTGTTTTTGCTTTTCTACCTTATTAATAGTGAGTTTAGAGCCACCAAATTAATGGTCTTTAACATGGTTGGGTCCCATACTATGTAACATATTTGATATAAATATTAATAAAACATTTAGGATCCTAAAAATTTTTCAAGAAAAATACAGTTTTGTGGGGTCAAATTTGCATGCTGTCATTCACTCTTGCTAGATGGTGTCTCAAATTGAATGGTAGTTGTTGGAGCTGTGGATCTTAGACCTGAGATGTAGTTTTTTTTTAAATTTTTTTTTTCTATTGAGATTGAGTGTTTTTTTTTTTTTTTTCTAACATTTTTTTTTTTTTTTAATGTGTGTGTAGTTGTAGTTGTAGTTATTGTTGATGATAAAACAAATTGTAGTTATTGTTGATGATAATGATTGCAATAGATAGAGACAATAAGTCTGGTTTGATTGCTCTACAAAATTTGTACAGATAAAAATTATCAAATATAAAAAACTTGTACTGATAAAATTTGGATAGAAAAATTTGTACAGGTAAAAATATTGAACAGATAAAATTTGGATGGATAAAAATTTACACAAGTAAAATTTGGACAGATAGATATAAATTTGAATAGATAAAAAATAATTTGAACAAATAGTCAAAAAAGTTAATAGATAAATTAAGAGATAAAATTAAAAATAAAATATCTTCTAAAATAAACAAAAGAACTTTTCACTAAACTATTTCAGAAAAGGATAGATTTCTCACTAATAAAAAATACTTATTGAATCTAATACTTTATACCTTCTTTAAATTAAATTTAATACTAATTTACTGTACTTTTATATGTTCTTATGGACATTTTCAAAATAAAAAGCCTACACCAAAAAAATATAAATTTTGTATAATAGTATAATATAGATGTGACTTTGAAAATATCATTATGTGTTCCGACTAGTTTGAAAATTTCGAAAAGTCCAAAAAGTACAAAATGACTTAAGAGAATATGATATAATGAGTATTAGGTAAACACAGATACATAAAATTAAATTAAATTAAAAAAATTAGGTGAACTAAATGGTTGCCAAGTCATGACAATAATCACCTTGTTTTAGGGGTGACTAATTTCCTCAATCCGCCCTCGTATTTTTTGTCCCATTTTATATGAATTTTATAAAAATGAATTTTTCTTTTATCACCCTGGCTAATTGTATAGGATTTAAATTATACTGGATCAAATTATATTTCTAAAGTATGAAACTTTGTGCATAAAGAATAACTTGTAATGAGGGGATATTTGTGAGAAAAAAAAGGACTTATTATCCCCTAAAATCTAATTTATTATTATCAAAATTGACAGAAATTTTATGGGTTAAGTGATTGAGCGGATATTTGTGAGAAAAAAAAGGACTTATTATCCCCTAAAATCTAATTTATTATTATCAAAATTGACAGAAATTTTATGGATTAAGTGATTGAGCTGTAGAATAAGACCAAATCCTTCAAACCCAATGACATGGCAACGCACTAAAACATCCAAGGCACTCTGTTTCATTACCTCATCCAATCATTTGGTGTACACAATGGGTCTAGAAAATCTGTTAAGAAATTGAGATTTTATATCATTTTTCAAATCATATTTATTAGTAGCATCATTTAGCCGCAAAATTAACTTATTAACGAATGTCTTAAAGACACTTGTAAATAAATTTGAGATAGTTTTACATTTTTCATAAAGAATAAATAATTATTATTTTAAGTTTTATTAACCAATAGTTGTACCTAAACTAAAATTTAATCTTTTTAGATTTCCTTATCAAATAAAAACTATAGACTGGGTGAATAAACACGATTGACATCAATGCTGATGAACTCTCCAATGACTTCCAACTAAAAGCACGCGACTCTTTATCGATTGGGTGATTGGCTAAGACGCTTCAGTATGTAAGTTTGTACATCAGGTGGAACACTTGGTGTAGTGTAAGTATTGTTAGAAATGGTTTTAGAAAAAATAGAATTTTTTTTTTAACTTTGGTCTATTTTTTAGGTGGGATCCATGCGTCAAAGTTACCGAGTCTAAGTGGTAAAGCGTTTTATGCCACGTTGTGATTTACGTAATATATTTGGTTGCTTAAAATCATTATCGGATGAATGAGAAATTGAAACCAAAGTGAGCTCCATAGAAATGGAATTTTTGGTAAAAATTCTTTAAGGTTTGGTTTAAGGCTTGTTATATATTGGATTGGTGGGCAAACTTATGTGGGTTTATAAGGCATGAGATTGTTTGTAGAAGGGAGAGGTTATGAGTAAATTGGGTTAGACCCATTGGACTAAAAAAATAAATACACATGCACGCTGTCGCCGCTAGTCGATTGGGCGGCCTGGGCTTGGACGCAGGTGCATGGTGTGAGGTTGGGTTGGGTTTGTCCAGCCTAATACTAATTATTTTTTGGAATTTGAATTTTGAAAATTAAATTCAAAAATACTTGTCCAGTTTTTTCCTACCCGAACAGATGAATATCTGTTTAAATTTAAACCAAACAGATTCATATATTTGTTTGAAATTTAAACCCAACAGGTTCCTTACCTGTTCATTCAAACCGAACAGGTTTAATACCTGTTCCAACAAGTTTGCACATGTTTAATTCAAACCAAACAGCCACATTTTCTCCTATAAATAGACAACTCTATTGATTTTTGTCATTCAGAAATTTCGTATTTCATTCTTCTCTGCTGCTTCAATCTCTGCATTTTGCTGCATTAATTTTTTTTTATGAGAAAGAGTGTAAACAGAAAGTGTATTCATTGTACAAACAATTTGTAGTGTTGCTACTGTTTGTTGTTGATCATTTTATCCTAGGAGATAGACGTCCATAATCTGAAAGCACCGTGGAGAGGACGAGTCTATCTTAAGGACACAGTGTTAAACATTGGATTTGATCAGAATTTTATTTAATAAATACATAAGGTTAGTAATTAATTTACTTTGGGTCTGTTTGGTAACGTTTACGTTTTCAGTTTATATTTACAAAAATTTTATAAACTGGTTTTTGTTTATTTTTAGAAAAACAAAAACTACAAAGGCGTGTGGTAATTGACAAATTATTTTAAAAAATTTAAAAATATAAAAAAGAGTGGGAAATGGCTAGTAGCGGCGGAATACGGTGGTGGAAAGTGGTGACGGTGGGTAGCGGGTGGTGGTGGGTGGTGGTAGATGGGTGGTGATGGTAGTGGGTATGTGATGGTGGCGGGCGGTGGGTAGTAGTGAGTGGGTGGTGGTGGTGGTGGTGGGTGGTGGTGGCAGGTGGGTGGTGGTGGCAGGTGGGTGGCGGATGGCGGGTGGTGGTGGGTGGGTGGGTGGTGGTGGTGGTGATAGTGGTGATAGGTGGGTGGCGGATGGCGGGTGGTGGTGGGTGGTGGTGGCAGTAGGTGGCGGTGGTGATGGTGGGTGGGTGGGTGGGTGGGTAGGTGGCAGTGGTGGTGGCGGTGGTGGTGGTGGTGGTGGTGGATGGCGGGTGGTGGTGAGTGGTGCGGGTGGTGGGTGGGTGGGTGGTGGTGGTGGTGGTGGGTGGCAGTGGGTGGTGGTAGTGGCGTGTGGTGGTGGGTGGCGTGGTGGGTGGTGGTGGTGGTGGTGGTGGGCGGTGGATAGGTGGTGGGTGGTGGTGGTGGTGAGGGTGGTGGTGGTGGCAAAGGGCGGCGGGTGGTGGGTAGTGGTGGCAGGTGGGTGGTGAGTGGTGGTGGCAGGTGGTGGTGGTAGCGGAAGACGGTGGTGGAAAATGGTGGCGGGTGATGGCTAGTGTTACGTGGTAAAAAAAAAAAAAAAACTCAAAACTCAAAACGGAAATACATTTTTTGACTTTATATTTTTAGCCAAATTTATAAACTGAGACCACAGATTTATAAATCAAAAATTTACCAAACAAGTTTTTATTTGAGTTTTTAAAATTTTTGTAAATATAGCAGAAAACTGAAAACAAAATGTTATCAAGCGACACCTTTCTGTTTTATTTATTTATTTTTATTAGATTCTGATTTTGTTTTTGTAATAAAATAAGAATCTATTGTTTTATATTATTTTCTTTACTGGTTTAATTTTTGTAATCAAACAGTCTCTCTTCTTTCTTTATTTTTTTTGTTTTTTATTAAATACACAAATATTATTTATTCTTAATACGGTGAAGATTATGCAATAGTGTTGGCTTATTTTTCCTACAAAGGAAAATATTATAAATGCGAGCGTGCCAGCAAGGATTGAAAAATCCTTACAGATTAAATTCAAGCCAATTATCAAGCGATTGTGTTGACGGTTCTTTCGCCTCAATGAAAAGGACTTCAAAATTGCCAAAGTGTAGAGAAAAGAAAAATTAAAAGAAGAAAGGGAGATGGAGAAAGACGATTGAATGAACAATCAAAGTAATAATTACTTACCTCTACTCCTATGCTTTGAAAAGGAAATACATGAAATGCTTCGAAATGAAATTGCTGAAAATAAATGGTTCGAAATATAAATCTATGTTAAACTACTCCTAAGATAAGGAAAATGACAAGAAATATTGAAATCAACTGTCTTTGATTTGAGTTCTGGATCCTTTACAATGTAGCCATGAATGGCTGTTTATAGATAAATATTTGTAGGAAAAAACTTCCAGAAATAACAACCTAATAACCACCTAAAATTACCCACTTTTCCATCTTCATTCCCACAATGCCACATATTCCTCCATGTCTTCGTAACTTCCTTTAACCTCCAATTAATGCTCCATATTCTCCACTTTATTCTCCAACATCTTTTTCATATTTCATAACTTCTCATAACTTCCAAATGAGTAGGAGGACGCCACATGTCCTACAATTATATAAATAATAAACAATAATAAAAATTGCAGATTTATGGTGCTAACATTACCCCCCGCGGCCCTTAAAAATGATGCTTATTTGAATTTTTGAAGGGCCGAACCAAGCACATGATTAATCTAAGCAATAAAATGCTTCGAATAATATCAACAAAGTGCTTCGAATGATGTAATAGCACCAATGAAGTGCTTCGAATTATGACTAGATGCCTTGAATGCTAGCTATTATGGACTAATAACAAGCTTCGAAGGTGGTATAAAGGACCAAAATCATCTTTCGAAGGTTGAAAGTGCCGACAAAGGACAAATTACATCCTTGGAAATATTCGGCAAAGTTTCGAAGGTTCATAACCACCATTATTGTTTCTTCGAAGCTATTAATGCAAGATGGAGTGCTTCGAAGCTTACAAAATTATGGCAAAAGGGCTTTCGAAGCAACTTTTGGCCAACATTGTGGTTATTCAAATTTTGTATGTTCTGGTTCATACATCATAAAAAAAAAAAAAAATTTATTTTGTGCTTCGAACCAATTATTAATTCTTCGAAGACACCAAAACTGTTATTCTTCGAACCAACTTATCATGCCAAAAACAGGCATTATTCGACAATTAATTAATTGTTATTTTACATATGTTTGAAGAGATGTACACATTTCGAAAGTTTTCAAAACTTTATACAGTTTCGAAGGTGAAGTAATTAACCTTCAAAACAACTCTTGATGTTTCGAATGTATCTTCAAAACTTTATACAGTTTCGAAGGTGAAGTAATCAACATTCGAAACAACTCTTGATTTTTCGAATGTATCTTCGATGCTTTGACTGTATACATACAAATAACTGGCCATCAATTTGAAAAGATAAGCCAATCTCAACCATTTATTTAAATGCATAGGCTTTTTCTAGCCAAATTCATGCATTTTAAATGGTCATCCCTTATTCTTAGTGCTTCGAACTCATAAGAACAATTTGTTAATTTTATTAGCCACATTATTAGAATTATATTTTGATGTGAACCACAAATCTAAAAAGGATTTTGAACACCAAAAGTCATGGTATAGTGTGACCATGAAAATTCATACTTTTTGACATTTTGAAAAGTGTCAAAAATTTTGAATTCATGAACAGTGGCTTGTTCATCATTCTTGACCATGTTTGTTTTAAAAACAAAACTTTCGCCGAATTGATTTTCATAATTATTTAGCAAAGTGAGTTGTTTTTCCATGTTAGCCATTAATGGCTTATGAAAATCACTCATAAATATGTTATTTTCATGACTTGACTCTCTAAAATTTGGTTTTTGGACCCCCCGAGTCATACATGGAACATCATTTTAGCCAAATTTGGCTCAAGAACATGCTTTTGTTGTGTTAATTTCATAACTTGGCTCTTTAAACGGACTCTTGAACCCCGAGCCATTGATGAAATCAACTCTTTGCTTTTGCTATTTTCAACCATGGAAAATCTCATAAAAAAATTCACCAATTCCGCCATTAAAGCCTCGTTAAAGACTTGATAGTGAGAGTTGATAACTCATCATTCCATTGGCGAATTTCCATATCAAGTTGATGAATTTCTCCAATTAAATGGTGTCTTTTTCTTCCACCAAATAATATTGTAATGGATGAAAGTTTATTTCATCAAGAAAATGGATCTCTTCTTGAAAATCCAAAATTTTTCTTTCACGCCAATATATTTGAATTGACAAGTTCGAATGGCGAAATCCAAATTATTTGTCATTTCTTACACTTGAAAATGTTGGCTTATTTTTCCTACAAAGGAAAATATTATAAATCTTGGCGTGCGCGAAGGATTGAAAAATCCTTACAGATTAAATTCAAGCCAATTATCAAGCGATTGTGTTGACGGTTCTTTCGCCTCAACGAAGAGGACTTCAAAATTGTCAAAGTGTAGAGAAAAGAAAAATTAAAAGAAGAAAGGGAGATGGAGAAAGACGATTGAATGAACAATCAAAGTAATAATTACTTACCTCTACTCCTATGCTTTGAAAAGGAAATACATGAAATGCTTCGAAATGAAATTGCTGAAAATAAATGCTTCGAAATATAAATCTATGTTAAACTACTCCTAAGATAAGGAAAATGACAAGAAATATTGAAATCAACTGTCTTTGATTTGAGTTCTGGATCCTTTACAATGTAGCCATGAATGGCTATTTATAGATAAATATTTGTAGGAAAAAACTTCCAGAAATAACAACCTAATAACCACCTAAAATTACCCACTTTTCCATCTTCATTCCCACAATGCCACATATTCCTCCATGTCTTCGTAACTTCCTTTAACCTCCAATTAATGCTCCATGTTCTCCACTTTATTCTCCAACATCTTTTTCATATTTCATAATTTCTCATAACTTCCAAATGAGTAAGAGGACGCCACATGTCCTGCAATTATATAAATAATAAACAATAATAAAAATTACAGATTTATGGTGCTAACAAATAGTAATAACTCTAATAATTGCTTGCCTTTCTCTTAGGATTAAGTGATGGCCCCTTTATACATTCAATCTTCACCATTGTGAGTATTATGCAACCACTTGCCCTCGTAATTTTGCCTTATGTTCCATTTTCAATGATTTTTTCAAGAGTAATAAGCATTATTTCATTAATTATAGTCTTGTCTTTGACTTGGTTTGCTTTCTACTCAAACTTCTCCTATTCGAACACTATGCTTGATTGGACGCCTAATTACATGTCTTGCTCGACTATCTATCTCATGTCTCGACCAAGCAACGAGGTTGTATAAAATTATCTCCCACAAAAATGGAAGAGAGAATAAAATTGAAATGATACCAATTGCACAATATTTAGATTCATGGTTAAACAAAGATAGTTGTGATTCTCAAAAAGGGGTAAAAAGGTTTAAAAGGCCTCAAGCTAGGAAATATATTTAACAACTACCAAATATTGGGGTTGTTGAAGTTAAGGGTCAATGTGAACCTAACGTTATTATTCAATGAACTAGACCTAGACTATTGGTTTGGAACTCAAAAAGTTATACTTGGATCAAGAATCTCTCTAGCTTTGAAAAGTTTTTTTTGGGTGAATAAGCTTTGAAAAGTTGATTAAGACTTGGGTCAAATTTTATATGTGCATTTACATATATATACACTCTTATATATATTTTGTATATATTTGGTGATGTTACATTTAGTGAAGTTGTGTGTGTTTAAGTTTTTCTCATTAATTAAAGGGGTAAATATTAAATATAAAAAAAATTACATAATTTAGGTAATTTAAAAAAGTTCACCTTCTTTTGAGACTTGGCTTTGTCATAATAGTTTTATATGTATTTAGTGATGTTATATTTAGGCCTAATTTGGTAAGTGTAAAAAAAGTCAAAAAATCACCAAAAAAATTAAAAAGTTATCATTATTTATAAAAAAAAATATTAAAAAATTAATATATAAATATTAAATACAAATCAACTTTTTGATCCATCAATGTACTGACGTTGGGCAAGCTTAAGTGAAAGGGAAAAAAAAATTACAGGTGTACATTTACGAAATTGGATGGAAAAGTTGGTCCCGTAAGGGCCTACCATGGGTCCCGTTTTGATAATCCAGACCGTTGAAGATGTAGAACTCGTCTAGTATTATATGCCTATAAAAATCATGTCTATCGGATATCCCTAACTAGATGATCAAATCAATTTTGTATAAAAATTAGATAGTGTTATAGTTAACAGTTGAAAAAAAAAACTAATATGATCAGATAGTTATCGATATCCAATCAATGTGATTTTGTACACGCATATAGTAATCGACGAGTTCTACATATTGAACGGTTCCGATTAGAAAAACGAGACCCGTGGTAGAACCCCCACAGGCCGAACAACACCGTCCAATCAAAACCCAAAAAGGAGGCAATATATTGTTCCATGTATTCATCCAGCCGCCTACATTGCCAATCCATATAGCGTACTACACTATTTTCTCTTACATACTTCTTTATATAATTTTTTAATACATATTTTTTTCATAAAAAGTCAAAAAATTAACTCAAATATTTATATTTTTTTTCTCAACTTTTTAGTCTAAAAAGATAAAAAATATATTTATTTAGGATACCTCAAACAATCCCTTAGTGAAGTTGTGTGTGTCTAAGTTTTTCTCACTAATTAAAGGGGTAAATATTAAATATAAAAAAAAAAATTACATGATTTAGGTAATTTAAAAAGTTCACCATCTTTTGATACTTGGCTTTGTCAGAATAGTATATAATTTGCGTTAAGTGAGAAAAGTATGAATAGGGAGAATAAGAAGATAAAAATAATTAATAAAAAGTAAATATTAAAGAAAAAAGAAAATTAGTGCAATTTGTCTACACATCACACTTCTAGAATAATATTAGGGATCATAAAAAAAAATATTATGAAATGATTCATGAAAATTTTTCATCTTAGGGTTTTATTAACTATGTAATTCAAGGATGAAGAATTTTCATGATAACATTACTCTTCTATATATATATGGTGATGATTAATTTAGTAAAATCGTGTCATACTTAGGGTTCGTTTGGAAAGTAAGTTGATTTTTTGACTATTTTAATCTGAGATTAAAAAGTTTTGTTTGAGAAAGAATTTTTGAATTTTTAAACTTTTTATGAGAGAAAGAATATAATAATTATATGTTAGATGCGATATTTTATTTTATTAAATTAAAAAATCTATTTCACCTTTTTGTAACTAAAATAGCACTAAATTCAACCTAATCCATCTTGCCAAACAGAGGCTTGAGCTCTATGGTTTTTTTTTTTTTTTTTTTGGAAAAAAATCACCATTCTTTTGGAGTTAGCGTTATCATGATAGCATAGGATGTTTGTCAGTTTAGAGAAAAAGAAGGAATAAGCATATTGGAGAGATAAGTCGGGATAAAAATATTTATTTGGGGTATTTTAAATAAGTGTATTTTTTTATTTTTTTAAATTAAAAAGTTGAGGAAAAGAATGGTTATTTGGGATTACTTTTTAACTTTTTATGAAAAAATGTGTATTAAAATTTTTTATAAATTAATATATAGGAGAAGATTGGATGGAATAGGTTGTACAATAGGCTGAATTGAGGGATAGCGTCGGCTGAGTGTTGTTTGAAAGATGATTCCTTACTTTTTGGGTATTAAATTGGAGGTACTGTTCGGCCATGGAGACCTACCACGGGTCCCGTTTTGCTAAATCAAAATCGTTCAATATGTAGAACTCGTCGTGTACTATATTCTTGTAAAAAATCACGTTGATCGGATTAGTTTGTTTTCAACCGTTAACTATGACATTATCTATTTTTTAAATTTTAACTCATTTGATCATATAGTTACCGATATCTGATCAATGTGATTTTTTACAAGCATATAGTACTCGACAAGTTCTACACATTCAACAGTTGCGATTATTAAAAAGGGACCCGTAATGGGCCCCTAAGGGCCGAACAATACCATATTATTTGTGCACCTAAATAAGTGCAATTTTTCCCACAAGTCAACTCCGCTGCTCTGCTGTCAGAGTTGTTTGACAAGGAAGGTTGTGTAAAATTAATTTTTTAATATTTTTTTATGAATAGTGATAACTTTTTAATTTTTTGAGTAACTTTTTGACTTTTTAACTTTTTTTTGGAGTATCCAAACCAGGCCTTAATAAAAAGTAAATATTAAAAAACATGAAAATTAGTATAATTTAGAACACCTTTAACACTTTTTTTTTTCCATTAAATTTGAATAAAAATTTAGATAAAAACTTGATTTGATGTTGAGCGTTTCAATGAATTTTTTTTATATGTTTTTATCAAACCACTAGTTGACCAAAAAGACGACCGGGAGAATGTTCAGCCAATTGATCAATTTGTGTAAATTGATCAAAACATTTATGAGCAATTTTCCAAGGAAGAGGTTGTTCTCTGGACAACCGGCCAGTTATCTAGTGTACCTACAATACCAACGACTATCTGCAAAACTAACGGCTACCTATTATAATTTGATAAAACGTTGAAGATATTCTTAGTTTGATAAAAAAAAACTGAAGGCATTCTCAATTTGATATAAATTTGAGGTGATGGTTAAAACAACAAACTTAAACTTATTTCATCAAATTTAAATTTAATAAAAATAAATAAACGTTAGAGATAGTCTTATGCATGCACTGCTCTACAGGGTGAAGATAAATTTAGTAATGTCGTGCCAAAGAGGTTAATTTGTAAAACAAAACTATGTGATTAATTAGTAAACTTAAAAAAAAATTATGTTGTTTTGGGACTTCAAGCTGTCATGATAGGGATAAACTCTCCATCACATTTTATCTTTTTATATTTATCCATACTTTTCTTATAGGTTTCAATTTGGATTCATTTTGATGATCTAAATCGTCTATTTCATAAGTTTCATAGTAAAAGTTATACATACGAAAAATTAGATTTATTAGACAATTATAAACACAAAAATAAATACATTTTGTTTTAAAAAAATAAATAGTTTAAGTTTATAGTCCTAATTACTATTCATTTTATAAAATAAAATATGATTTATTCTCATGCTTATAAATATTCGATGAAATTATTACTCTTTTATAAATGACTTTTATTATAAAACTTATAAAATAGATAATTTAAACCATTGATGAGGGTTTGAATTTGACACCCCAAGAAGAGTAGGATGAGATATAAATATGAAAGGTGGCTTGTCCAACCATGGTAGCATAAGATCTGTGTCACTTAGAGACAAAATAGGAACAAGACTTTTTTTTAGCAATTACCAAAAGTATGAATTTTTTAAATTTTAAAATAAAAAAGTACTAAAAAATAATTGTCAAGCCCTACCTCATTCACAAGTCATCTTTTTTATTTTATTTTGGAAGGTTTTAAGTATTTTTGAATAATTTTAAATAAAAAGAAAATGTATAAGGAGATAATCGTGCACTGTAAATTAAAGCAGAATAATGGTAGATAAATTAAGGGATATTTTGAAAAAATAGTTAAAAGTTATTTTTTAATTTTTTTATGAGAGAAAAAAATGGATTAAAAGTTAGAAAGTGACTTTTAATTCACTTTTCAAAATAGGCTTAAAGCAAGTAACGATAATTACAACTCTATAGGACAAGAGGAGTATAACAATAAAAATTTAGAGGAAATTCATAACTTTAATGGTATTCTTAACTCAAAAAAAATTGGCATTGTAACGATAAATTTTTTATAAAAAATGACAAAAATAATAAAAATTATTTGTCATTTCTTTGAGACTAAACTCTCGAACATATGGTTGAAATTTGAGAATATATACCCGAACATTATTGATTTGTTCTGGCAACCGAATATTTTTTATTTGTTCGGAAAAAAATAACCGAAACTCGTGAAGATTGCAGAACCCACAAAAGTGAAATTTTAAATCAACAACAAAAAAATTTATATTTATTTTCTCAAGTCATGAACAAATACATAGAGATAAAATAATAATTATTTTCGTGAGTTTTGTTAGAATTTTGATAGTTGAATAGCGAAATATTTTCACAAAGTTAATTTTGATATTATTTTTTTTTTTTTTTAATTTATAAATAAGGATAAAAAAAATAGACGGTTAAAAATAACTAATAGATAAATAACATCACTTTTTTGGGACACATTTGGTGCACTGTGTTCCGTAACGCCTTTATAGTGCAACCCAGAAAAGAATCTTCCATCACACCCGTAATCTCATCTCTCTAGAGAGCCAAAAAAACGCTTCTCTCTTTCTCTCTCTTTTCCTCAAAGTCTCTGCGCAACTGTGCGAGCGACCAAAGCACTCCACCAAAGTCTCTCAATTTCAACGTCTCTCTCTCTCTCTCTCTCTCTCTCTCACTCTCTGCTCTTTCGACTCTGTTCAAGATCTCCTTCAACAGTTACGTTTACAGAACTCGAAGCCTCGCTCTTCTTCTCGATTGTAACCGTCAATCTCTTTCTCTACATTATCTATATTTATATATGTTTTTTTGACTCTCTGAAGGATTGCGATTCGTATTGTTCCTGAAATGACTTGTGTGGTCTAAAATTCAGCTTTTGTTTGAATTTTTCGAATTGCTCTGTACGATTCGGGTTCTGAATTGATTATTTCAACTTCTGTGGAACTTGTTTTCTTTTCAATTGTTACTTTTTTTCCTGAATTTTTTTTCGAACTTTACGGTGATTTGTTGAACTTTTGAAGCTCGATGTGATTCTCTTTGTTTTTGCTTTTGTCTTGCATAGTTGTGTTCTCAAATTATATAAGATTTGTTCCAGATTTTGTCGGCCTTTTTGTTATGATTGAATCAATTATTATTGTTTTAGGATTCTGTTGTACTTTTTTTAGTATTAATTGGTTCATGAATTAGTTTAATTATCACTTTATGTAATTAAACTAATTTTAATTTATGTGGTGTTTTAGTGAATCTTGCCTTCAATTCAAGAACTTTATGGTGAACTTTTGAATCACTTTTTCTTCACAATCTACATATTATGATCTATATATGTATATATGTATGTATATGCATATGCTGACAGTGTTACATCTCAAATTCTCTAATTTTTATAAGGTTTGTTCTGGATTTTGTCGCCTTTTTGTTATGATTGAATGAATTATTACTGTTCTAGGATTCTATTGTACTTTTTTGATTATTGATAGGTTCATGAATTAGTTCAATTACCACTTATTGAATCGGAGGTTCATGAATTAGTTCACTTATACATCGGATGCTTTTTTGGTTGCAAATCTTTTCTTGCTGATTTAGTTGACTTCTGTCGACTAAATAAACACAGCTCTAGAATTTCCTTGCGGCACCTGGATTTGGGAGGATGGTTTTCTTTACCAATTGGTTCTTGTCTAAACTTTCACCTTTCATTTCCGCGTTGTTCTAGAAAGTTGACTTCATTTCTGCTCCTGTGAAAATATTGTTCTGATTATATTCTTGTTGAACGTGTTGCAAATTGCGTTCCTATAATTATCTAATTTTGCCAAAATTAGTTCTTTGAATCGTATGCTCATTTTTAGGCACAGCATGATTTCTGCATCATAGTTTGTTTTCTTCATCCTTGTTTTGTTGGGATTCAATTACATTCAGAGTTCAATGACTCGAATTGTTGGGCATTTTATACCCTATTAAATTTTTCTTTGCAGTTCATACTTAACGGTTTCCTTTGATAATTGCAGCAACTATTCAAGGTGTTCCATGAGGATGTTGGAGAAGATGGACAAAAACTTTGACCCTGAGGATATCATAGAAGAATTTGAGATGCTGACAAAGGATGCGGAGAAAATTCAGAGAGAGACCCTGCAGAAAATATTGAAAGAAAATGGCAGGACAGAATATTTACAGAAATGGGGTCTTAATGGAAGAACAGACCCTGAGAGTTTCAAGGCTTGTGTTCCTCTTGTCACTCACAAGGATTTGGAAACTTACATTCATAGAATCGCGGATGGTGATACTTCTCCCATCCTCACTGAAAAGCCTATAACAACCATCTCATTAAGGTATTTGTAACTAGTTGTTTGTTTTTCTTTTCTGCCATATGTTAGTGTAATTTGTTTAATAAAAACAAAATTATGAAAGTGGAAAAGTTTCTTGTTTCTATCAATTCTATGTTTCTTGCAGTTCAGGTACAACTCAGGGAAAGCCCAAGTTTGTCCCTTTCAATGATGAATTGATGGATTCCACTATGCAGATTTTTGAGACATCTTTTGCATTTAGAAACAGGTAATATTCTTTTGTGCTTTGCAGTAGACTTTTTATTTTATATTGGACTTCTGTTTTGAATTGACCCTAAAATTATTTTTAACTAATTGTAAGTGATTTCTTAGATGTTTTGCAAGTTGAATTTCACTTTTTTATGTTACTGTTTTTTGTGTCCCAGCTTTGATCTTCATACGAAAGATGCTGTTTTTTTAGGGAATTCAATTTGGTTAATGCTATTCATCTTTTGTTTTTGAATTCTTTGAAGTTGTCAATTATAGTCTGACTTTGTTTGATGGTTTTACTGTTGTTTTATTCTCAGTGTAGAAGTTTCACAGATGGTAATTAATCTTTGAGAAACATATATATATATACATGTGTAACCATGTATATAACCATATATAACACTGTCATATCATATCCATCTTTTGAACTTTCAGGAAAAGGTGAGCTGGTGGTTGGAACAACATGTTCACACATGGCCACACCCACATGCAGTCAGAGACTGCTTTCTAGCTTTCCTTTTGTCTTAGAACCTCTGTTATCATAATCTTGCAATTCGCTAGTCAATTCGTAATTTTTGCAAAATCGATACAAATTTATGAATGAATCTATTTTGAAAGTGAATCTCATAATTCACAATTGATTCATGATTCGATTCACTTTTTATGATTCATGCAATTTTTGAAATTATTGTGTCCGACATATTTTCGACTTTTTTTTTTTCTATCTTTTTAGTGAAAATGACATAATACAACTTCTAATAGCGTTTAATACCAAAATAACCAACATATATGCATGATTTGTTGTTATTTTAGTGATCATGGAGTTTTTAATATGATCCAATCAGATTCAATTAGACCCAATATATTTTTATCCTTTCTTCTCATTTTTTTCCCTTCAAAAAATCGTAATATATTTTCTAAAGATGTTTAAGTTTAAAGTTACACTATAAATTATCAATTGCTATTTTATTAAATTAAATATTACATGTGTGAGGTCAGTTATACATTTTAAAATATTTTAGACTTTAAAATAAAATATTCTAAATAATTCTTTCTTGTTATTTGCTCATTGTTACTTAGAAAAGTATATATGCTTATTGTCCAAATATTTATTATCTTTATTAAGAATGGTTGATAAAAAATATCTAAAAAAGAAAAAAAGGTAAGATCATCTTATATAGGAACCTTTGTTAACTTCTTACCTATTAAATTACGTGATTATCATTCAAAATAACATTTTTGTTGATTTAAGTCTAAATATTTTATATTCGTAAGATATATTTAACATTTAAATGTGTAGATATGTATTTTTAAATAATTTAGAAAAAGTGACCGAATCTTTACGATTCATGATTCGATTCGATTGGATTTGCAATTCGGTACGAGGCCATTTCGATTTACGGTACGAATCCCGATTTGACAACTATGCTTAGAACTCTCCGCATCTCTTATATTGGTGTTCAATGTGTTCCACGTTTTCCTCCCTTGTACATGGTGCTAAATGTTAATAAGCTATTTTCTGATTTGAAGAATTACTGATTTGCAGGGAATTTCCGATTGGGAATGGTAAGGCCTTGCAATTTATCTACAGTAGCAAGCAGTTTAAAACGAAAGGGGGTCTGGCAGCAGGAACTGCTACTACAAATGTGTATCGTAGTTTACAGTTCAAGAATACAATGAAGGCAATGCAGTCCCCATGTTGTAGCCCTGATGAAGTGATATTTGGTCCTGACTTCCATCAATCCTTATACTGCCATCTTTTAAGTGGACTCATTTACTGTGACGAAGTCCAAGTTGTGTCTTCTACATTTGCCCACAGCATTGTACATTCCTTCCGAACCTTTGAACAAGTTTGGGAGGAACTCTGTACTGACATCCGAGAAGGGGTTCTCAGCAGCCGAATCACCGTCCCATCTATCCGAACAGCTATGTCAAAACTGCTAAAGCCAAACCCTGAATTGGCTGATATGATCTATAAAAAGTGTTTGGGATTAAGTAATTGGTACGGATTAATACCAGAGCTATTTCCTAAAGCCAAGTATGTCTATGGAATCATGACTGGTTCAATGGAACCTTATTTGAAAAAACTGAGGCACTATGCAGGCGAGCTACCACTGTTGAGTGCTGATTATGGATCGTCTGAAGGGTGGATTGGAGCAAATGTGAAGCCAAAATTGCCTCCTGAGCAGGTCACTTTTGCTGTGCTTCCTAATATTGGGTATTTTGAATTTATTCCTCTGAGGGAGAATGTTGAGGTTCAGAAGCCTGATGAAATTGAGTCCTCATTGCCCTCCATGGAGGCCAAGCCATTGGGTCTGACTGAAGTCAAGATTGGCGAAGAGTATGAGATCATTTTCACCAATTTTGCAGGTACTTGCATTTTTTACACACTGATTGCACCATATATTATTAAGTTATCAAAAATATATGGTAAATGGTTTTGAAAATCCTTTTATTTCAACAAGTAAAATCAGCTAGATATTGAGCCATTGGTTGATCTTGGTGGAATTGGGACATATGAAACTCCGGGATACTGATACAACCAAGGATAGTTCATAAATTTATTTTCGGTTCCATGTGCAAGCCACTACTATAGAATAGTGTAATGTATTATTTTGAACTTAATCTAGTTTACTTGGAGACATGGGTTATGACTTCCGCTTTTATAGTTTTGTCTGTATATATATGTATTTTATGTATATATTTGCTTAGTTATTTATTTTGGATTGGTTGAGGAGTTAACTTGTGAAAGTATTTCAAATATTCTATGTACATGATTTTCCTTTGGTCTTTTAGCTGATTTATGTGTTTTTGTCTTCAAATTATTGTTGATGCATGACGGCAACACAATCCAAATTAAAAATTAAGTTTATTTGTTCTCTTTCTTTTAACATTATAACATACGGACACATATTTGTTGCGTTGATAGTAGGTAGTGGTGGGTTATTATGTGATACATGTTGTTCAATTATTCATGACAGACAAACACGGATTAGGTAAACACATCATTGGCAAAAGTTGAGCAAGCTCACATAAAATAGAATAAATTAAAGGTGCCTTATGGAGTAGTCTTGTATCTATGGTTTTACTACTTTACAACTTGATTTACTTTAATCAAAACACCTTTTGATATCTTTTAGACATTTTTTTATTTGATTTACTTTAATTCTTGCATTCTTTATTTGAAATTCCCTTTTGCACTTCCGAATCGCGATGCAGACGTGCACGCACATGTGACATCAATTTTGGTTTCATTATCGTTATGCCTTAATTCTTTATCTAGTTGTGCTACACGCACAACACAAAAAGAATTTCACAGAATGGGATAAAGATGTAATCCAAAATGCTCGCAATTATAATGCTTGAATCTATAGTTGCAAGCATTTTGTCTCATATGTGTGCATTCTATTTCTATGCTCATTAACCTTTTTCATTCTTCTCATAGTATTACGTTGATGTGCTTTAAATTAATTTGCAGGTTTATATCGGTATAGGTTAGGAGATGTGGTTAAGGTAGTGGGCTTCCACAACTCAACTCCAGAGCTCCAATTTGTTTGCAGGAGTAATCTTTTGCTTAACATTAACATCGACAAGAACACTGAGAAAGACTTACAACTATCCGTTGAGGCGGCTGCCAAGCTCTTAGCTGAAGAAAAACTTGAAGTAGTTGATTTCACGAGCCTTGTTGACTTAGCAACTGACCCCGGCCACTATGTCATCTTCTGGGAAGTGAGTGGGGAAGCAGGTGAGGACCTTTTGAAGGAATGTTGCAACTGTTTGGACCGGTCATTTGTCGATGCAGGCTACATGAGTTCCCGTAAAGTCAACACTATCGGAGCGCTCGAGCTCCGAGTCCTTAGGAGGGGAACGTTTCAGAAGATTCTAGACCACTACGTGGGGCAGGGATCTGCCGTCAGCCAATTCAAAACCCCGCGGTGCGTGGGACCCAGTAACAACACTGTGTTGCAGATCCTAGGTAGCAATGTTGTTGAGAACTACTTTAGTACTGCTTTCAACTGAATTGGTCTGTTTTTTTATCATGTTATATAGGAATTCAAACACATAGGTCTTGTTGGGTCGTTGGTTCACAATAATGCTTCAAATGGGTATACAAAACTTTTAGTCTCGTCCACTTATATTGGACTTGTCAACTATGTACATGTTTCCCAGATTTTGTGTTGGAGATATATAAAAGATACATTATTGACCCGAATTGTGAAATCATTTTGCAACAATCCTGAATCGTATTGAATGAGTATAATATATAATTATATATATAAATATGAGTAAATTACACCTTACTCTTTTATGTTTAGTTATTTTCTCACTTTAGTCTTTAAAGTTTGTTTTTTTCCGTTTGATCTTTTATGTTTCAATTTTTTTTTTTTTTAATTTACTCTTTAAAACTAATTTATGTTCAAAATTAGAAAGAAAATGTCATAATGAATGTTACAAAACATAAAAAAAAAATATTATTATATTAAAATTTGAGTTTGTATTATAGGTGTGGATTATATATAATAAAATCTTTTTATGTCGCGTAACTGTCAATATATTATTTTTTTGTTTAATTTTGAACACAAGTTACCTTTTGGAGTAAAAATTGCAAGAAAAAAAACTTGTAATACAAAGGACTAAAGTGGAAAAAAATTAATTTTAAAGGCCAACAAAAAAAAAAGCCAAACATAAAAAGTGCAAAGTATAATTTATCCTATAAATATACATAATACTTATTTTGCTCCAAATTATTTGTCTACCACAAATTGTAGCTGGCCTGAACAAGCCCAACGTCTAGCCCGAAACGGCCTAGTTGTTACAAAAAAGAAACACTACTCAAAGCACATTTGAGCTTCATCTGTGGGCTTAGGTAAAGTTTTACATGGTGTTAGTGTGAGATCATCCAACTTTTTGAATTTATTGACATTAACAAAAGGTCCGGTGGTTAACACGTGCCTTAAGAAAGTAATTAACTAACTTCTTTTACTTGTAAGGAAAATGAAAAGGTGAGAATTAATGTGATATTTTTTTAGAAACATGTGTTTGGTTTTAGTTTTCTTAAATTTTTTTTTTAAAATGAAGTTTTTTACTCTTTTTGTCTCAAAATAATGGTCCCTTTTGGGGAATTTAATTTTTTTTGATAGTACAATTATTACACTTTAAAAAAGTTAATTTTCCAAAATTACCCTTTTGATAGTACATTTTTTGTGAATATTAATGTCATAATTGTACTTTTATATTGTTTATTAATTTAAAAGAAGGGCAAAATAGAAAATTTATATTATTTTTGTACTTGATTTTTGAAGAGAGACTAATATTTTAGAACAATGAAAAATGGAATAAGGGACTAATATTTTGGGACGAAGGGAGTATTTTTCGTATTTTTTTGTTTTTAATGAATATTTTTTAAATGTTAAACATTTTTTTTTAAATCTTTTTAGATACATCTTACTTAGATGTATCTAAAAAGTAAAATATTTGTGAAAAAATATTTTAAAAAATTAATAAATACACAAAAATATAAAAAATATATTGAATTTTCATATATTTTTTTTTATATTTTTGGTATTTAGTGAATTTTTTTTTAAAACAAAATCACAAAAATTATACTTTTTAAATATATTTATGTTAGGTGTGTCTAAAAATTATTTAAAATATTAAAAAATAAGTAAAAGCAAAAAATATGAAAAATAAAAAAATAAAATGTTCTGAAAGTATTTTTAAAAAACTCAAACCATTATTTTTTTCATGCGTGGACAAAGATATCCCTGATTTTTAAATGACCAAAATGATGTCATAAATTACCAAAATAATTGTGCACTGTGATAATAAAATTAAAAGAAAATTGTACCCAAAAAAAAAAAAATTGCTTTTAGTAGATTAAAAATACAATTATTTAATAATTTTAAAAGTTGTCTAGGTGTTTTGGTCTCATTATTAAAATAAAATAAAATTTAGTAAGGTTAAAAAATATAATAATTTTTACATTGATTTTCTTATAGCAAGGTTAAAAAAATCGATATTAATAGATACGATGTAAACACATAAAGATAAATAAGATAATAATATTATTTTTTTATTCATATAACTAAGAATTAATTATATAAATTAGATAAGTATTATCTAAATTAAAATTTTATGAAAGTTTAATATAATTATTATTAAATTTACGAGATTAATAGTATTTTTTTCAAAAGGGTAAATTACAAATACATCCCTTGTGATTTACTTGAGGGGCAAATTACATTAACAATCCATATAGTTTGAGATTTGTGTCACTTTGATCCTTAACTTTTCAATTGTGATACATTTGACTCTGAATTTTGAATTTCGTTCCAAATAAAGACAATTGAAGACATTATTGCTCTATTTGAAAAGTAAAGTCGTCATATAACTCATTTTGTGTTAGTTAATTTGTATATATTATTTGAAATATAATAGCATTTTTTTAATAAATAATGTTAAAACTTTTTTAGTTATAAAGTTGGGGATTTTTTTTTAGGGTCTCTATGTAGCTCGACTTTTCTGCGCCTCCTCTTGGAAAGCGAAATAAGCCCTACAGTATCGGACTCCCGCAGTTCTGAATCTAATCATGCAAGTACAATGTGAAGCAGATAAATACCAAAGAGTCGCAATCTGACAAATCTTTTTGGAAAATCAATTTTGAATCAAATTGCCAAAAATAGATTGCTTCACCTAAATATTTTTGGAAAATTTAGGAAATCCATGACTCGTGCCAAAGGTCACGTGTCCGTTATCACCAAGATTGTCTCGGTTCGGGAACTTAGGTACGAGAGGGAAATGTCATGAATTGAGCACCCTCGCTCGCCCAATCAAAGATCGGCCTCTACTAATCATGATATGAATCTTATTTACATTATATGCTCTTGTTCCGGTTTATTAGACTAGCATTACTATGTGATGCGCGCACACACAAGTATAGACTAACTTGCAATAATTGAAACATTTTCGAGTCATGTTTGTTTTGAAAATTGTTTCGAAATATGTACCACTTGAAAAAGTGATCGCATTTGAACATTGCTCAAATTATTCAACTTCAAGCAAAAAGATTTCATCCACAGACATTCAAATAATTATAGTACTTAAGCAATTAGTGGCATGGCAACAATCACACTCATGCAATTATGCTAAAACGAGTAAAGACTCACCTAGTACTTCAAGCCAAAAAAGAAATAAGTTAGAAAAATGTATGATTCCTAACTATACGATATGACTAATGCAACGCATGCAAAAATACAATCTAAATAGGTTCAGCTACTTAATCATGGCATGTGAATCAATTTGATAGTATGCGGTCTAAGCACGTATTCAAAGAAGTACTAAACTAACAATGCAGTTAGAATAATGAACCGAGCCATGGTGCATGCAATACAAGTGGATGCAAGGCATGGAGAATGCTAAACAAAACATGATGTTCCTAAATAACCATCGTAAGCAGTTAAATAAAATGGAGAAAGACGTAGGGTTGGAAAACATACACATTATTACAACATTGCGCTCTCACGAAGGAGAGTCTGAATGAACTAACTAGCAAACTAACTCATTAAAGCTAAGCTAATTATTACAAAACAAATAAAATGAGCTAAATTACTTAACTAATTATTACAACAAATGAATTAACTAACTATTCTAGTTAACTAAAATAATTACAAAACGAAATCGAATAACTAGTTAACTAACTAATTAATTACAACAAATATCTAAGTTAAATATTTAAACTAAACATGCTCGGTATGCGAGGAGTGCTCATGCACGTGCTTGGTTTCTACTCGAAAAGTCACTATTTTGCTTTTGGAAGGCCTCTGTTACGCAATAGAACACTAATACCTTTGTCCACTTCCAGAATAACTCTGTTCTGCTCAAAGAATACACTACTGAATTTTGCATTTGTGGCTGGCTAGCCACCGGTGATAGCCTGCCTGCCATCAAAGGTGGCATGTCGACCACTACTGCCTAGTTCATTTTGCTGCAACAAAGAACAAACAGAGCATGCACTGGGTATTCTCAAGGGTTGTTTGTACAATTCACTCCTTATTTTCATGAATAAATCAAAGAAGTAGCAAGCTTGGTCCACAAACCACCAATTCAACCAATTTCATTGCATGATGGCATATGAACTAAAATGTGAAATTTCAATAAATGCAATGAAATAAGACTCTTAAAACCACCTCCCTATTATGGAAGATCAAAGGAAGTAGTGACCTTAGAAACTTGAACCATTTCATCACTAATGAGTTTGAAATGCCTCAAGCTTCCATGTGTTCAATTAACATTCGATTGAACACAAACAAATTATTTATCTTGCACCTTTTTAGCCTCAATTTTATTACATTATTTTAGATTACCAATCATTCTTTAATTCATTGATTCCAATGGTGAGTTTAAGTCCTCTAAATGAAAAGAAGGCTCAAACCATATGTTGTCTTAGGCATGAAAGAGACATCACACCGTTGGTAATGAACCCCAAAGGAATTAAACCATTAAGTATAACATCTCAATCTCATGCTTTAAACAAACGAAAAGTTTGAACCACTTTCAAAGCAAAACAAAAGCTAAGAAAGGAAGGAGGTTGTAGAGCTGATTAAAAGTGATCACAAGTATGGAAAGCCATAAATAAATGCAATCAACTTAAATAAGATGGTGTCTAAGACCTAGAACACCAAACTTATGAGGACAATTACACTACAAGCATGCAAAACAAAGCTTAAATACAACTATCAACCCAAAACAGTGCTAAAATAGGTCTAAAACAGTCCTAAAACATGCTGGAATTGAGCTAAAAATAGTTAGCTTAATAAGCTAAAACATAGCACAAACTAGGTTAGTAAGCAAGACACAATGAGGGGAGGCTAACCCCTCCAAATTTGGACTTCAAAACATGATTTTGGCCACTAAAATAACTTTGAAAAATAATGTTTAAAAGCTCAGAAAAAGATAGTAAAAGGGTGGGAAACAAAAGGGTAAGGACCTCCAAAACAATGTGCAAAGAAGGGTGAACCACCCCTCAACCTTTAATGGCCTTAAAACCCAAACTTCAACTAAAAAATACAAAGTTTTTATAGCCCAAAAATAGTTTTACAATTGCAAGAAAAAGAGTATATAAAGCTAGCAAAGAGGCAAAGCCTTATACCTTTGAAGAGAAAAACCAATTCCAAGCAATAATCCAAGACAAACACACCCTCAAGAGCTCAAACAAGGCTCTAGGATACCTTAGCTCAAAGATGAAGAGATTTGGTTAAGAGTGTATAGGCAAAGGTTGAGGATTTGTAGGCTAAAGTGTAGAAATATGTAAAAAAGAGAGTTAAAATTTTGCTCAGATTATTTTTAGTTTGTTTTGTTTTTTTAAATACACAAATTTACTGTGTCTTAGAATTCTGCTCAGACTACAGTTCTACAGTGATTAAAATACTTCTGATTGTCCTACTGATTGTAGAACCAAAAGTATTATACAGCATTCTAGATTTTGGAAGGAAAAAAAAAAAAAAAAAAAAGAGTAATGATCCAGAGAAAATTCCCAGTCCAGAGAAAATTCACACATCTAAATAAAATTTACACAGTCCAGAGAAAATTCACATAGTCCGGAGAAAATTCAATCTGATTTCCTCACATACTCGATGCTGGGGCACTCATTCCTCAACCTTTGAACCTTGCGAAGTCATCAACCTTGTAGAACTACAGGACCGCGAGCTTGACCTTATTCTTCTTGTGTTTGGTCTTGATGCGTCCTCCGCTTGCTTTTGATGAAGTAATCAATTTTTGATAATATGAGATCACTACCAACAGAGATCTGAGAAATAGATGCCAATCAAGTATTTTTGAAACAGAAAGAGAGCAGAAAAAGTGCAAAATATGAAATCCTAGACCATACTGACACATAGTGAATTCAAAACGAGAGAGAAAGAGAGAGAGAGAGTGAGAAGTGACCTTGTCAAAGTCCTAAGGAGTGACATCAGAAAGGTAGAAGGAGTAAGCATTGTAGGGAAGAAGAAGAAGAAGAAGAAGAATGATTGCTGAGATCAATAAACGAATCACCAAGGATCGATGAGCTCCCATGGAGTTAGAGAGAGAGAGAGAGAGGTTTTGGAAGTTGGCATGAAAGAGAATCAAATTTCTCTGTGATATATGGGTTAGAGTTGAGGGACCTTCAACATCACAAAATAATATTGTAGACCTTATTCATTACTAAAAATGGAATAGGAACCTTAGACTAATTTTTCCTATAAAGTTCTGTTTTGTTTGGTTTTCATAATCCATTTTCAGATAAAATAATAATTTAAAAAAAATTTAAAAAAATTAAGAAACTAAAAATTAAATTGGTAAAAAAAATTAAAAACATATCATTTTTATATAATTTTGTATTTTGAGATGGTATAAATAATTCTTTAAAATATTTTTTTATATTTATTTTCATTAAATTAGTTTTTATTTTTTCAAAAATAAAACATAACGACAACTTTGATGCTATTATTAAACCAATCAAACAAATAAAAAAATTAAAAATATTTCATATATTAAACATATTGATATGATTCTTAAACCAATCCATTAAATCAAAAAATTTAAAATTAAAAATTAAAAATATTTCATATAGTAAATATATCGATTACATATAACCATCTATTACATGAGAATTATCAAAAAATATCTATTAACAACAACTATGGCTCTGTTTGGAAAGATAGGTTTGGAGCTTTGTTGGCTAAAATAGTCACAAAAAATAAATTAGATTATTTAGTCCAATAACACAAAATATTACATCTAACTCGTAATCATTACATTCTTTCTCTCACAAAAAATTCAAACAAATCAAAAAAAGTCAAAAGCCCTTTCCAAATCAGACTTTTTAGCCCCAAGTTAAAATACCCAAAAAAGCCAATCCACTTCCCAAACGAAGCCTATAACTATTTATTACATGATAACTATCCAAAAATATCAACAAAAATAACCACGCATTACAAGATCATCATCCAAACAAATGTGATTTGAAAAATTATAAATATCCCTTATAAAAATTATTTATTTAACATAATTAATTAAAATAATTCGTAACTACTCTCTAATATAATAATGGCCATGTTTGGTAGAGCTGTGAGAAAGTGCTTATAGTTTATATCTAAACAGCTTATAGCTTATAACTATAAACATAAGCTGATTTCTGACTTATAAATTAAGCATCTCTTGCCCCACTCAAAGAATAAGCTGATTTCTGACTTCCAAAAAGCTATAAGTTATAAGTTATAAGCTAAACCAAACACATCAAAATAGCTTAAATTAAACTGAAAGCTGAAATAAGCAGCTTTTAAGCTGCACCAAACAGGACTAATAAATTACTTGAGTTATTAATTAAAATATATTTTTAATATTATTAAAAATAATTAATTAATTTAATAATTTATTAATAAAAAAATCATTTGTTATAAAATTAAAAATTTTGAATTATGATTTTTAAAGTCACATAAAATAATTTATATTTCAAATAAATTTTAAATGTATATTCGTAATTTTCGGTTTTCAAAAATTAAGGAGGGGAGTGTAATATATACTTATAATTAATTTTTTTTTTTTTTTTGGGTTGAGAAACCTCATAATTAATATTTGGTTGAGGAGAGTTTCAATGATGATGATTAAAGCTGTCACCCAACAGATACCCAGAGAGTGGGTCAGATTGGCCAACTCTCCATTGGAAATTGATGGGAGAGAGACAAAGACAAGATATGTCAGGAGTCAAAAGTTTTACTTGGTGAAAAGTTGAGGTGTTCTTCTCCTTCTGGACTGGCTGTTTGGAATGGGACTGGATTATCAAGTTAAAATAATTTAAAAAATTAATAAAATAAAATATTATATTTAAATTATAATTATTTTATTATTTTCTTATAAAAATTAAGAAAATTAAAAAACTCAACTCAAATAAGGTTTTTTAATCTCAGGTTAGCCTCGTTCAGGAATAAATTTTTTTAGTAATTTTTTAAATTTTTGGCTAAAATATGACACAAAAAAATTAGTATTATAATAACTTTTTAGTTTTTTATAAAAATATGTGCAAAAAGTAAATAAAAAATATAATCTTTAATTTTTTGATATAGATCGTTGGTTTTTTAATTTTTTTAATTATTTTTTGACTTTTAAATTAAAAAGTGTTGTCGTCAAAAGATGACTAAAATAGTTAAAAAGTCAAAAAATCAAAACCAACCCACTTTCTAAACGAAACCTTACTGTATTAAACCATGAGCTTCTCGTTTCATGATTTATCCATCGTTGGATAAGCTTCTAGGATTTAATTGGACAAAAATAATTGGGAGCTTTGATAAATGAGCTCCAATAGGGGTGGGTCCAATTGTGAAGTAATATTTTGATCTTAATTTTTTTTCTTATTTGTCATATCATTAGAGCTCAATTAGAATTCTAAGATTAGAAGGATATATCATTACTTTTAATTGAGGTATGCATTAAACTAACCCAAATACTCGTGAGAAACCCCCAAAAAAAAAACTTACTATATTATTAGTGATGCTCTTTTGGGAAGCTGATAAAAAGTCAACTTCTAGTTTTTTACCAATTATGGGTCACATCACCTCTCACATAACTTAGGCCTTGTTTGGGAAGACTAAATAAGTGCATTTTTTGTCTTTTTGGACAAAAAAGTTGAGGTTGAAAATATGGATGTTTGGATTAACTTTTTGATTTTTTATGGAAAAATGTGTAATAAAAAATTGTGAAAATTGATTTTTAGAGGAAAATTTGAATTGGGAATTGTGCAGTCGTAATTGTTGACTTTTGGTGAATAGTGTTAACTTTTTAACTTTTTAAGTAACTTTTTGACTTTTTAGATTATTTGGGAGTACCCAAACTTGGCTTTACTCACAAAAAGGCAAAATAAGCTTAAAAAAACTAAAAAATCAGCTTTTTACTAACTTCTCAAAACACCCTAATTAGCTTCAGATTTGTTAAAAATATTATACAACTTTTATTTTCACCCCTTATTATTGGCCTATTTTGAGAAGATAGTTAAAAGTTGACATTTTGAATTTTTTTGACTTTTTTTTAAAAAACGTGTAAAAAATGTGAGAGATGATATGATCCAAAATGAGTTAAAATTTGATTTATGACTTTTAACTGACTTCCTAAAAGAGGCCACTGTATATTACAACGATATTCTCTAATCTTTCTCGGTGACATATGAGATGCTTATAAATAATAATAACCATAATGCTAGAATGAAAGAGGGTGATATCAATGTTTTCAAACCCAGACTGGTTGAACCATACCTAGTTCCGGTCCAGATGACCCTTCAAACCCGGACTATGCTCAAAACCAACTTAGAATTTGAAAACCGGAAAAATCGCCAGTTCAACCAGAATAACCAGTGAACCAGTCACAGGTCAAAACAAGAATTGGTCGAGTTTGAAGAATTAAAATTTCTTCCAAAAATATGTTGTGGAAAGAGCTTAAACATGGAACCAAGTGCATAAAAAGTAAATACTAAAACCATTAAGCCATCAACACAATTATTAACAGGGTATATATTATATATTAAATATTATCTTAATTATTTTTATTAAAAATCAATGTATAAAAAACGTAAAATAAATTTTAAGGAATAATTTTTTTGTAAATGTTTATTATTTATTAATTTTTGTAATTTTAATATCTATATTTTTATATTTAAATTTTAATATATTTATGACATAATTATGACATCACAATTCAATTCTGATTCACTTACGGTTGAATCAGTGACTCATCTACTCGATTACTTTTTCGGTTCGCTTACCAATCTGGTTTTTAAAACATTGGGTGATACGATGATTTTGACAAAGTTGTGTTATTGAGAACAAAAATAAAAAAAATAAGAAAGGTAAGATAACAAGGGGGAAAAAAAAAAGGGTGTATAATTAACTTCATAAATATTAATATATTTATTCTAAAAATATATATTACTTATGTCATATATTCGTTTATTTGACTTAGGCACTATTTGACATAAATTAAATAAGTATATTTATTTAAATTAGTGTACTTATTTTGGTCACATTATCTCTATACTTTTCTGCACATATTTTCGTAATAAGTTAAAAAGTATACTTATTTAGATCATTTCAAACAACCTCTTAATGATTGATTAATGCATGAATTCCTTATCTAAAAAAAAAATGCATGAATTCATTTGTTATAAAATGCAATTTTTCAAATGTGAAGAAAAAATTTATGGATTGTTTGATTTGATTTTGAAATCAAATTTGAAAGATAAGTTTTGAAAAGAGTTTTCAAAATTAAAAAATTTGTTTGGTTGTATATTTTGAAAATAATTTTGTAATTTTGGCCTATTTTGGGAAGTGTGTTATAACGCACTTCCTCTCTCACAAAAAAACTGCTTATAAACAGCTTTTCACCAAAAAACTGATTATAACCATCTTTCCAAAATAGCCCTTTGTAGTTCGAGTTTTGTAATTTTTTTGTAGTTAAATAAATGGTGTGAGAAAAAAGGTGATTGATTGATGTGTAGGATGTCAGAGACGAAAAAAATAGATAATAAAAAAAATGATTGAAAACAATTTTGAAAAAATTATAAAGTAAACAAATTTTGAGTTTTGAACTCTCAAAAATTGATTTGAAAACTAAACTAAGACACATCTACTAAATAATAAAAAAAAAAAAAAAAAACTATATTATTTTTATTTCATCATCATTCTTATTAAATCACATCTCCTCTCTACATCACATCAAACCCAACCCATACCCATATATATCAAAAAAAAAAAACTTTTTTTAGAACATCCCAAACCAACCCTAAACCAAATGAGCCTATATTTTTAATAAGAGAAATGTTTTAGAAACATTGAGGTGGTTAATTGATGTGTAAGATGTGATAGATAGAGAGAAGAGACAAGAAAAAAAGATTGAAAACAGTTTTGCAAAAAATTATAAACAAATTTTGAGTTTTGAACTCTCAAAAATTGATTTGAAAACTAAATTAAACCAAACAAACCCATATTTTTAATAACAAAAATGTTTTAGATCCACAATTATGTCCTACATGTCAACCATTGATCTGTTACAAATTTAATGACATAAAACCGAACTCCCTTGCCATATCATTATAGGTGAGAGAGATGAGAGAGAGTGTGTCTAAAAGTGTTAGTATGTAATATTGTTTTTTTAAAAATAAATTTGAAGGGATATTTTTGTAATTTACTTAATAAAGAAAGAAAGTAGTGAATAAGGAATAAGGAGAAATTTCACTGCAATGCAAGCTTTAAAAAGGGAAATTTAGCGGAATTTTTTTAATTGGACTCTTATTTGGTGAAAACTTGAAAATGGCAATCTAATTTATTTTATTTTATAAACGCCTTGTGGAGGAGACGGATAATTGAGTAAAAATAAAGTAAAATATATATATATTTTTTAAACAATATTGTCAGAGTAACATGTTATTGTGAATCAAAATAATATGTAATTTCAACCAAAGTAACATTACTGTTAAACAGAATAACGTGTTACTATTTATATCAATTTCAACAGTAATAATTTTAAAAAAAATAAATCATAATTAACATAGATCTTATTTAATAGATCTTGATGAGAGAATTTTAAAAAGGGTTTGGTTATGGTGTGCAACTTACACCTTACACCTTATACTTTACACTTACACCTTTTGTGAAAAATTAAACCTTACACTTACACCTTTTTTGAGGTTGCACACCATATGCAACCCACTTACACCTTACACCTTACACTTACACCTTATACGCATACTTACACCTTACACTTACACCTTTTGTGTAAGTGGCACATGGTGTGCACTTGCACACTTAAGAAAACTCCTTTTAAAAATACTAATTTTATTAAAAATTAAGATCTAAATCAAAAATTATATTATTTTAAAGTTTAATATTTTGATAATAGTGGTTGTATTAGACTTTTCAATAAAAACTTTTTATACTTATCTTAATACATTAAAGTTTTATTATGAGGGGTTTTCACCAAATTCTCCTAACTGACAAACCAATGAAAAAATTTATCAATTTTAATAATTAAAGTTATAAATTTTTTCAAGAATTTGTAAATATTTTGTAGTAGGAAAAGACTATATGGTACATATTACTCAAAAAGTAAACCGCGGAAGCAGCAAGTTGAATGAAGAACATGGATTACGAAATCAAATATGACTAAAATTGAACAACAGAATTGGAATGCACATAAAATAAAACTAAGAAAACTGTCATAATTTAAAATACAGAAAATAACTTACAATTACAATTGTAGCAACTGCAAGGATCTTTAATTAGGTTACAAAAGGAAATGAGTAATTGTCACTCAGAGCTTTCTGTTTTTTCTTTAGACTGAAGAATGAAAAACTTGAAGCTTTCTGAATGAATTCGTTACAATATATAGAAAAGGAAAATACAGTAGTCATGTGACTAATACAGTATTCTTGTGACTGATACAGTAATCTTGTGACTTCTTTGATTGATGAAAGCAGCTGGCAGTGCATGGGATAAAGTAGATACTGTCGGTTGCTTTTGGTGGAGTGATAGCATGAATATGCAGTTTTAACAAAAGTTAATTGAGTGAATAGTGACGGTGAACAGTAAAAGTGAACAGTAACTTTTACTATTCATCACTTTCGGTGGAACACGTGAATATAAGAATCAATATAGATACAAATTAGCAGCTTTTCTCAAAAGAGTATTGATTGAAGCTAATTTGTATTTATAGGGAATCCTATGTTTGATCAGGAAAATGGGTCCTGAGCATCTTGGAACTCAGATCTGCCATATGAGATTGGTTGAGTAGTTGAACCTTCAGAAGATTGTGAATGGTCCGAATCGTTTTCCGAATTTTCAATCGTTGATCGGGCTTTAGCTTGATCGTGATTTGGCGCTAATCGAGCAATTCATCTCTGGATAACTTGGGCTTGACCTTTGATTTAGCTTTGAAATTTGGCGAGGGTGAAATGGGCTTAGCCTTAGCTTTGGACTTTGATTTAGGCCGTGAATGTTCCGTGGGCTGGTCCAGAATTGCAGGAGCTTTGGATTTAGCCTTGGATTTTGATTGGGTTGGCTGAACTGATTTGGATTTGGGCTTGGAACCGCTAGATGAGGGGCTTCCAAGGTTGATTGGAGGAAGACTGGGCTGACTTCCTTGACTGATTGCAGCAGTTGGGTTCTGCTGCGCTTTGATCATAGAAGGAGTTGGAGCACATTGATCAACAGGAAATTCTTCTTGAACAATTTCAAATATTCTGGGCACATTGAACTTAGCCCACCATTTAACTGAATGTTGACGGGTGATTATGTTACCATCAATTTCATATTGCCATTTAAATATCCATGGGAGTTTATATTTGGATATAAAAATTAGCAAAGATGGAAATTGTCTCTGATGAGTGGTGAATGGGTAAACAGAGGAGAAATAGTTAACTAGTTCAATGAGATCACCAGGGAGGATGTCTGAAATGGCACCATAATGAGTCCACCATCTCAGGAACCAGGTAGGTAATTCAGATTTGAATTTTTGATCAAAGCAGATGTACCAAGAGTGACTAAAAGTTTCATTTTGGTACAGGAAAATCTTGAACCAGGCATCAACATAGTCATGGTAATTATACTGAATGGAATGACCAGGCAGATCTCGAAGCTGATAAGGAGGACCCCATTCAGCTTGGGAAACAATACTATGGATGTAAATGGAATGATACAGAACCTTGCTGGCGTAGGTTCGATCATAAATGGGTTTGATCAAGACTGATTGATGATGGATCAAAATATCTCTGTAATATTTGATTGTTTTCTCTGGATGTGAGAGGATGAAATGGCATCCAGAGCCAAAATGAGATTTAGCAATTTCATGGATCAATTGACTTTTAGGATGACTGGGTTCTTTATAGAACAGATTACTAGTGTGTGATTTGATATAATCAGTTCGGGATGACTTAACTGAGTTGGCAGGAAATGGAATCGAGACCGATTGGCTTGATGAAGCAAAAGATCAAGTTAAAAGCAGTGGAGTAATTAGGCCTGGGGATGTTACCAAGGAGTTGGTAACGGTTGATCATTTGAATGGGTTGAGGGTATTGTCCGACTAACTCCAAAGGAGGAGGAACAAAAGGCTGACTAGAAGAAACCAAAGCCTTAGAAGGAGGCCTTGGGCGAGACATCTGTTTAAACAAGGAACAAGGATTATCAGCAGGGATTAACAACCAGAAAGAAAATCAAGATAATTTTGGTAGTAGTGTAAATCATTGTAATAGTTATGACCTTGAATCGACGAGCTTGAATCTGTTGGTGAATGATGTATTGGGCTCTCTTGGTAGTGGGTTTGGTTGATTTAAGGCGATTAATTCGATTGGTTGACTTGTTTAATCAAAGTTTGGTAATGGGTAATTTGGGTTTTAAATATGGAGTATGTGGAGTCAAGACTCATCTCTTACCTCCTGTAAAAATTCGGGTGAGAAAATCAGAAGGAATTTTGACAACCAGGTATATAGGTAATATCAAAATCAAAAATACTTAAAATAGATTGCCAATGGGCAAAAATTTGTTTACTTGCAAGGTTTTGAACATCTTTTTCTAAAACATATTTAGCATATTTGCAATCAACACGAAGTAAAAATTTTTGATTTAAAATATCATCTTGAAATTTTTGAATACATAAAACAGTAGACAAGATCTCTTTTTTAATAGTACTATAATTTAATTGTGCTTTATTCCAGACACCAGAATGGAAACGGACAATCTGTTCAGGGGATTGAGGAGTGACTTTCTGAAGAAGAATGCCACCATAACCAATATCAGAAGCATCAGTTTGAATAATTTTGAATGAATTTTCAGTAGGAATACCAAAACAAGGAAGAGATTTAACATATTGTTTGACTTGTTGAACAATAGAAGTATGAACAGATGACCAAGGAGGAGGATTATCCTTTAACCTATCAAACAATGGTTGACAAGTCTTCCTAAGGTCTTTGTAAAAATCAGCAATATAATTAAGGGATCCTAAAAACCGTTGTAACTGGGTTTTATCAAGAATTTCATCGGGGAACTTGGATGCAAACTCAATTGATCGACTAATTGACAGAATAGTATTGTGGTGAATATCATATCCTAAGAATCTAACTTTAGTTTGAAAGAGTTTGATTTTAGGGGCAGAGATGACTAAGCCATGACGTTTAATTGTATAAAAGAATGCAGTTAAATGTTTCCAATGTTCATTAAGGGATTTGGAAAATATTAAGATGTCATCAATATAAACAATAGAAAAATGACTAAATGGATTAAAAATATCATTCATTATATTTTGAAATTCACTAGGAGCATTTTTTAAACCAAATGGCATTACGTTCCATTCATATTGACCAAAGGGTGTGTTAAAAGCAGTTTTATATCAATCTTTATGGTGAATTTGTATTTGCCAAAACCCACTTTTTAAATCAAATTTAATAAAAATAACAGCTTGATTAAGTCCTTTAATCAAATCTTATTTATTAGGAATAGGATATCTAATCCATTCTAAAACAAAGATTGAGTGGTTTATAATTAATAACTAAGCGAGGACACCTCGTTCTAATTCAAGATATTTTATTAACATAAAAAGCAGGACAAGACCATGGTGATTTACTTGGACTAATGATTCTGTTTTTTAATAATTCATTAATTTCTTTCTTACACATTTCAAGTAATTCATAATTCATTTGAATAGGTCGAGATTTAGTAGGGATGTGTTTTTCATTAAAATTTTTAATATATGGCAAAGTAACTACATGCTTTTTTCTGTGCCAAAATGCAGTAGGTAAATGGGAGCAGACAGTGGATTCTAGTTTTAATTTAAAATCATTAATTTGAGAAATAATAACAGGATCAGTTAATTGTTGATCAATTCTTTTATAATTAATTTCTTCCTTAAGAAAATTGATTTGCCTAGTTAAGCGATTAATAGTATGGGAAATAGAACAATCTTTTAATAGTTTTAATTCGAACATTTCAGGTGGAAACAAAAATTTAAAAGTAACAAGTTGACCTAAAACATGAGTGGTAATTCCTTCAGCAGATGTAGTGAACGGATAAAGTAAATGTATAAATGGAGTACCTAATATGATTTTATCAGTCATGTTTTTTACTAAAACAAATGAGGTTTTGAAACATACATTATCTTGACAAACATGAACATTACGTAATTTATATTTAATACGCATTTTACTACCATTAGCAGAGGTTAATTTCTCATGACATTTTTCATAGTATTTAGTAGGGAGCAAACCTTCTTGTACATAGTTTAAATCAGCGCCGGTATCTATTAGAGCAATTAAGTTCAATTCAAAATCATTAATAACTATCTTAATTCGCGAATACCATTTTTGCATATAGATTTTATTGATTAGATTTAATCTATTATCATCAAGAGTATGGGATTGTGATCTATTGTCAAATATTAATTTATCAGGATTAGTGTGATCAGAATCGGGGTCAGAATTATGTTGAGATTCATTAGGAGATTCATGGACTGAGTTGTGGAAATTATCTAAACTTTTATTAAGTTTTAATGTAATAATTTCATCTTCTAATTTTCGATCTTTTTGTCTTAATTCATTAATAGTTTGTTTGATTTGATTGATTTCAGATTGTAAATCTTGAAGTGTAATTTCTTTAGTTTTGTTTTTAAATCTTTCTAAAGTCTTAGATAAGCTAATAATAGGTTTATCAATCTTAGGTTTATCATCAGAATGAATTAATAAAGATTTTAATTTATCAATATATTTTTGTTTTAAATTGAGATCATCTAATTTACTAAACAATTCAATAAGAGCAGATTCTTCTTGGGTGTTTTTAGTAAGAACGCTTAGTTGTTTGGCCTGGTTTCTGCGGAACATCAAGACATCCTAGATTAATATGATTGTCAGAATCATCACTAGGTGAATGATAATCAGATGAAGTTCTTGGATGATCAGAAGAGGATTCGCTAACAGATTGATTTAATTGGAAGATTTCAAATAACTGATTTTTGGAATTTTTATCAATTTGAAGTTGGTTAACTTTATCCTTTAATTTTTGCTTTTCTTTACATTTATTTGAATAATGTCATTTTTTACCGCAATTATAGCAAGTAATGTCTTTTTTGAATTTAGATTTGGGATGTGATTTTTTGTAATATTTCTTTTTGGGTTTAGTATAAAATTTATCATGAGATTTGGAAGGTGAATAATCTTTGCGATATTTATTAGAAGAGTATTTGGATTTATATTTATGTTTGGAGTACTTGTGTGATTTCTTACGGGAAGGTGCAACAGGAGGTAAACCATATTGTTCACAGAAATTTCCTAATTCATATTTAGCTTTATGTTTATCCTTAGTGGCTTTTTGACTAAGTTTTAAATCAATACACATTTTTAATCATTCTTTTTGAATAGTGCTAATTATATCACCATAGGTTAAATTGTCATATTCAATAACACCAGTAGGTTGACTAAGAACATATCTAATTTTGTGAGCAAATAGACTAGGTAATCCATTAATGAATTTTTCTTTCCAAAATGATTTAGTACAGTCTTCATGTAACATAACTCTAGAGGTAAATACATCTTTATACCATCGAAAATCACTTAAAGTTGGGCAAGTAAGGTTACTAAGCTGATCATGTATGCGAGAATAAATATTAGTAGGTGTACCAATAAAATGTCGAACAATAGTATAAATTAATGTATTAATACCATCAGGGTGGCAACATCCTATAGTTTCATCAAAAATAGGGAGACCATTATCATCAGTTTGATTAGCATATATGATGGAGTCTCATTGATCTTCAGTTAAGTATTTTTCCCACCAAGATTTGAGCATACTAGTAAAACCAGAAGTAATCAAGGAAACAATTTCAGATTGAGAATATTGGAGATAATTAGAGAGGTAACTATTTGAAACCATAGATAAATGATTTAATTTTTGGAGTATTTGATCTTCACTAAGACCATCAATATTCCATTCGTATAGTTTTTTAGCAGAAACAGAAAATTGGTTACTAATATTATTTTCTTCATATTGGAGGTCAGGTGGAGTAGGTCGAGAATACCAGTTTTTGGTAGTTTGAGGATTAACTTTGGGATAATGAATTTTATTAAGATTAGAAGATTGAAATTGTTGGGCTAATTGATTTATTTCATCATCAGTAGTGTCAGTTTCAGATGTGGTAGAAACAGGGTCAATATTTGGTTGTTGATTTAAAACAGTAAGACCTTTATCTTTAGAAGGTGAGGCATTATCAGTGGTAGATAGTTTAGTGAATAATTTTTCAATAGCTTTGACAGTAGATTGATCAGTGGTTACCAAACTAGTTCTTTTAGAGCGATGACTAGGTAAATTAAGTAAAGGTTGATCTAAAGGTTGTGGTTTAGTAGATGTAACAGATTCTAAATTTGTCTCTATTTTGTCTAATTGTTTACCAATGGTGTTTAAACATTGATTAGTATAATTATTTTGTTCAATGACTTTTTTGATTTCAAAGATCATCGCCAGTAATTTGAAAGGAGAAGGGGAATGTCGAACCTTGTTGTTTGATATTTATTTTTGCAAGAGGAGGGTGACTAGAACTAACAGTTGTAGATTCAGAAGTTTTCCATTTGTATTTGGTGATTGTATTTAGCTTTTTGTAATATTTTTCAACATATTCCAAGAGAGGTAACTCAAAACTATATTCAATCATAAAATTATACCAATGTCTAGTGATTCTGGATTGGTGTTGTTTATCATAGGTATCATAATAAGCATGTCAGAGTTTTTTTTATTTTTAAACGACTTAAATTCAATGAATAATTTATCAAGATCAGGTTTAAAATCCTTTTTAATGGTCATAAGTTGAGGATTGACTGGAGGTATAAATTCTTCAAAATCAGTTTGAGTTGGAGAATTATTTGAAGCAGTTTCTTCTTCAGGTAAATGTGTGTGTGTGTAGAGTAAACAGGTTTACTAATTTGAGAAGTAGCAGTATTATCAATACCTTTTAATTTAGAGGTTTGTCCTAAATGAATTTGACTATTTTTCCGAAACAAAGGAGTATTAAATATTTCATCTTCGTTTCAATTTGGAAGGTACACTAGAGGTGCTATGTCTGGATGATTGACTACGATTAAATTTAATATGTACTGTACCATTATGAATTTGTTGAATATCCTGAATATCTTGGATAGATGATTGTTGTTGATTATGTTTGTAATGTTCATTGACAGTGATCCATTGATCTGGTAAATCTACATTTTTCCATTCAATCATTTGGGGAACATTTATATGGGTATCAGTACTACTACTTTGGATTAATAAAGTTTTATCTTTAGGGGACTTGTGCAATGCGTGAACATTTAAATTAGTTTTCATGCACTTATAATGAACACGATAAATTAAAGCAATATTATGGGTTTTATTCATCATATTGGTAAATGAACCATGTAATTGTATATTTAATGTTAATGCATGTAAAATAATTGGATCTAAAACCGAGAGTAAAATCGGAAAACAATTAAACTATCTTTGGACCTTTATGAAGACCAGTTTCCATCATACCCATTAAACTATCATTGTAATTAAGAAAACGAGCATCTCTTAAACATAATAAAACAAAAGTATTTTTACCTTGTTGAGTTAATGGTTTGACACCAACTTGAATTAAACCTATATGAATAAAATTGTAATCATTTTTTAAATATCTTTTTATGAGATTAACATCAAATAATTGGCAGGCTTTCGTGGTTTTTTCTAAAGCATATACTTATTCAATTGTCTTAACATGGATAGAGATTTTGAAAGTATTTTGTATAAAAGAAGTTTTATAAATTTCTTTAATTGGCAATTTTGGTATATTCCAGTCTATATCAATTTTATCATTTTATATTTCAACATCTTCTTCATTAATTACTAATCCTTGATTAGGTATTGAGGGCAAAGTGGTTGACCTAGAACTGACTGAAGAGTTACTTCTAAATAATCGATTCATTGTTCTTTTAATTAATCAGTTTTACAGATACCTTAATACATACCCTATTCTTATCCAGTTTATCCCATACCTTGTAACTTCACGCACTGTATACATACCTCCCCTATTTTTTGACCCTTAAGTCCCACACTGCCTAAACCTAAGGACTTACTCAGGACTGGGAAGAAGTGGGTGACTTAAACGCAGGTGGAATAATCGTAACAAGGTGGAAAACACGGATTGATCTTGTGGGTGATTAAGATGAGCGAAAACCAGATTAATCAAATAAACAAAGGAAAAGATTAATTAGAAGAAACAAAGCAGTGAGAAACAGGACACAACATCACCGGGCTCTGATACCAAAAAAAGAAAATAATATAATTTCATACTTTTTGAGTCACAAAAAAAAGAAGAAGTTATAATTAAACATCATATGAGGCATAATCAAATATCTTAACTAAAATCAATTAAAAAAGAAAATTGATTATAATTAAAAAAGAAAATAACATAATTATAATGTGTATGATACACCCCTTTGAAGGGATGTATAATAGCATTTTCTTTTGTGGTATTACTATTAATTTGTAATTTTTTCAATGATAACAATTTTACGTATCTCGAATTTAAGTTTATCTGAATTACTCGAGTTTTGACTTGTCGATCGTCCGGTAACAAAGTGGCAATTATGATTGATAAGAGTAATAATTGCGATAGACAAGTATTGTATCAGCCATTTAGACAAAGTTGATCGATATGGATAAATTCAAATCATTTAAAAAAAAATTTAAATTCGGAATATTAAATATTTTTTTTTTTTCAAAATAGTGATAATAATGAAGTGACGTGGGCCCACCTGGGTTGGACTTTGGGTAGGTAGTCGTTGGGGGACTGTTGAGAAGGTTTGCTAAGCATTAACAATCAATCATGTATACATACAGTACATTAGTGACTATAGTACATACATACGTATACTAGTATACTCATTTAATATAATAATATTTACCAAAAAGACTTTTTAGTCATGAAGTCAGAATAAAAAAAGTCAGAATAAAGAAATGTCCGAGACTAATTCATATGGAATATTCTAAATAATTATTAGGTTACCTTGAGGTAACATTTCTATCCATTACTAAATATTATGTTATTTTTTATCACTTGATATTAAATCATGTGCTCTATCCCTTCAACCAATCATAATATTTGTCAAAACTAGGACCATCAAATAACTTTTCAAAATATTACAAGGAAGATATTAAAAAAATATATATCATATATTCAGTTATGACTTTTATAATTTTTAATTTTGATAAATTAAATGAATTAAAAAAATTATGATGAATTAGACTTACATTTTACATTATTAGGTTATCCTGAGATAACATTCCTCTCAATTACCAAATGTTATGTTATTTTTTATCAATTATGAATTCTGTTTATTCCATTAATTACAATACTTTTGAAATGCCACTTAGCCAAAACTAGGACCATCAAATAACTTTTCAAAATATTGTATATATGGTAAAGAAGACATTAAAAAATATATATATATATTATATTCAATTATGATTTTTATATTTTTTAATTTTGATGAATTAAATGAATTAAAAAAAATTATGATGAATTAGACTTACATTTTAAACCTATGGCCCTGTTTGGTAAAGCTGTGGGAAAGTGCTTATAGCTTATGTTTAAACAGCTTATAACTTATAACTTTCAGCTTAAGCTGATTTTCAACTTATTCTTAAAGTATCCCTTGTCCCACTCAAAGAATAAACTGATTTCTGACTTCTAAAAAATTATAAGCTATTAGCTATAAATTAAACCAAACACATCAAAATAGTTTAAATTAAAATAAATTATAATTAAGTTCCGCGAAACAGGCACGAAAAGGTGCATTCCGTTAGGTGTTGGAGGATTATTGGAGGCTGTCACCAGAATGACATGTCACTATCACAATGACATGGTATTGTTGTTGAAATTTTTGTGATAAATTTTTTTTTTAATTTAAGCTAAAAAGTAAAAAAATAAAAAGTAAAAATAAGAAGTAATTAGATTGCAAAAGCTAAAAAGCATCACTTTTAACTTTTCAATAATCATGTTTTTTTCCCTAACTTATTTAATCTATTTTTTGACTGATAATGTATAAATACAAACACACTAAACAATCAAATACAAATTATCAAAATAAATATTAAAAAAAAATTATAATCAACTTAGATAAACTGCATAAAATAGAATCATAATATTATGGTTATGCTAAAATGTGATATTTATTGAATTGAAAATAGATAGTTTAAGTTTTTAAGAACAAATATAATAAAATTATGTAGAAAACAATCATTAAATTAATTTACAAGTGAGTTGGGTTTAGATTAGTACTAAAAGAATATAAAAAGATAAAATAGATTAAATTAATATATGAAATAAAATGTCACATTTAAATTATAATTATTTTTTTATTTTTTTATAAAAAAATTTAGTAAAAAATTCTTCCAAACTAATTAAGTCATAATTAACTAAAAAGGCAAAATAAGATAAAAATGTTATTCCCAAAGGAACTTTTAATTTTTTTTATAGATCATAAATACATAAAAAATAAAGAAATCAAATTAACAACATAAAACTGATAATTACCCGAACCAGTCCACAAATTGGACCCAATCCACATTCCCTTCTCTCTCTCTCTCTCTCTCTAAAAAGTGAACCAAAGAAAAAGCAGACACCTTTCGCTTTCACTTTCTTTTCCTTTTTCTTTCTCTTCTTCTCTTCTGGTTTTTGTTTGTGTGTAATGTTGAAAAAGATTGTTGTGTCATGTTCTGCTGCAGAAACTTCGCATACTCTCTCTCTCTCTCTAACCCCACAAACAACGACTCTCTTTCTTTCGCAACTCGTTTGTTTCAGACTAAATCAGCCATAGATTTCTGGGTTGAACTGTTCTTCCCTAACAATTAAGCTTTTCTTCTCTCATCTTCAAACGCGCACACACACGTATATATACAATTTGGGTTTCTGCAATGTCTGATCAGTCAAAAGTTCGATTGGTTCGTTGCCCAAAGTGCGAAAATCTCCTTCCAGAGCTCGCAGATTACTCTGTTTATCAGTGCGGTGGTTGCGGTGCTGTTCTTCGAGGTCAATCTCAACCTCTCTCTCTCTCTCTCTCTCTCTCATACTTTCTGTTTGGTTCGCGGCAAAAAGAAAATAGAAATTATCCCAATACACATCATGCTTCATTTCTCGTATTCTATGCTTGACTACATTTTGATTTTGTTTTTGTTTTTGTTTTTGTTATGCTTACTTGCTTGTTGGGTCTTAAACAGCGAATTCTTAGACATTCGATTTTGTAATTTCTTTTTCTGGGTTTTCTCGGTAACCAAACATGGATACCCTGTACACTCTGTTTCTTTAGTAGTTCTCTATTGATTTTATTTTTTAAATGTGTTGTGATTTACAGCGAAAAATACAAATGTTGAGGCGGATACATTGTCAGAAAAGTCTGAAGAAGAAAGGGTTGAAGGTGTTTCTGTGAAATTTTCCGAGAAATCAGACAATTTAAAATTTTCCGAGAAAGGGATGATGGACTTGAGTGATCGGTCTGAGAATGGTGTTAAATCCAGTGGTATTTCTTCTAGAAGAACTCATAAGAGAATGGTTTTGAGTAATGATCATGAGGTGAATGAGAAAATAGATGAATCTAGTAATGCTGAAATGAGTAAACAATTTGAGGAATCAAAACCCCCAAATGGGATTGCATTTAGGCCACGAAGATCAGAACGGGTTTCTGATTGGAGGAGCGGAGAGGGAGGTGGGAGCGAGGGGTTTTGGAGGAACCCTAGAAGGGATGTTGAAGCCGGTCCTTCGAATTATCATTTTAGGTCTAGTTATGGGTATGGAGAACCAGTGAAGAATCAAAACAAACCCGATGAGTTTAATAAGGTTGAGTACCTTGAACAAGACCGAGCTGAGCTTTTGAGGAAATTGGATGAATTGAAAGATCAAATTAGTCGGAGTTGTGATGTTAACAACAAACCTAAAGAAAAGGTTCCCCTAAACCGGGGGTTGGTTTGCCAAGACAAGCCGCCTGGCGAATCATATGGTGGTTCAGAAACTTGGTTTCCTGATGGCTCATGGGGATCGAATAGGGCTTCATATGCGAGCCATTACCCCGAGCCATCACCTTATATGAATAGGCATGAAATGGATATGCATAGGTTTTATCATTCAACCGATAGTGCAAATCAACTCCAAAGATTTGGGGATCCTTTAAGGTCCCAAATGCTTGGAAGAGCTCCACACCAATTGCCTGATCCTTTTCAACATCCACCATCTCATACTTATTTCTCTAGAAACTACATGAATATGGGTATGGATCCATATGAGCCATACACGTCAAATATGAACCTTCACAACCCTTGTTGCTCTTGTTTTCATTGCTACAACAAACATCCCCCACAAGATCCTGGTCAAGCCCCACGTGATGCTTTTCGCAGCAAAATGTTTTCTGATGTGCCAAACAAACCTATGTTCTACCATCATGAAAATCCTAGTGCATTTGCCAATCCTCCTCCATTAAACTCCCATAATCCCCAATCCCACACAAGATGGCCTAATGACCGTAATTCTGAATTGGGTGGCTTTGGTCGTCGCCATCCTCCAAAGGTGGTTATAGCCACTGGTGGAAGGCAGTGCCGCCCCATAGCTGGTGGTGCTCCATTTGTTACTTGCTACAACTGTTTTGAATTGCTGCAACTGCCTAAGAAAATTGTGCTTACAGAGAAAAATCAAAAGAAAGTGCGATGTGGTGCGTGCTCTGTGGTCGTCTTTTTTGCAGTTGTCAACAAGAAACTTGTTGTTTCTGTTTGTGGAGAGACAAAGAGAACTCCTAAGATGGATGATGATCGGCCTAACATGACAGTGAGTGGTGGTACTTCGCAATTTTCCTCTGATGATTATGATAAATCTGGTTATGATTTTCAGTCAGTGGATAGGGAAGTAATTTTGTCATCAACGGGCAAGTCCGAAGAGATTAGAAGTCATCACTCTACATCTCCCTATTCTTCTGAGGATGAGGATAGCCCGGGAAGTTTGAATGTCCGAGGAGAGGAGTCCAAATCTACTGAGCTGGCAGCGATTCCAATTACATCTCCACCGGCTGCTGGTTCACCCGTGCAAGATCATTTTGATTACGCTAATATATACAATGGAGTGAAACGATTTGGAAAGGGAAACCAAAGTGGGCGTTCAGTATGTGAAAAGGGGGAGCCAAAAGTGCCTACGGCGCGGCAAAATTCAATGAAAGATGCATCACTGGCAACAGAGATCGATGTGTCGTTCAACGAGTACTCGAATACTGTGACATCCCAAGAATCGGGGGATATAAGCAGAGCTGAAGATCAACTGAGAGTTGGCAAAGGGGGTCAATCATTCTTTGCTGGAATCATGAAGAGGGGCTTTAGAGACTTTTCTAGATCAAATCAGAGCATTGAGCAAGGAGCAACTAATGTCACAATTAATGGACATTCTATATCGGATCGTTTGCTAAAAAAGGCTGAAAAGCTAGCTGGACCAATCCATCCTGGACAATACTGGTAAGTACATATGATTCTCTCGCACAATATGCAGCAATTTTGAACTCTTTTTTTATTCAATTCATAAAACCTTGTCTGATTTACGTATATTCTGTTATGATTGGAATCCAGGCTTGTGAATGGATTTCATAAATAAAATTTTGATATTTTTCTTTATAATTGTGTCCTGATAAGTTTTTTATTCTTAAAGTTACTAATATGTTTTTTTTTTTCCTTTCTCTATTTGCCTTTATCAGGTATGATTTCCGAGCTGGTTTCTGGGGTGTAATGGGTGGGCCTTGTCTTGGCATAATTCCTGTAAGATCAACTAATTCTGATGCAAAATTATCCAACCATTCATATTTAGTGATCACTTATACTCCCAAGTATATTACTGAGGCAATTTCATTTTTATTTATTTTTTGCAGCCATTTATTGAAGAATTCAATTATCCGATGCCTGAGAATTGTGCTGGTGGAAATACTAGTGTCTTTGTGAATGGAAGAGAGCTCCACCAACAAGATTTACGACTGCTAAGTAGTAGAGGCCTCCCAACTACTAAAGATGGATCTTACATAGTTGAGATTTGTGGAAAAGTCGTGGATGAGGATTCAGGTGAAGAGCTCGATAGCCTTGGCAAACTTGCCCCGACGTAAGGCCCACTTTTCACAGATGATTTCCTTAATTATTCCATTTTGTTTATTTGAATTATTGGAATGCTTTTATCAACCGTATAAAGATTTTCCTCCTCCACTATGACTTATAACCTGCCTAATTCATGTGACTAGGACAGCTTCGAAACTTTAAATGGAAGACATGACTTCGAGGTTTTTTTGGGGGGTTCACGAGAACATAAGAGTAGTAGGATACTGGGAACCAATGGTACCAGAAAATATTAATACCTTAGCAATTTACATTTTCAAATGCTTGTTTCGAAACATGGTTACATTACATTTTAGTTTCAAAATGGTGAATTTAGCGATCCAAAGCAATTCAATGTATTTCCTCTTTTAATTGATCATCCTTGAAGGTTAAAAGAAAACCAAAAGGCATGAACTAAAATCTAGGTAGAGTGGGGTTTTGGTAGAATGAAACATAAAGATGGGTCATAATACTCATGGAAATATGTTGTTACACGTTAATTTGAAAAATCATGTACATTTTGTTGGATGTCTAACTGTTAATAGAAAATTACTCTGCACATACCTTAAATGCTAATATCATGAGCTACACAAGTCTACTTCTATCAAGCCACATTTTAGAGAATGTGATGTACCACGTTCTATGTACTGGAACAATCCACCTTCCAGGCAACATAGCTGGGAACAATGTTAAATGGGAATTGAGGGGCAGTGAACATTAAGTTGTGGACTAGAATAGATTATAGGTCTGCTGAAATGAAGCTTAAAAGTGAAAGCATCACTGCTTTAGGTTTGAATCTGAAATCTTGATATATTAACGAGGGACTGAGAATCAATTAATCAACATATATTTTTCAGTAATATATCGCTTTTCCATCATCGCTATGACTACATTTCATGCGAAAAAATTGTGCTACAGAAAATGAAGATGTTGAATCTTTTTATAGCACAGATTAATGTGTTTTCAATGATCATTTAGCTATAATTTTTTTTTGTTTTGTTTGTGGAACAGAGTCGAGAAGGTGAAACGTGGATTTGGCATGAAAGTTCCAAGAGTAGCTGCATAAGCGCATTAAATGTTAGCAAATACACACTACCTCCATTGCTTCAAATGTGTGAATGATCTTGAAGGTTGAAACGGTACCCTCCTGACATACTTATTGGAAGAAAATTTGAACTAGTTTTTTCTTGCATTTTTGGAAATGAGAAGAAGATATTGGATTGTTGGTGTGTCATTGATGTCTCAAAGCCGTTTGTTTGTCAAGGAATTTCATGTTTGATTGATTGGTTTGGTTTGTCAAAATGCCATATTCTGTATCTGTATATGTAAACATGTAATTTTTCACCCAAGTGTGACTATATTGGATCTTTATTCCCTATTATACTTCGCTAGATTTGCCCAATTTATACATGTAGAGAGAGAGAGAGAGAGAGAGAGAGAGAGAGAGAGATTGATATTGATATTATGACATTTCCCCCTAAAGCCATGGATGCACCTTAACCAGCAAAAGCAAAGAAACCAGATTTTTATTGAATGAGACATTAGATGCCACCCTTTGTCTCACATCTTTCTCCTATTCTATGAAATTATCTGTACAATCAAATTTACTTGTATCTATATATATATAGAGAGAGAGAGAGAGAGAGAGAGAGAGAGAGAGATGATGGTGTTAACCTCTAGCTGTGTTTAATAGATAATCTATCTATCTATCAACTCTTGAGATCAAAGCAAAGGAGTTAAGGAGGATAGGGGGCATGTGCATTGAAGGAACTTTGTTCCCTTTCAGACAAAGTATCAGAGTGCAAGAGATTGAGAACAAATGACATTTTCTTTTATCCACTGGATAGCTGCCCCCATATATAAGAAATTTACTATGTTGTCCTTTCCTTTTCAATAATATATACTGGGGTTAATTACACTAAGAACCCTCAATTATTAGTTAATATTGTTTTATCCCCTCATTATGAATATATATGTTTTGACTTTTCAACTATAAAATTGAATTCCATTCAGCTCAAAATATTAGTACCTTTAGGAAAATTCAACCTTTTTGATGGTGCAATTATAACGCTTAAAAAGTATTAAATTTCTAAAGGGATAAGCTCTCTTTCATATTGTATCTTTTCAAATTCATCTTTTTAAAAAAAATTATTTTTGTGTCTGAATTTAGACATCAAATTGATAATTTGATCCGTTTACTTTTTAGGTTCTATAAAAAGGTCATCTATTCGAAAAATCAATTTTATCATATAAATATGTTTTTGAAAATAGACTATTTATGATTTTAGAGACAAATATGATAAAATGAAAAAGTTACTGAATTAATCTAATTTTTTTTTTTAGATGATATACATAGGATACCTTATAAAATACTCCTTCTGTCTCAAAATATTAATCATTTATTCTATTTTTTATTATTTCAAAATATTAGACCCTTTTTAAAAATTAAGGATTAAAATAATATGAATTTTTTTATTTTGTTCTTCTATAAAATTCATTAACATTAATAATTTTTTTTTTTCGCTGCAAAACATTAATAATTTTTAAAGTGTAATAATTGTATCACTGAATGATAGTTTTGGAAAGTTTTTTGAAAAATAATAATTATACTATCAAAAAAAAAAAAAAAAGAGCTAATTTTTCAACCAAAAAAAATACTAATATTTTGAAAAAGCAGAAGTAATTATTTAAATTATTAAAATAAGAACCCCCAAGGGACGGTGTAATCCATTAACAGAGACATGTCTGACTTTAATTTCTTACCCTCATTAAATAAAGGATAGCGGTGGTGATACATGCATCAATTAGTGTATTAATATTAATTATGACATTATTATTGACTTCACTCATTAATCACATTATAAATATCCAAAATCTCTTAAATTATACCACATCATCAATTGGTGCACTAGTTAGTACACTAATTGGTGCATACAATATATTCTAAAGATAGAGGAATTCTATTTGCAATCAAAATAATAATAAGTATGCTTAATTTTTTAATATATCTTATTAAATTATTTAAGATTATAATTTATTTTCAATACACCTTATTTTTTTCTTTTTTTTAAAAATTATTCTTCAAGATGCATTTAAATAATAAACAAATAAAAAATCCTAAATTACACCACTTTAATCTTCAAACTCTTCCATCACAAGTGAAGTATCTTCTTCGTTGATCTTGCCTATCTCTTTTAGCTTATATATGATGAACTCAGTAACCCTATTGAAATGGAAATTAGCAAGAAACATACAAATGAAATGAGGGTTGTTCTAAAATTGAATTGGCATGAGCTTGCAAAAACTCTGATGTGAATATGGGAAATCCTGTATTTACCCTATAGAAGTGAACACGTTTTCACTCTCTCTCTCTCTCTCTCTCTCAATTCTTTATTATTTATGCGAATGTGTATTGGTTAAAAGTTGATTTTTAAACTTGTTTTAGTGTTTTTTTTTTAAATGTGTAAAAAATATGAAAGATGATATGACCAAAAAAAAAAAAAAAAAAATCTATTTTCACACACATTTTTATTTCAATACACATACTTATGAATTTAGTTATATGTTATTATTCTCATTCTGCATACCACATATTTCAATTATAATCTTAACTCATATCTTATATACACACCCCCTAAATAGATTTTCTACAGTTTCAAATCCTTCAAAGACCCAACATTTTCACACACCCACCCATGGCAACAAACCACAACTTCATTGACGACCTTTCCAACAAGTAAGAGCTATTTCTAATCAAATCATATAGCAGATTGATACACCTACTTGTTAAATAAATCTATGTAAGAATTTTTACAATATATGGCTTAATATGACTTATACATGATTATACTATATTCATCTTATTAAGTAAGATACATGTACATCAATTAGATGGTGACTAATTATTGATGAATGCACCTATATATACAATGTATAGAAGACTAATGCTAATGCACATTGAATGTGATGGATTCATTATGAATGAATCTTAAAAATGCACATTCAATGTGATGGATTCATTATAAATGAATCTTAGAGATGCATTATGTATCTATTATGAATATGTAAAATACATTAATCTTATCTAATGAATTCATTAATATAGAAGATGCATTATGTATCATGAATGTATAAGATACATTAATATATTTAATGAAGTTTATTGAATAAATGGTTCTTTGATGGGAAAAATATTAGTATAAATAGTGTAAGATCCCAAACCATACTCTCCATAAAAAACTTAAGTTGTCACCACAAGAAGGCTTCCATCGCCTAGAGAGAGAGAAGTGGTTTGAAGATCTTAGACAAGTCAAGAACTTAAAGATCAAAGTTTTTCATTCAAGATTTCTCTTTCTTGCAAGAGGATTTCATACTATCATGGATCAATGTATGTATTTACTTAAGTTGTATTGTAGAAATTCATATAGTTTTCATGTATATAATTGAATCCTTAATGGTTTTTAGTTTAATAACCGCAAAGTTTTCTATCAATTGATATCAGAGCAAGGTTCTCAATTTTGATGCATGAAACGTATAAGTATGAATTTCATTTTATGATGACGTTTGGTGTAACAAGTGCAAAACCTTGATTTACACTTGTCCAATTTTATTTTTATTTTTAGCCAATCTTTTATTCTATTGATATTAAAATAAAAAATTGAAAATTATTGAATAAGTGGTAATTAAGATAATATTTTATGCACTTATAATGTTTTGTTACACACCTTATGAGTTGAAACATTGTTGATCAGCCCAACGGAGGTTCAACACTATGTATGTTTGAACAACTGAGATGATTAGTATAATAAATATAGCAATAAGTTTTTCTGTCCAACGGTGATAAACTTCTCACGTGCTTTAGTTAATAAAATAAAATAAGAGACATTTGAGTTTTTCTGCCCAACGGTGATAAACTCCTTACGGTCTTAATTATTATTTTATTTTATTTTATGTTGTTTATTTTTATTAGTCATCTCATTTACTTTTATGAATTGTTAAAATATATTGTTATTCGGCCCAACGGAAGGATAACTTGATTTCGTATCTAACTAATTATGTTTTATAGTTAGATATATTTAACTTGTGGTGTTATTTTTATGAGATGTGAAAAGTAGTTTTCTTGATTATATTATGTAATGGATATTATGTGTTTGCAGCTTTGAATCCTACTTCCATTAATAGTTACTTGTCTGATATTGAAACTTTGAGTGGAACTAATTTTAAGAAATGGAAGGAACAAACTGGAATTGTTTTGGGAATTATGAATTTAGACTATGCATTAAGAGAGCCAGCTCCTACAAAGCCTAATGATACAAGTTCTAAGGAACACATGGTTTTATATGAAAAATGGGAACGCTCTAATCGCTTAAGTCTAATGATTATGAAAGGCTCAATTACGCCTGCAATTCAAGGAGCAATTCTCGCTTCGAAAGTGCAGTGAGCTATATAAAATCTATTGAAGAACAATTCATTGGAACTTCCAAATCCCTTGCTAGTACTCTCATGATTAAAATGATGACAATGAAATATGATGGTTTGAGTGGTGTTCGTGAACATATCTTAAAGATGAATGACATGGCCTCTCAATTAAAGGGAATGGACATGGAAATTTCTGAAGGTTTTCTTGTTCATTTCATTATGACTTCTCTTCTGCAATTTGGTCCTTTTAAGATCGATTATAATACGAGAAAGATAAGTGGAAGATGAGCGAGTTAATTGCCATATGTGTTCAAGAAGAAGAGAGGCTTAAAGCTGAAAAGCCTGATTTGGCTCATCTTACCACCTTGGGTCCAACCAAAAAGATTTTCAAGAAAGGCAAAAGTAAGAAGAAGAAGAAGAATGCAAATGATGAAACTCACAAGGCTAATGAAGAAAATAAGATTCGATGACATTTGCCGAAGAAAGGTCACATAAGAAAGGATCGCCTGTGTTTTAAAAGTTGGTTGGACAAGAAAGGTAACACTCAATGCTTTGTGTCTTATGAATCTCTTTTGGTAGATGTTCCACCAAATTCTTGGTGGATTGACACTAGTGCAAGTATTTACATAACAAATTCCTTGCAGGAATACCTTACAAGTCGGAAACTAAATAAAGGAGAACGAACCATTACGGTTGGGAATGGAATAGAAGTGGACGCTGAGGCTATTGGCACTCTTCGTCTAATTTTAGACTCTGGTTTCATTTTAGATTTAGTAAACACAGTTTATGTTCCTGTTTTTACTAGAAACCTAATTTCTGTTTCACAACTTGATTCCTGTGGTTATGAATTTAAGTTTGGAAATAATAGAGTCTCTTTATTTCACAATTCTCATATGTTTGGTTCTGGTACTTTATATAGTAATCTTTATTCATTGAATTTAGATTCCACTTATGCACAATCTCTTTTATCTTTTAATGTAAACGACTTGGTAAATAAAAAGAGAAAGCGAGTGAATGAAAATTCATCCATGTTGTGGCATAAGTGCTTGGGCCACATATTAAGAGAAAGGATGGAACGTCTTATTAAAGATGGAATTTTAAGTTCACTTGATTTTTCTGATTTTAGCACTTGTGTGAATTGCATTAAAGGAAAATACACAAAGACAAAGAAAAAGGGTGCTACTAGGACTACTGAATTATTAGACACAATTCATACTAATATATGTAGTCCCTTTACTATCCCAACTATTTCTGGACATAAATATTTTATTACTTTTATTAATGACTTTTCTAGGTATACTTATGTGTATCTTATTTGTGAAAAATCAGAAGCACTGGATATGTTCAAACTCTATAAAGCTGAAGTTGAAAATTAACTTGATGCATTTAATTAAGAGTGTAAGATCTGATAGAGGTGGTGAATATTATGGTAGATTCACTGAGTCGGGTCAAAATCCAAGTGCTTTTGCTTTATTTTTGGCTGAGAATGGTATTGTTGCTAACTACACAATGCCTGATACACCTGAGCAAAATGGTGTAGCTGAGCGTTTAAAGTACTCTTTTGGACATGACGAGAAGCATGATGAGTAACTCTTTTTGCGGATTACTTGTGGTGTGAAGCTTTAAAAACTCAGACATGTTTTTGATAGGGTTCCTAGTAAGGCTGTGCCTGTAACTCCTTATGAGTTGTGGGTTGGTAGGAAACCTAATTTGAATTATTTACATGTATGGGGTTGTCTTGCTGAAGCAAAAATTTTCAACCCACAAATAAAAAAATTAGACCCTAGAACTATAAGTTGTTTTTTCATTGGATATCTGAGAGATCAAAGGGTTTTAGATTCTATTGTCCCACTCATAGTACTAGAATTGTTGAAACTAGAAATGCCGTGTTCTTAGAGGATGAAAACATTAGTGGGAGTATGAATCTCAAAAATATTTCTTCGGAGGAAAATCGTGATTTTACGCCTTCCACGATTATCCAAGAAAATGTTGTACCTGGACCTATTGGTACACAAGAGATTTCACATTGAAAAAGAAGTTGTCCCAGCTTGTAACAACCTTTACGCAGATCACAAAGAGAAAAGAAACCAGCCATATCAGATGACTATGAGGTTTACCTAAATGAGTGTGATATAGGCTTGGAGAACGATCCTGTTTCTTATGTCCAAGCCATGAAAAATGGAAATGCAACTCAATGGTTAAATGCCATGAAAGATGAGTTAAAATCCATGAAAGACAACAATGTCTGGGATCTTGTAGAATTGCCTAAGGAAACCAAAACTGTTGGATACAAATGGGTTTTTAAAACCAAGCGTGATCCTAAAAGCAATGTCGAACGATACAAAACCAGATTAGTTGCTAAAGGATACACTCAAAAAGAAGGGATAGACTACAAGGAAAGTTATTCTCCTGTTTCTAATAAAGATTCCTTGAGAATAGTCATGGCCTTAGTAGCTCATTATGATTTAGAGTTACATCAAATGGACATTAAAACAGCCTTTTTGAATGGTGACTTGCATGAAGTGGTCTACATGGACCAACCTGAAGGTTTTCAGGATGAAAGCAAGGAAAATATGGTTTGTAGGCTTAAGAAGTCCATATATGGTCTAAAGCAGGCATCTCGACAATGGTATCTTAAATTTCATGAAGTTCTCACCAAATTTGATTTTAAGGATAATGTAGTTGATCAATGTGTCTATCTTAAAATCAGTGGGAGTAATATCTGCATTATAGTTTTGTATGTTGATGATATATTACTTGCTTGCAATAATTTGGGAATGATACATGAGACAAAGAAATTCCTTACGAGAAATTTTGAAATGAAAGGTCTTGGTGAAGCCTCTTTTGTCATTGGGATAGAAATTCACCGAGATAGGTCTCGTGGTATTTTAGGATTGTCCCAAATAGCCTATATTGAAAAGGTTCTTAAAAGGTACAATATGCAGAACTGTTCAAGTAATGTTGCCCCTATAGTTAAGGGTGATAAATTTAGTGAATTTCAGTGTCCCAAAAATAGTTTAAAAAGGAAACAAATGAAAGAAATTCCTTATGCCTCTAGCTTGGGAGCATTATGTATGCTCAAGTTTGTACACGCCCGACATAGCATTTGTAGTTGGTATCGGGTCGATACCAAAGCAATCCGGACTTAATCATTGGAAAGCAGTTAAGAAAGTGTTGCGATATTTACAAGGCACTAAGGATTACATGCTCACTTATCAAAGAACAGACAGCCTTGAAGTGGTTGGTTATTCAGATCGATTATCTTTGGATGTAAAGACACTTGAAAGTCCACTTTTAGATACATTTTTATCCTTGCTAATGGACCTATTTCATGGAAGAGTCATAAGCAGACTCTGACAGCTTCTTCCACTATGGAAGCCGAGTTCATTGCATGTTATGAAGCCACATGTCATGCAGTATGGCTAAAGAATTTCATATTTGGATTACAACTTGTCGATTCAATTTCAAAGCTCTACTGATTCTTTGTGATAATGATGTTCTTTGGCGGTTCTCCACTAATAACAAAACTTCAGGAGGATCAAAGCATATTGATATCAAGTATCTAGTTGTTAAAGACAGGGTTTTGAATCAGACTGTTTCCATCTCTCATATTAGTACTACACTCATGTTAGCAGATCCTTTAACTAAAGGTCTCACACCTAAGCTCTTTCAAGAACATGTTGCGCGCATGGGCTTAGTAGAAAGTTAATTATGTTTAGATTTGAAATGAGTGTATTATGTTCGTGATAAATGTTATGTTATAATCATCTTCTGTTAATAATGATTATGTTTGTTGTTTTCATTCTTCATACTTGTGCACAATTTAGAAGAAGATGTAAACAACGGGACCGTTATAGATGAATTAACATTAATCACCATTATGTTGCTAATGTCATCTCTGTGTTTTAAGATTCACTTATTCATGTTGATGGAAAATATTAACACTATAACCATTGTACAGTCTTGATCAATGTATAAATCACTGACTACAATGATTTGGTGCTAATAATTTCATTGAACAGAATCTAATGGTGATGGTGCAATCTTCTAGTGGGAGAACGATGGCCATATTATGATAATCTAGTGATGTAATATAATCATGCAAGCCAAGTGGGAGATTTTAAGAATTTTTACAATATATGGCTTAATGTGGCTTATGCATGATTATACTAGATTCATCTAATTAAGTAAGATACATGTACATCAATTAGATAATGACTAATTATTGATGAATGTACCTATATATGCAATGTATAGAAGATTAATGCTAATGCACATTGAATGTGATGGATTCATTATGAATGAATCTTAGAGATGCATATTCAATGTGATGGATTCATTATAAATGAATCTTAGAGATGCATTATGTATCTATTATGAATATGTAAGATACATTAATCTTATTTAATGAATTCATTAATATAGAAGATGCATTATGTATCATGAATGTATAAGATACATTAATCTATTTAATGAAGTTCATTGAATGAATGGTTCTTTGATGGAAAAAATATTAGTATAAATAGTGTAAGGTCTCAAACCATACTCTCCATCAAAAACTCAAGTTGTCACCACAAGAAGGCTCCCATCGTCTAGAGAGAGAGAAGTGGTTTGAAGATCTTAGACAAGTCAAGAACTTAAAGATCAAGGTTTTCCATTCAAGGTTTCTCTTTCTTGCAAGAGGATTTCATACTATCATGGATCAAGGTATGCATTTACTTAAGTTGTATTGTAGAAATTCATATAGTTTTCATGTATAGAATTGAATCCTTAATGGTTTTTAGTTTATGTTCCGCAAAGTTTTCTATCAATCTACCCTATACTTCATTTCATTCTTTGCCAATCCAAAGATCTACACAAAATCATCAAAAAATTAATCTTTTCCAGTTATTGTTTTGATATAGTGTTAGTCTCTGTATATACATGAAGTACCTGTTCTTTTGTTGGGGGTAGAGGGGGTGTTGTTTTTTTTTTTTTTTTTTGGATCGGCAAAGAAAAATTTCATTAAACAGCAAGAAATTAAAAGTACAGGAAGATGAAATGCATCGAGAGAGATTCGGAAGTATAAAAATACCCCTACTACTGCTACTCGCAATCATACAACTAACCCCTAAGCCTCTCGATTTTTTTTAAAAAAAAGTTAAGAAGAACTTAACTAAAAAAAAATTTAAAATACATGAATCTCCACACATCCAACCCACCAAAACACCGAAACCGAACTAAATAAACTACACTAAACTAAACACCCAACTAAACAACGCACACGGCTCTGCCAAGGCCCACCAACTATTTTGAAAACAAAATCATTACACCTACGCTGCTAAACAACTCCCAACGCCTGCTAACAACTCCCCCCGCCGCCACCTTTCTACACCCCAGACGCCGCTACATGCCATACCCACGCCGCAAAGACGCTAATCGCACGCTCATTGCACCACGCTAGCCGTGACCGTCGGAAAACTCCATAGCCACCCGCTCGACAGCTGAAGGACCACCCCTGCACAGCTGAAGGATCACAACACCTGACTACACCTATGCTGCTAACAACACCCAACGCCTGCTAACAACTCCCAACGCTTACCACCTCGCCGCTTCCACACCAAGAAGACTGACCGAAACCACCAAAGCCACCGCCGACAAATGAAGACCCACCTCAAGACAAAGAACCACAGATCCAAAAACTCCCCTGCAGCCCACTCCACACACCCACCAATCACCGATCACCAGCTGGGACACAGGAAGACTCAAATTTATTGAACAAACGCTAAAAAGACAGCTGCCGAAGCAAGCTAAGCCAGCCGACCGCCATAGCCAAAGACGGCGGCCGGCCAGCCCAAAAAGAGGCCGTGGAGGGGGTGTTGTTGGCAGCCATTGAAACCTGAAAGAACTGAAAGATCAATCAAAAAAAAATATTCAGAAACAAGAAGTCACTCACTAATCAAAAAAATAATTCTAAAATTATTGTACATTTTCAATTATGTACTTCCAAATTATTTATAAATTTTTGAATTTTTTAGAATTAATTCGGTTCTGTGGTGCCAAATGTTTTACAATTTTTTAGTACTTGATATAAGAGTAGTTTATGCAAGCAATGGACAGAGTGTAATGATGGAGTGTAGCAAGTAATGAAAAACAATAGAGGAAGTATGAACTAAGTTTTAATTTATTTGTTTTTGTAAAAAGATGTAATCAATATGTTTGGTCCGAGTTTTTTGGATTGAGTTTTTTAAGCGCTGAGTTTTTTTTGATTTTCGTGTTTTTTATTTTTTATTTTTAGTAAATATTTTTAAAATTTCTCACATTTTTTTTTTACTTTTTTAGATGCACCTTAAATGTATCTAAAAAGTAAAAAATTTGTGAAAAAATATTTTAAAAAATTAATAAATACATAAAATATAAAAAATGTACTAAATTCTCGTATTTTGGTATTTAGTGAATTTTAAAAAGGTTTTTTTTCACATTTTTTTTATTTTTTAGGTATATTTATGTTAGGTATGTCTAAAAAGTTAAAAAAAAAAAAGCTTAAAATATTTAAAAAATTCAGTAAAAACAAAAAAATACGAAAAACAAGAAAATAAATTTTTTTAAAAAGTGTTTTTGGAAAAGAGAAACCAAGCAAATTTTTTAAAAATATGTACAGAGAAAATCTAGATTTAATTTGTAGTGTGTGTTGATGTCCATTATGGTTATTTTGCTTCATGATAAAATTGTCATAATTTTTTTTTCATTGTGTATATAGAGACAAAAAAAGTGTGTGGAAACAGAATTTCTCAACCAAGAATGGATTAAAAGCTAGAAGATGACTTTTAACTATCTTCCTAAAATACCCCTATGTCATTTATAATATAGGAGTACTTTTCTTATTTGATTATTATTCTCTTCTATTGTTTCATTTTGTTCAAAAATTGTTCTATTTATAAGGAACGAAAAAAATAAGAAATAATGATATTGATGATAATGGTAGGCTTGGTAGGGTGGATTGAACTTTTGAAGTGATAAAGAAGATAAAAAGAAAATATTGGACAAGAAGATGAAGAGAGTTAAATATGATGAATATGTATAAGTGATTTGAGTGTATTATGAGAAAAAAAAAATTATTTTAAGATTTAATGTGTATTATCTTTTTTAGTAATTTACATTAAGATATAATAAAAATAAATTTTTAAAATTTTTAATTAGGCATATTAATTTATTATTTGATTGCAAATAGAATCATCCTAAAAGATAAGATTTAAAAATAAAAATAAAAAAAAAAACCCAAAAAAATCATTAGTGATACATTAAGATGGTTAAAATTTGATTTTTTTTTTTACTTTTTAATTTTTTTTTATTATTTTATCTTAGAAGTAACATAATTCAAAATAGGTTAAAAGTTATTTTTGACTTTTAACCTATGCTTCCAAAGGCCCCTAAAAGCAAACTGAAAAGCAAGCATACTCTGCCAGTTTATGATAGGTTAAGAATTAATAATTAAAAAGTAAAAATTTAAAAATATATATGTTTTTTTCAATCTTTAGATAATTAAATTTTAAATTTAGTTAAGTTATTTTTTGTTTAATAAATTATAAGCAAAATTTATACTAAATAATAGACTCTAAAAAAATAATTTATAAGCAATTCAGATAAATTATATTATCTTATCATACAATTAAGCATTAAGATATTTTTTAAATTGTTGTTTGGCAAAAAAAAATTAAGCTGACTTTTTAGAGTTGAGACTTTTTTAACTTAGAACTAAAAAGTTAATTTTGTTTGACTTTTTTAGTTTTTTTTGACTTTTATGAGAGAAAAAAATAAAATAATTATGATTTAAATGTAATATTTTATTTTATTAATTTTTTAGTAACTAATTTAGCCTCAATCATAATTGCCAAATGAAGCCTAAATTGCTAAGCTTTAAAATCAAATCAATTACTTCTAGTATGTTACAACCAACAAACAAATCTTTGATTTAAGTTTCAAAATTTATTTTTTTGAAAAATATTGAAAATTATTTTGGGAAAAATAAACTTAAAAAAATGTTTTTGAAAATTTTAAAATTATTAAAAAACAAAATAATATAAAAATGAGGAGTATCTTTAATTTTTTTTTAAATTTTCATTAATGATTTAGTAAATTAATTTTTCACATTTTTCATTAAAAAAAATTTTGAAAACAAAACAAAACAAAACCCTTAATTGTAATAGTTACAAGATTTAATTGTTCATGCCAACAAACTATTACCCTTTTTTTTTTTTTTGTGGTTTATTGGTTTGTTGCAAATAAAACAGTTTTTTTTGGTTCCATTTGGTTTCATCTTCTCTACGTACAATCCAAAAAACAAAAACAAACGAAAACAAATGAGGTTTGATTTAAAAAACACAAACCCATTTTCGTTTTCATCATTGGCTAACAAGCGCAATCACGTATTTGTGAAGTTTGGTGTGTGTTTTCTCTTACTGGGTCTCGCGTTTCGCCTCTTCTTATCAACCACCTCTCTTCAGTTTTCTTCGGATTCTACTGTGAATCAAATCCAAATTTCCAAAAACAATGGTGAGTTCTCTCTCTCTCTCTCTCTTTCTCTCTTGTAGCCATGCATGATGAATGCCAGCAATCACACGATCCAAATCTAACTAGGGTTGTTTTTTCCTCTTATAAAAGTTGGGTTTTCTGTTTTTTGTTTTTGTTTTGGGAATGTATGGATTGAGATAATGATCCTATATGTATGTATATATATAGATTACTGGTTGTTCATTATTTTAGGAGATGGTGTGGACATTTTATTTTTTTTAATCATGAATGTGAAATAAAATTTAAATAACAAGGGTTCTTTTAATTATATATTTATTTTTTTTTATATTTTTGAATTTTGGGAAATGGGATACCCCTGTTCTTCTTCTTCTTCTTCTTCTTCTTCTTTTTACTTTCCATTTTGCTTGGTGCCAAAATTTTGTAATTTTTTTTTCTCATCTCTTTCAATTTATGATTAACAAATTCAAATCAAGAAAAAGGAAAAGAAAATATGCTCTTTTTTATTTTTATATTCATGCTTGAGCCCTGATGTCAGTTATGTCACCTTTCAGAGCTAGTATATGATTTGTTGTGTATGTGTGTTATGTGTATAGTTCTGTATTTGGATCACTTTATTGCACTGCAGGTAAAATATTTGAACTTGACTATTCAGTAGTTTTGATTGGTAGGGTATTGAAAATGTGTCCAATTATGTTACTCGAACTAGACTCATGTTTTGATCCTTAAAAGCTCTTTCGAGATTAACTTACCAAACAAGTTAAGTTTTTAACACATTTTGGCACTCCTTATGTTTTTAAGCCAAATTTTACAATTTACTATCGAGGTCAGTTTTGTTATAAGATTGATTAAAACTCATTTAATGTTGAATGAAAAAATTCCAAACTAGAACACATGTCAAGTTTGTTAAGTTTGACTTGAACTGCCTACTTATCATCTTGGCTTGGCTTGTTTACTGGGTCTGAAAATGAAAATCATCATCACTCTGTAGCCTGCACAAAGGGTCCAAAACTCTGTCCTTCACAAATTCAAGTATATATCTAATAGTACTTCTTTCTATTTTGTTGGTGGTGTTTTAAGTTTGATATCAATATAATTATATACCCTTTGATATCTTTGTTTGATCCATTGTATTGAATCCCCTATAATCTCTCTTTCCCTCTGAAGTCATTTGTGCCAAACTAACATTCATTCAATTACACCATCGATAGTCACAGCAGAATGTGATATATTTACGGGCAATGGATTCTGGATCCTCCGGTCCATTTTACTCTAATGAGAGCTGCCAGGACAACGAAGGACATCAAAATCGCATGAAACATGCCCGCCCTGATTCAGAGTATCTTTACTGGAGGTGGAAGCCACGGGATTGCGAGTTACCAAAGTTTGATCCACAGAGGTTTCTGGATTCGATGACGAATAAATCATGGGCCTTCATTGGTGATTCAATTTCGCGTAATCATGTGCAGTCATTGCTTTGCACTCTGTCACAGGTAACATTTCAAATTTAACTATGATGCAATAACTCATAGTAATATAGATTAGCCACTAAATTATCTTCTTCTTCCTCTTCTCTCTTTTTGTTTTTTTTTTGTTTAATTTATTACTTTAACAGCAATGGAACTAGTGGGGACATCATAATGTCGTTTGTTGATTTAGGCTTTAAATAAACTTGTTTTTTAAGCTAGACATTAATGTAGTATTGTTACAGTTTTCAATGTCATAATTGCAGCAGAGGTGACTCAACCATTAGGCCACTTAGTCTGTCTCGTAAAAGATCTACTAAAAATGTTAAAAAATTCTTATTATCAAAGACCTCAAATTTTCAAAGGCCTAGAAAGATAAGGCCTCAATGTGATGTTTAGTTTGAAGTCTCAAAAAACCTTAGACCGCTATTGATTGCCAAGTAGGTATGCATAACCTCTTGGGTTGCGAGGAGTGTTCTGGTTAGTTGCGGGTTGTTGTTTATGTTTGTGTTCTTTGTGTTTTAGCCTAGTGCCTCAGGCAGTGAGGGTTTGACTTTATTCGTTGGCTAGGTTGCATTTTTGTATTGCCTTGTGTTACCTCTGAGGATTGTTTTTGAGAGACCCTTAGGGTTGTGTCCCAAACCTTATTGCATAAAAAAGGGGCAGCCTAGTACCCCCTCTTGTAAGATCTGGAAAGGGTGAGATGTACACAGTTTAACTTACAAAAAAAAAATATTTGTGCGCTGTCTTCCATTGGCTTCTTTCAGTACCGGCTACTAGGTCATCTAGAGAATGATGAGCTACCACCAGCTGTGATTGATGCTTCTTTTGTGGTTAGATCACCTTGTTTTTAAGTGGTTGGGTAGTCACTCTCAAAAAGTAAATTTTCATATTAAATCACCTTGTGAAAGATTTTGAATTTTGATTCAGTTTCTTTGTTTTCTCAAGTATTTTTCTGATTATGGCTGATCCACGTTGTTGTTGCCTGGTCTGAATCAATGATAAGTTATAACTTTATAGTACAGATTGTTGTGAGTTGTAAGCAACTACTACCAATTAAACACTTGCCATCATCAATATGATTCCAACCTCACCTTCCAAAACAAGAATGTAGAAACTATTTCATTTAATACACAATGTTTTGTGTAGTAAATTTACCATATATAGAATCTGCACACTAACATACCTAGAAAATTTAATGTGTGGTCTAGATTCATTTAAGATGTGGGTTCCACTCTATAAGAGTTGAATCAATCGTATATTATTTTTTCAGGTATATTTGTGTGTGAATGCACATACCTTTACTTTATTGGACATGGAGGATTCTCTAGCTTTAGAAATTTTTATTCAAGAAAAATTTAATTATGATACGATCTGTACATCATTGTTGTATTTGCCCACCTACTACCTCTCCTAGACATTGTTGTATTAGCAGGAGACTTGTTTACTTAGTACAATTTATTTATTTAAAAAAAACAGGTCCCATTATTTGCAATTTGAAATGGAATTTATAGCCCATGTTGTGCTTAATTGTACCTTGAGAAGTAACCATTGCATGGGTTGGTGAAATAGTAACAATTCATAACCAAAATAAAAGGGGGAACAAAACGACACTTCAAATAAATTTGCTTGCAATTTTGTAAGCCTTAAGAATGCTTTGAAAACTGATTTTTTTTCTCTTTTCTATTTTTATTTAACAAATAGAACAATCCTCATACCATCTGATATCATTGATATAGACATGTATCTCAATACCATTATTTAAAACCATGGTTCATAGCATTATACTGTGTCGTTCAACACGGATTTGGTAGCATGAATGGTGCAATTGGTGAAATGTAACAAAATTTTCCCTACAGGCGGAACAAGCTGTTATGGTCTACCATGACAAGGAGTACAGATCGAAAAATGGCATTTTCGCTCTCACAACTTCACTCTTTTCAGTAATTTGGAACCCTTTCCTCCTGAAAGCCAGCTGTTTTCGAAGACATGAATGGAGTTTCATCAGCTGACATTCAACTTCATCTTGACAAACTCGACACATTATGGACCCAACAATACAACAGTTTCGATTATGTGATAATTGCTGGTGGGAAATGGTTTTGAAAACAGCGATCTACTATGAGAATAACACAATCAAAGGATGCCATTATTGCCCGGTAAGAATTTGACTGAGTTAGGATATGATCACGCCTATCGCAAAAGCACTACAGTTAATTTTAACTTCATCACGAGTTCAAATCACAAAGCTTATGTGTTCTTTAGAACTACCAATGTACGGACCACTTCGAGAATGGAGAGTGGTTTAGCGGGGTTACCGCAATAGAACCGGTCCATTTAAAGAAGGCGAGGTTGATTTAAGCACCGTTGACATGACAATGCGCAACATTGAGTTAGAAGAATTTGAGAAGGCTAAGGCAATAGGGTCTGAAAAGGGGACGACTTTGAAACTATTGGACACAACCGTCTTTCGTTGTTGAGACCAGATGGGCACCCAGGACCATACCGGCAGTTTCATCCGTTTGCCAAGGGTAAAATATGAAAGTTCAGAATGATTGCTTGCATTGGTGCTCAAATGCCTGGGCCAATAGATTCATGGAATGAGTTGGTGATGAAAATGTTGTTCAGTGGTTGAGAATGTTGATGAGATGAATCAACTTTTCTTTTTGCCTTCGATTCTCAGGTTTTTTCAAAATTGTGGGATTATTGTGATCTTAACGATCAGAAAGAAAGAGGAGGAAGGGACATAATTTGCATAGGTTGGGTTGTAATTGAAGCCACTGAACCATTGAAGCTTGCAAAGAAGGAAAGCAGAGGAGTGGCTACACAGCAAAAATATACTGTTGTTCTTCATTTGATCACATCTATACTAACAATGTAGAAAACAAATTCACTAGAGGTATATATAGTTTTTGATTTCTCTCTGCAAGAGTATGATGATGTTTAATCTTGGGGGTTTTGTAAGAATGATTATTTTCTGGTGTTAAATTGCAACCGGTGTAAGATTAATGTTTCATTAATCAATTTTGTAGAATTCATAGTTTGTTGAGTCCGTAAGTGGATATGATTATTTGGTCTTCTTCCATTTCTTGAAGTTCAAATGCATACCAAAAGGGTGAGTTCACAGAAAATGCTTTCCTACAGCAAATTGTAGTTCAATAGAAAACTTTTTCCTTTGATTAAGACATTAAAACTAGTCTTTACAGGTTGCCATAGTGTGATAGCGGTGGTAGCTAAGTGGCAGTGATGGCGATGATAGGGTGGTCGAAGCAGCGTTTGTGGGGTGGTGGAGATGGAGGAGGTGAAGAGGTGGAGGTGGTGGTGATATGATACGTTCCACCTTTAAAAGTGATTTTCTTCCTTATCTAAATAAACTTATTTTTCGTTCAACGGATCATTTGTGTTTAATTGTATAATTGGTTCTTTGTTCGTAGGGAACTAAAAATCAAATTCCTGTTTTTGCTAGCGTAGTGACTAAACTTGCCAGAGACAAAAAAAAAAAAAAAAATTAGAATAAACTACTAATAGGTCATATTAAAAATAAGTCAATAGTGCTGGGTCCCCCGAAATGCCCAATCAAGTATAAAAAAAAAAAGAAAAAAAAAAGAAAACAGTTTCCAAAAATGAAAATTAGGGAGATTAGAGAGATTATTTTTAGGGGAACAAATCATTTTTGATAGTAAAATCGTTGTTAAAAATAATTTTTTAACATGATTTTTTACATACCGTTAAAAATTAATAATTAATTACTTTTTATTATTACAATTTTTATAAATTGTCGCTAAAATTTGTAATTAGTGACTTTTTGTTACAAAATTTTAAACTCACACGAAAGTTAAAATTAATAACATTTTTTTGTAACAATTTTTTAAACTGTTGCTAAAACTTATAATTAATGACATTTTTTGTAACAAAAATTTTAAATTGTCACTGACAATTAACAATTAATAACTTTTTAAATAATGTTTGTTAAAAACAACCATTAATTATTATAGGACTTACTGGACAATAAATCTACCTATGAAGACCTAAACATAATTTCCCCCTAAAAATTGGTGGTGATCCAAACATGAAAAAAAATAAGAATTAATTTTTTATAATTTTTTCTAGCGGCAGGACTATATGCATCCATTAGTATACTAACTAGTATATCAACACTAATTATAACATTATTATTGACCCTACTCATCATACAAATTACAAATACCCAAATATTCTTAAATTATGTCACATCATCAATTTCAAGATACTAGCTAAGATACATATAAGCATTATTCTTAATTTCATCATGGCTTATGTGATCAAACACCAATAAATGGATGACACATGGCACCACTTGCCCTTTATTCTAGATCAGATAGTATGAGAGAACTGTAAAACATCTGCAGAATTTATCTTCCAACCTCAAGAATTTGTTCATCATGCTAATCTGAACTTTGAAATATGAAAATGACACATTCAAGTGAATCTGAAAGATCTGAATAAACACAAACTTTGGGTAAGCGAGCACTAGCTGCAATCCGACCGTTCTTGCAAAATTTCTTTACAGAGCTGAAAGAGAAAAGTGAACTGGGTTGTATTGTATATATAAACAACAATATGTACGACTATGGGATTGGATCATAACCAATGAAGATTTGAGTATGAGAGGGACATTCAAAGACAATAAAAAACTGTGTAAATCCAAGCCGAATCACAACCAAAATTCTCTATAAACAACCAATCACAACAACATCAACACAATAAAAGGAATAAAGAACAGCAACCACCATCACGAGAGAAAATGATTATACTTCCTGATCCAGAAGAGAATTTGCAGAATAAATTAAAATATCTTCTTATTCAAATTTTATGCAATTTATTATGTCCAACACAACAACTTAAAGCATAAGTTTTGCGTAATGGGCATGCCTCGATTACAATTGAATGAATCCTAAAGTTATAAGTTTGGTAAATGGCATGCCCAACATAAACTCCTGAAAACAAGTTTTTTTGATCACATTCAGAGTCACGTATTCCTCTACATTTTCCCTACTTGGTTGAGGTGAATCGTTATCTTTGCTTCCTTGGCCCTGGCTTTTAGGAATGGGTCCTGCAAATTCAAAATTATGCCAAAAAATGTTACATTGGGTGTATGGTTCAGCTTCAGCATGTCAATAAACAGGCAGAAAGGAGGAACAGAGAGAGATTTGGACCTTCGGGCAAGATTTCTCAACACCATCTTCCAATAGATGAGTTAGCATAACAAATGGAAATTCAAAGAGCTTTCTATACACTATATAATCTTTGATTCTGCTCTTTACTAAGAACCCTGGAGAAAACACAAGCTTTAGGCTTATTTAAACAACTTTGGCAACCAGGATGTAGTTAACAAGATAAAATTGTGAGAAGAAT
>CM045760.1:10077112-10269073 GCA_025200525.1 Camellia lanceoleosa
GGAGGAGAAAGTTGATTCGGCCATAGAAGAAGTATCAGTCTGTGCGAGTGCTAAGGTATTGGGGTGTTCAAAAGATTGAAATAGAATTAATGCAAATGATCATCAATAAATGACGGTTGCGTTTCCAGAATATAGACCCATGCACGTTCTAAAAAACGCGGGGAAAAGGGCTTTGATCCACTAATATCACCAAGTATTGGGTATATTAGTACGGGGGGTAATGTTGGCTTCATATTTTGTATAAGCCAATCACAATTTAACACGTGGCAGAATAAGGGTAATATAGGAAGATTATTCAAGTCTTCAACCCTGATCATACACGTGGCAGTTAGTATTGGTTGTCACGTGATCTGAGTAGCATTGGATCAATAGAGAAGTGCAAGGTGACGTGGCTTCAACGGTTACTCAAATTCAAATTCAAATATAGGAGGGAAGCCTGACTGCAAGTGATGGCGTAGTGGAACTACTTATAAGGCAGCATGATCAACGATCATGGAGGAGCAGTTCGACGGTTTGAAGTGCAGTTCGATGGTCATCCTTGAGAAGTATAAATAGCGGGGAAGACCACAGAAAAAGACCCCCAGACTCAGATCATACAAACCAGTCTTACTTTACATATTTTCTTTTTCAGTTTTACATTTCCTGTTCTTTAAATTCCTGCTCTTTACATTCTTGCACTTTAAATTCCTGCACTGCACTTCATTCATAGGAGTAGTTTCAAGTAGATTATCGCTGTAAACCTCTACGAGGCTGAGTTCGGATCATTGTAAGTTTTCATTCTAATGAAATACTTCAATTGCTCTTCATTTAACTGTTATTTTGTTAATTTCTCCTAAGTCAAGCCACCAGTAAAAGTCCTCTTCATTGAGGCTGAAAGAACTACAATACAATCGTTTGATAATTGGTTGGAAATTAACATTTCTGTAAGGACTGATTGATTCTTGCTGGCACGCTCGTATTTACAAAAATACCCTTCGAAAGCCAAAAACCCAACAGTGACACTCTATCTTTAAGACAGATTCGCGCCGCTACGGTGCTTACAGTTGAGTGGCGTCTATCTCCCAAGATACAATGATCTTCACAAAATTGTTGTAGCACACCAAACAAATTTGTATGGCGAACCAAACCTTGTGTTCTATACTCTCTTTGATTCTTCCTAAAACTAGAATGAAGAAAAATGCACACAATAAAATCTGGACTGTAATGAGACAATTTCAGACTGAATTTTGAGTCCCTAGACTGCTGGATTTATGGTTGTATTTATAGGCAAAATTACACAGCCCCGAACAGGTGCTGTTAGACTGAACAGGTGCAACAAGTGTCAACAGATACTTTCTAAAATTTCAAACAGATTCATTGCAGTTATAAAACCGAATCTATCCGTTGCTCCTTTGGAACAGCTTTTTCACACAATTTTGAAAAAGGATCCGTTGGTTTGCAAAGTTCTAAACTGTTGGAATTTAATATTTAAACTATTTGAATAGTTAAACAATAAAGCCAATGGTGGTAAGTTATAAAACTGTTTGGAATAAATGTATTAAACTATTTGAATAGTTTAATCTATTTTAGGAAACCACTTTAGGAAATCAAAAATAAAATTATATTTAAATTAAATTCCCACAATAATTTTTATTGAAAAAATTCAAATGAATTTTGTCTAAAAAATTAATGTTAAACTCGAAAACGACGTCAACTTCCCATTCACTCATAAATGGTTTTGACGTTCCGTCTTTACCATGTGACTTGTCACGCGGCAAGGAACACTTCACCTCTTCGGACCCACCCCCAAACACTTCACCCCTTCGGACCTACCCCAAAAGACGTTTGGAGCCCACTCAAATTTGGGCTTAAAAAAAAATATGCCTATATTAAACCATTTTTCCAACAATTCCTCACATGAATGGAATTTGATAGAGAAAAAATGCAACAACATGATCTAATTACAGAGAGTATAGAAATTGAAAATATTCTGTAAAGAATAGGTGGCTTTTGGCTTTGAACCTTCACTTGTAAGACATTATCGGATTTACTAACTAACTAGTGAACATGATGTCTTGAACTATTCAGCCGTTTGTGTAAACCAAGACAATAGAACTCACACAGTATATCCCCAGACACAGTTTAGTTCTCACTAATGTGTTCATTTTGGCCCTGAACAACCTGGTCTTTTACGAGTGCTCTAGAGAATTATAGCCCTTCACAAATCTCACAAAATCGGCCCAGTTCACACTCACATAGGTGATGCTTATGAAGAGTATCCTTCCATACTCCACTAGGTATACCTAGATATAAGAATCATTAAAAGTATTACTTAACCTAAAACTCTGTAGTCATCACTATTTCAGCATAGAAATGGATAGGAGTTAGACTCTCCAGTGATCCTTCTGAGTCATTCATAACTCGGTTGTCCCTTTGAACCTAGATCTTGGGATCTCTAGTCAACTAGGTTGGGTTGCCGTTGTGGTAACTCTTATTTCATAGGCTTAAGTCCCATTCTCCTCGATGAATTCTCAACTAACTCTCTTGATAACCCTTTGGTTAGTAGATCCGCTATGTTGTCTTTAGACTTCACATAATCAATGGAAATAATTCCATTAGAGAGTAGTTGTCTTATGGTATTATGTTGACGACGAATATGTCGAGACTTACCGTTATACATATGACTCTGTGCTCTACCTATTGCAGATTGACTATCGCAATGTATGCATATAACAGGCATCGGTTTTGGCCATATTGGAATATCTTCAAGGAAGTGGCGAAGCCATTCTGCCTCTTTCCCTGCTTTGTCTAAAGCTATGAATTCTGATTCCATAGTAGACTTAGCAATGCAAGTCTGTTTGGAAGATTTCCAAGATACAGCCGCCCCACCAAGAGTAAAGACATACCCACTGGTAGACTTCGAGTCTCTAGTATCCGATATCCAATTTGCATCATAGTATCCTTCAAGTACTGCTAGATATCTAGTATAATTAAGCCTAATGTTACGAGTAAATTAGAGATATCTTGGAACCCTTATAATTGCTTTCCAGTGTTCTACTCCCGGATTACTCGTATATCTACTTAATTTACTTACTGCATAAGCTATATCTGGGCGAGTGCAGTTCATCAAGTACATTAAGCTTCCAATAATTTGGGCATACTCTAATTGAGAAATACTTTCCTGTACATTCTTAGAAAGATACAAATTAACATCTACAGGAGTTCTAGCAAGATGATCATCATCTTTGCTGAATTTGTCAAGTATTTTCTCAATGTAATGAGATTGTGACAAAGCATATCCTTCTGATGTTTTGGAAATTTTCATACCAAGAATTACATCAGTAATGCCCATGTCTTTCATGTCAAAATGTTTATTCAACATTTTTTTGGTAGTTTTAATCATGTCATTATTACTACCTATGATGAGCATATCATCCACATAAAGACATACAACGAGATAACCTTTATATGTGTTTTTAATATAAACACATTTGTCACACTCATTAATTTTAAATCCATTTGACATCATTGCCTTGTCAAATTTCTCATGCCATTGCTTTGGCGTTTGTTTTAAACCATATAATGATTTAACCAATTTACACACTTTCTTTTCTTTCTGTGGAACAGAAAACCCTTCTGATTGTTCCATGTAAATTTCTTCCTCTAACTCAACATTTAAGAAAGCAGTTTCAACATCCATTTGATGAATTTCTAGATTGTATAGAGATGCAATGGCAATTAGCATTCTAATGAATGTTATTCTAGTAACCGGTGAGTATGTGTCAAAGTAATCTAGACTTTCTTTTTGTCTAAAACCTTTGACCACAAGTCTTGCCTTGTATTTTTCAATCGATCCATCTACTTTCATTTTCCTTTTGAAAAGCCACTTATACCCAAGAGGTTTACGACCTGGTGGCAAGTCCACTAATTTCCAAGTGTGATTTTGCAAGATGGATTCAACTTCACTGTTGACAGCTTCTTTCCATAAAGGAGCTTTAGGACTGGACATAGCCTCTTTAAAAGTTAAAGGCTCATTTTCTAACAAATATGTTAGAAAATTTGGACCAAAAGATTTTGAGGTTCTAGCACGTTTACTACGCCTAAGTTCCTCTTCCTCATTTTGATCTAACTCTTGTTCTTGATCATGTTCTTGATCCTGACTAGTAATAACATTATGAGATCTTTTATTATTACTAGTCTCTTGTCTAGTCTTATTTGGAAATACATGTTCAAAAAAAGATGCATTCCGAGATTCAATAATAGTATTTACATGCATTTCGGAATGTTCTGATTTATGAATCAAAAACCGATATGTACTACTATTCTTGGCATAACTAATGAAAATGCAATCAATGGTCTTACGACCTATCTTAGTCTTTTTTGGACTAGGAATAGCCACTTTAGCCAAACACCCTCACACTTTTAAGTATTTGTAGGATGGTACTCTTCCATGCCACAATTCATAAGGTGTTTGATTTACTTTCTTTCGGGGTACTTTATTTAAAATATAATTAGCAAAAAGTATTGCTTCCCCCCATAAGTTCTGAGGTAATCCAAAACTTATTAACATGGCATTCATCATTTCTTTTAAAGTCCTATTTTTCCTTTCAGTAATTCCATTTTGCTGAGGTGAGTAAGGTGCGGTGGTTTGATGAATTATTCCATGTTCTTTACAAAACTCACCAAAAAGGTGATTCATATTCACCACCTCTATCACTTCTAAGTTTCTTGATTTTCTTACTAAGTTGATTTTAAACTTCATTCTTATATTGAATGAAAGTTTCCAAAGCTTCATCCTTGGTTCGAATTAAATAAACATAACTATATCTAGTATAGTCATCTATAAAAGTGATAACATACTTTTTCCCACATCTGGTTTGAATTGATTTAAAATCACAAATGTCACTATGAATTAATTTAAGTGGTTCCGTACTTCTTTCAATTGAATTAAAAGGAGTTTTAGATAATTTTGCCTCAACACAAATTTCACATTTATGATTTGAATCAATGTCAAATTGAGGTAAACATTTCATATTAATTAATCTATGTAAAGCTCCATAATTAACATGTCCTAATCTACCATGCCATAAATTTGAAGACTCAAGCAAGTAAGAAGAAGATGTAATATTATTAATAACTGAGGGTACAACGGTCATTACATTTAACTTGAAAAGACCATCAAACATGTAACCTTTTCCTATATACATCCCATTCTTAGTAAGTACAAATTTATCACTCTCAAATACTAGTCTAAACCCATTCTTACTTAACAAAGATCCGGAAACAAGATTCTTGCGAATGTCCGATACATGCAGCACATTGTTGAGAGTGAGTTCCTTTCCAGATGTCATCTTGAGTACAATCTTTCCTTGTCCTTCAACTTTGGAAGTTGAGGAGTTGCCCATAAAAAGTTGTTCACCATTGTCCATTGTAGAATAAGATGTGAACATCTTTTTGTCAGCACAAATATGGCGAGTAGCACCAGTGTCCACCCATCATTCTTTAGGATTTCCGACAAGATTTGCCTCGGAAACAACTGCAGAAAGATTGATGTCATCGACACCATTGGAAATATTGTTCACTTCGGTCATATGGGCTTGAGCAGGCTTCTTGCTTGTTCTCCTTTTGCTTTTGCCTTTGCTACGGCAATCTTTGGCCCGATGTCCCTCTTTGTCACAAATGTAACATTTGCCATTAAACTTGTACTTTTTATTTTCCCCCCTTTAGAGCCTTATGATGAACTTTCTTTAGAAGACTTTCGTTTCTTGGTTTTTGAAGCATGTTCCACCACATTTGCCTTAGACTCCATAGGATGCTTACTAGCCCACTTTTCAGAATTGTGGTTGTCCTCCTCAATCCTTAAACGCACAATTAATTCGTCCATAGAAATTTCTTTGTGCTTGTGTTTGAGGTAGTTCTTGAATTCCTTCCAGCCTTTTGGTAATTTTTCAATTAAGGCTGCAACTTGGAAGGATTCACTGAGAACATGTCTTCTGCGTGAATGTCATGCAGAATAAGTTAGAAATCTTGAGCTTGGCTGATCACAGTTTTTGAATCAACCATTACAAAATTTAGGAATCTGCCAACCACAAATTTCTTTGAGCCGGCATCTTCTGTTTTGTACTTTTTCTCCAACGATTCCCAAAGTTCCTTTGTTGTCTTGATTGGACTGTAGACGTTGTATAATGTGTTGTCAAGTCCGTTCAAGATGTAATTCCAGCAAAGGAAATCGGCATGTTTCCAAGCATCAACCGCAGCAACCACTTGCCGATCGGTTTCATCCTCTTTCAGGATAGGAGCATCTTTACGGAGGAAACGAGTCAGGTTTAGAGTTGTAAGATAGAACAACATTTTCTGATGCCAACTTTTAAAGTCAGTTCCTGAGAACTTCTCTGGCTTCTCTCCATGATTTATTGGTACTGTACCACAGGAGAAGGGGTTGGTGCAATTGCAGCCACCACAGTAGTACTTGTTTGGGCATTTGTTTCAGTAGCCATCAATTCTAATTTATAAAACAAAATTATAATTAGAATTTACACTACACAGAAAATTTAACCAAATGTACATAATTAAATTCTGTAAAAATTAAAAGAAATAAGAATGTAACTTTTATTTTCCAATTAATTTGGAAATAAAATAAAATTTTATTCAACCAAATTAATTCCACACAGGAAATTAAATTCTGTAAAATAAAAGAAATAATAATATGACTTTTATTTTTCAATTAATTTGGAAATAAAATAAAATTTTATTCAACGAAATTAATTCCACACAGGAAATTAAATTCTGTAAAATAAAAGAAATAAGAATATAACTTTTATTTTTCAATTAATTTGGAAATAAAATAAAATTTTATTCAACCAAATTAATTCCACACAGAAAATTAATTTCTGTAACACTTCAATAATTAAAATACTAAAACAGAATTTTAAGTAATGAAAACTCAGAAAATAATTTCTAAAACCCAAAATTAATTTCTGAAAAAATTCCTCAAAAATATATTCTGAATTGTTAATGACACCAGTATCGTACTACTAGTTGTCAAAGAAAAGAGACAGTATATTACTACTATCTGTCAAATAGCATATAATCACTATTTATTTTTCTAACCAGAATATTATTTTGTAAATCCACAGAAAATAATTTTCTTAAAAGAAGAAAGAGAAAAGAAAACAAACGAAAAATTCTGTAAACAGAATAATTCGAATATGTCTTAAGATTGTTGGAACAATCTTCTGTGTAAATAAAATAAATTGAAACTGTGAGACCATGAAATATCCTCTCACATGGATGTTGTAGAGATCCAACGAAGAGAAGAGCTTCACCCCTGTAGATTTGCAATGAGGAACATAGTCGGTGCAACCCAACCGGGTTGCCGGCCAGGAGTACTCCGATGATGAAGTTAATCCTTGAATCAGGAAATAGTATATATATATATTAGAAGGGGTGTGTGTTTTGTTTACGGAGAACAGACATACCTCTCACTTGGGATGCCCCTCTTTATATAGATGGTGGGTGTGATATTTGTTTGGGCTGGACCCATTGTGGGCTTTGTTTGGGTTAGGCCCAATAAGCTAGTACCTATATGTTTTGGCTCCCACAATTGCCCCAAAACTTTCATTGTCTTCGGTAGAAGGAATGAGAGTTTTTATTGCCGAGTTATACTGTTCAAATAGATGTTAGGTCATTTGACAAAGAATACATTTGATAAATGAATAAAATGTATGAATGAATGACTGCATGTTTGCTTGAATGTATGTGTAAATATACGTATGTCTTGAATGTATGTATAAATGTATGTATGTCTTGAATGTATGTATAAATGTATATAAGTCGATCATAGGATGAGGGGGTGAGCTAAAACCCAGAAAGGAATACAAATAAATCATAACGATAAGCCGCGGTATTCTAACCCCCGGGCATGGGTGTAGGCCGTAGTATTCTAACCCTCGGGCATGGGTGTAGGCTACGGTATTATAACCCCTGGGCATGGGTGCAGTATTTTGTCAAGTGCAAAGATTGTTTCCAAATATGGACTTTCATGCCGAGCTAGAAATATTTCTATAGGCCGAACACGGAAATGATTACTTGAACCAAATAAGATAGATTAAATAAGGTAGATATATCAGTCAAAAATTGGACCACAGTATTATGACCCCCGGGTGAGGGTGTAGAGCTGCGGTATTATAACCCCGGGTAAGGGTGTAGGCCTTTGCTAACGACGCTCTGTGCCGAGTGCAAAGGTTGCGTTGTACTCGGAGACTTTTGCTGATTTTAAGTGGCAACTAAGTGCCAATATGGCAAGGACTTTGAATAATGTATCCTGTATCGAATAAGGTGGACGTGTTAATCACCAATAATATTGCTCCGCTTGTATGGAATTGGCAAGTAGATATTGGGCTAACTATTTAATTGCCAAGTTGCTCGGTTTGCGTTTAGTCCATGGTAGACTTGCCCCATTGCTTTCGAATGCCAGGTGTTAGTCGGAAGGAATGTAAATTCCCATTGCCCTATGTTGCAGGGAAGATTCGGCTTTGGTAAAATGACGGCGCGCAAAAATATGCAAACTGCTGTCTGCCAAGTGTGTAATGTATTGCCCTAAAACAGGCGCTTGCTTGAAGCTGTGTGAAAAGGAGCGGAAGTTTGTAACTCAAGTAAACGTCGTTGTAATGTTTGTACCAAATTGGCCGAGTATTCATGCATATCAAAGGTGCTGAGATGATGATCAGTTGATGTGCCCCAATTGGAAAGCGGAAAATTGACTAATGTCCTAGTGGGCAAATGTTTTGCCAAATAATGTTGTTAGGCGAATAAAGTTGCCGAATACTATGGCCAATGTTGCTGCATAAAGTTGACAAATAATGTTGCTTAGCTGAATAGAGTTGATGCACGGCCGAATAATGATCATGCATAATGTTGAATTAATAATGGTCGAATAATCTTGCCGGGTAAAGTTGATGCACTGCCGAGTAACTAGTGTCAAAACATCGGTGTCCGTTTACACTTGGGTCGGCGATTGTGCCAATCGTTTGGTTGGCGGGGTGTTGGCATTCCTTCGGAGTTAGGTTTGCTAAGAACTTTGTTGGTAGTGGTTGTCAATTTAGTGAAGTTAAGCTTCTTGTCTAACGTATATTTGCTCCATTACTTTTGAATAAGATTTGTTATTCGGAAGGAATAAAATTGACTTGGGCCAAAATTGCCGAGTAGGCCGATAATGATTTGAAACGGATTCCGTGCCCCTGTTCGGTGCCGTGGCGAAATCAGAATGAAGCCAAGACAAAGTAGGGTGCTTGGTGATATCAGAATCAAGTCTGTAATTTATTTGTATTTTTATTTATTTAATATATATATATAAATATATATTTTTGAGCTGAATTTGCAAATTCTGACTGTACGGATGGACTCGGAATGCGTCAGATAGCTGGAAAGGACTATTGGATCGCTGTGATCAGACTCCTGATGATGTAATTATAGCCAAAATGGATCTAACGGCTCAAATTAACAGGGTGTAATGCAGCTGCGAAGCACGTGATCATTTCTTTATATCTTGCTGGATCGTCTTCCTTAAAGAAAGAACTCATTTTCTGGGCAAACTTTGAGCGGCCCGTACGACTTCGTTTGAGCTCCGATTTTGACGCGGTTTGTTGTGTTGGACTCGTCTCAATGAGTACTTCACGTTGGTATGATCAAAACTTGATTTTGAAAACTTTGAAAATTTTAATGTTCGAAAAATGTGGTCCGTTTCGTAGTTTCCAGTGAACTTTGGTTACTTATTGGCTGCTCGGGTTGGTGGGTTTGGACTCCTTGATTTGACACGAATCCTCTTGTATATTCAGAGGTTGATTTCGGCAAGCCGAGATGCTAGTTCTATGCCGAGATAATAAGCATTGGATTTTTGTTGAAGAGGTAGGCAAGTTAATAACAGTTAATAATTGTAGTTTTGTGCCAAGAATGTCCAATGCTATGGAGCATGTTACCGTGTGTGGCGAAGTAGTCTTGCCGAATTTTCGAGATGTTTGTGCCGAATAAGTTGTGAATTTACAGTTGTTGATGTCGAATATATAAGCCGAATAAATGACCAAAGTAGCTTTGGAGCTTTGTTGAGCAATTGCCTATGAGTTCTCAGTATTGCCAAGTAACATGTCCGTGCCGAGCGCCAAAATAATGTGCCAAATAATAAATGTTAAGAGTGGAATTTTTGCCAAATAAGTTATGAGCCGAGTTATGATCATATGCAAACAGCCTTCATAATGCCGATAAATTCTATTGCCGAATAAGTTGACATATAACGTTGTGAGCTGAATAATGTAGATAATGGGGCGGGATTGTTCGATACGGTGACGTATGGGTGGCTGAGTAGTCTTGTGGCCGAGTAGGTAATGAGCCGATTAAGTCAGTAAGTTGTCGAATTAATTGTGGATATAAGTTGGTTCGTTGGTTTGCGTATATCCGTAGTTGTGATAGTCGAATGTAAAAGAAATTCAAGTTAAGGTGAGTGATCGGTGAAGATGGATGATCATGGCCCACCTCTAGGAGCCTACTATTAAAATTGCACGTTGATCGGACACGATCTGTCCAGTGAATTATCATTTAACGTCCCCGATTTGCCAGTTGATTGATCCTAAGTTAATACTCGAAATTCACAAAATTGGACCTTAAAAATGAATTCTACATAGCAAAAAACTAGAGGGTAGGTGTCCTCGAAATTACTGGACCATCCGATTAACTGGAATACGGTAAGATGCAATGGAGCACATTGTGCCGAGAAGCGCATGATAAATTCTTATTTCATCACCTTCATGCTACATGTCGTGAAAGGCAGAGTTTCAGTTTTGAGCTTGTGACTTTGAGGCCTTGTATGTCCTTCATTTTAGGTCCGATTTCAACGCTGTTTTTTGCGTTGGACTTGTCTCAAAGAGTACTTCACACTGGTATGGTCGAAATTGTGTTTTGAGGACGTTGAAAATTGCAGTTTGTTGAAATTATGGGTTGTTGCACAATCATCGGCAAGTGTCGATCAATTTTTTGCTCCTCTGGTTAGTGGCTTCGGGCTCCTTAAGTTGACGCGAATCCTCTGGTATTGTTAGATGTGGATTTCGGCAAGCCGAGATGCTAGTTTCATCTTAGAGATAGTAGTCTTGAGATTTTGGGTGAAAGATTTGCCGAATTTACAGAGTTTGACAAGTAATGTTGCCGAATAATCAATGTTGCGGAGTAATGCTTCCGAATTCTTGCCGAGTAAGTTGCCGAGCTGGGCTGGTACATTTGGATGTTTTGGAACATTTAGTAAGCATTCTTCGCTTCGGTGTCAGCTTACTAAAACGCTTGTTTGGCAACGAATATTATTTGGGTTTGCCGAAAACATGAGCAGTAATTCCTCTTAGCTTTGCCGAATAATATTTCTTTATACCTGCAAAAATTTATACAAGTAGAAAGAGAGAGAGCATACGAATGTACGGTGGCGGCTTAATAAAATTCCTAGCAACACAAATTCCTAGCAATACTTTGGTCTCATTATTTTTGCAACGTGGTTGATTTTCTATTTGATGTTGCCGAATAATTTAATTGGAGTGCTAGCGCCGAACTTCGAAGGCAGAGATGAACTGGCAAGTTGATGGGCCCATGGTGACCCCGAGTAAATAATACCATCATTTTTAGAAAACTCGATGTCGAGGTAACGAAAATTTGGGTTTGGTTTGAAGTATGGGTCGGCCCTTATAATTTCGTCAGCGCCGAACTTGTTGCATTCAACGAAGTGGAGAGGCCCGGTCTTGGTGGGTAATTTCTTGGTGCTTTACTTGGCCAAAAACCTTGCTAACAGATGAAATAAAGACCCATTGTAATCATGAAGGTTCACCGCGGCTAGATTGGGTTGAAAAGATGCCGAGTTGTGTCGCAATGATGGGCAACTTGGGGAGTGTAGTGATACCAAGAAAAGTGGAAGAGCTGCCGAACATGGTTTGCTAAACAACCTTTGTTGGAATACTTGTGATTCTAGTGTCAACCCGGCTGTCGGCAAGACTTCTTTATGCATGCAACTTGTTCAGTTTTGTCGAGATTTTGGTCAGCATCAAAATGAGTCGCTCATGACCAATGAATTCTTATGTGTATATATATATATATATAGAGAGAGAGAGAGAGAGAGATTGCCTCAGACTAGAACAAATTATGAAGTAAAAACCTTAAAAATTATTTTATAATAACTCATGGCCCCGTTTATGTTAGTTTCGTCTAGAGAAAGAAAAAGTGAAAAAGTGAAGACCAATTTTGTTTTTAACATAGGTACATAGCTACGTTAACAATCAACTGCAAGGTAAGTGTTGAGAAACAAAGAATAAATAGATAAATGGCAAACTACATATGAATTTGGCCGAGCAGTCCCATTTGTAATGCCGAAAAGATGTTGTCACCAAGACAAGTATGAAATTCATTTTTAGAGAGAATGAAAATGTAAAAGCAGATCCACATAATATGTGCCGACTACTCTTCTCAGAATGTCGAGATAGATATTAAACAAATGTTTGGACCAAATCTATAAGCATAAATTCAGAAATGAGATTTAGAATAACAAGAGAGTTGACAAACAACCCAATAAAGAGTTATTGTTGCTGAGTTGGTTGATAGACAAAATAAAGTGCCGAATTTAAATGAGCCTTTCAGTTTTAACAGTTTACTCTGATCTCATTTCGATCCCGTTGAGAAGATAGTGGTGCCGAATATCTTGATTAATAAACTTTTAGAGAGAGAAAGTAAAGACCCAACTGTGGATTCCATAAAAATTGCTAGTATAAACATATGTATATCTCAAGAATTAATTATAAAATAAACTCCTTTGAGGCAAAAACTAAATAAACAATCCTAAGGTGGGTTTGGCTGAGCAACCTTTTTGATAATGCCAAAAAGAAGCTCCCACAATAACATAATCTGAAACCCATTTTTAGAGAGAGAAAATGAAGATGCCAAAGTAAATCCAAGAGCACTAATATCAAGATTTACCATGAAAAAAGAAAAGAGATTCCATGGAGTTTGTCAGTACACACAGATATATGTATATAATTCAAGAATCGATTTTACAGTAATTTTATAATAAGTTTCATCAGAGAGAAAATTCAAAGCCTAGCTGTGGCTCGTGATAACCCTCAAAGTGTTGTAGAGTGTTTACTTACAATAACATGTTTGTTGTGTTCTTCGTTGATCTCATTCAGTCGTTCCCATAGACGGCGCCAATTGTGAGACCATGAAATATCTTCTCACATGGATGTTGTAGAGATCCAACGAAGAGAAGGGCTTCACCCCTGTAGATCTGCAATGAGGAACATAGTCGGTGCCACCCAACCGGGGTTGCCGGCCGGGAGTACTCCGATGATGAAGTTAGTCTTTGAATCAGGAAATAGTATATATATATATATTAGAAGGGGTGTGTGTTTTGTGTAGGGAGAACAGACATACCTCTCACTTGGGATGCCCTCCTTTATATAGATGGTGGATGTGATATTTGTTTGGGCTGGACCCATTGTGGGCTTTGTTTGGGTTAAGCCCAATAAGCTAGTACCTATATTTTTCTGGCTCCCACAGAAACAATTCAAACAAAATAAAATAAAATTTATAGTATTTATTATGTAGAACCGAATTAATAATTCAAAGACCAAGTCGAGTGTGTGACACTCTATCCTTAAGACAGATTCGCCCCGCAACGGTACTTACGGTTGAGTGGCGTCTATCTCCCAAGATACAATGATCTTCACAAAATTGTTGTAGCACACCAAACAAATTTGTACGGCAAACCAAACCTTGTGTTCTATACTCTCTTTGATTTTTCCTAAAACTAGAATGAAAAAAAATGCACACAATAAAATCTAGACAGCAACGAGACAATTTCAGACTGAATTTCGGGTCCCTAGACTGCTGGATTTATGGTTTTTTATTTGTAGGCAAAATTACACAGCCTCGAATAGGTGATGTTAGACTGAACAGGTGCAACAAGTGTCAATAGATACTTTCTGAAATTTCAAACAGATTCATTGCAGTTATAAAACCGAATCTGTCCGTTGCTCCTTTGGAACAGCTTTTTCACACAATTTTGAAAAAGGATCCGTTGGTTTGCAAAGTTCTAAACTGTTGGAATTTAATATTTAAACTATTTGAATAGTTAAACAATAAAGCCAATGGTTGTAAGTTATAAAACTATTTGGAATAAATGTATTAAACTAGTTGAATAGTTTAATCTATTTTAGGAAACCACTTTAGGAAACCAAAAATAAAATTATATTTAAATTAAATTTCCACAATAATTTTTATTGAAAAAATTCAAATGAACTTTGTCTAAAAAATTAATGTTAAACCCGAAAACGACATCAACTTCCCATTCACTCATAAATGGTTTTGATGTTCCGTCTTTACTGTGTGACTTGTCACGCGGCAAGGAATACTTCACCTCTTCGGACCCACCCCCAAACACTTCACTCCTTTGGACCTACCCTAAAAGACGTTTGGGGCCCACTCAAATTTGGGCTTAAAAAAAAATATGCCTATATTAAACCATTTTTCCAATAGTGTGGACCTTGATAATTGAACACTAGGGCTTGTCCCTAGCTCAAAGGTAGGAGTTTTAGAGTAATGATATTTTTAATATTTCACACTTCTATCATATTATTTTAAATATTAATTATTTTTTTTTTTATGTTTACATTTTAACATGGGATAACTTGAGAGAGTTGGAGCTCACTATAAGTTCCATTTCGATGATCCGATTCGTTTATATTTTAGGACTTATTAAGTAGAATATTCATGCAAAAAATCAAGATAATCGGATATGAATAGCTTTATGTTTAAATCAAATTTCTATTACAAAAACTGGATGGTTATTTTTAAAATTATATTTATTGTCCATTTTTTAAAAACTAATATGATTCAAACATATAATTACCGATATCCAATCATTCTACTTAATGAATCAAAAAAAGGGAACAATTCAGATCACCGAAATTGGTTCTAAAATAGCCTACTAAGCTCAAATACTCTCTAAAATTGAGATGACAACTTGAGAGAAACTTAACCCTTATCTTAACACTATATATTTATAAATGAAGTATTTACATCTCTATATTGTATTATATCGTTCACGAGAAGGTGTATACCATATGCAAATTATATCATTTGAGAATTTGATTATCACAACCAGCATAACTCAATACTATGGGAGTCCTAACTAAAAAAAAAAATTAAAAAATAAAATAAAATTGAGTAATAACTAAATATCGCATGAAGTTGTTGGCTTTTTTGGCTTTCGAAGGTTATTATTGTAATTGCGAGCATGCCATCAAGGATCAATCAGTCCTTACAGAGAATTAATTGCCAACTAATTATCAGACGATTGTGTTTTAGTTCTTTCAGTCTCAATGAAGAGGACTTTTATCGATGGCTTGATTTAAGAGAATTTAAGCAATATAACAATTAAATGAAGAACAATTGAAGTATCTCATTAAAATGAAAGACTTACAATGGTCCAAACTCAGCCTCGTAGAGGTTTACAATAACAATCTACTTGAAACTACTCCTATGAAAGAAGTGTAGTGCAGGAATTTAAAGTACAGGAAATGTAAGACTGGAAATGTAAAACTAGAAAGGAAAATAAGTATAAAAGACTAGTTTTTTGGATCTGAGTCTGGGGCGCTTTTCTGGGGCCTTCTCTGCTACTTATACTACTCAAGGATGACCATCGAACTGCATTTTTAACCGTCGAACTGCTCCTCCATGATCACTGATCATGTTGCCTCAAGATTAGCTCCATTACGCCATTACTTGCAGTTAGGTTTCCCTCATAAATTTGAATTTAAAATGTGACTAACTGTTGAAACCACATCACCTTGTATCTCTTTGTTGATCCACTGCTACTCAGATCTCGTAATAACCAATGCTAACTGCCACGTATACGATCAGGATCGAAGACTTGAATAGTCTTCTTATATTATCCTTATTTTGCCACACGTCGAATTGCAATTGGCTTGTGCAAAATATGTAGCCAACATTACCCCCCACACTAATATACCCAATACTTGGTGATATTAGTGGATCAAGGTCCTTTTCCCACGTCTTAGAATGTGTATGGACTTTGCATTCTTCTAGAAATGCAACTGTCATTCATCATTTGTATTAACTCCCTTTTTAATTTTTTGAATACCCCCACCACCTTAGTATCCGAACAGACTGATACATTTCTATAGCCGAATCAATTTCCTCCTGCATTGATCGAGCACACGAAAAGTCATCTGATGATGTTGTTTCTCCTCGAAAGAACCTCCATGCATTAATTAGCCACCTTTACCCACATTTCTATATTCAGGTCATGGATGCCTTTACAAATTATCAACCCTTGGACTACGAACACATTGCCTTTAATCTTTTGATTTAGAAACTTACAAATATGGACATGGGAAATTCTTCTTCAGACTCACCCTTGGACTACGAACGAACTGCTTTCAATCCTTTGATTCAGAAAATTACAAATATGGACATGGGAAGTTCTTCTTCACAACCCTCTGCATGGGATAATGCTGCAGTTTCTTTTTCCTCTGGGACTTCTAACTGGACACACTGGTCAAAACCTAAGGCCTGTGATTTAAAGGAGCGAATCAACCATCACTTTGTCGAATTTACTGACCCTTTAGAGTTCCCTTCCTATGCTCGAAGCTTGGTGGTCTATCCTTACGTGCCCATCGATTATTGACGCAGTTTGGAGGAAAATCTGCTTGTAGCATGGTATACCTCCTCCATGCCTACAAAGATAGTGCACGCTGCCCGACGCTTCGAAGAGGCTTAAAGGTACAATCCATCATTCTTAGCTCAAAAAGCGAAGATTTGTTCTTCTGACTGGCTCGATTATATTAATGCCCTTGTTCCTTCTGCCCTTGCTCCATCTCCTGAAATAGAAGCATCCACACCTTCTCCTCCGTCAAATCCTTGCTGGACAGAGAGACTGAGGCTTGCCCTCTCCGTGGATAAGGTCTTTCCACCTTACAAGCCCCCACCTTCCCCTAATCCAGCTGAGCAGAGCAAGCTCAACTTCTGCTCGCGGCTTTCTCTCACTTGCCTTCAATGTTCTTGAGGACGAAGTCCCTCTTAAGAACCTTCGATAGGCTTGTGATATTCTGACTCGGGGTCATGTCCTCAATCCCCTCGCCCAAGCAAAGCTTCACATGTTTTTGGACCAACTTCCATTGCTTCTCTACTAGTATCGGACCTCTATGGCCACCACGCAATCTTTAGATCAACTCTCGTCCCTTCGAGTTCATGCCCAGTACGAAGCAGAGAACTTCATTGAAGAATTCAATGATTTCAAGAATAAAGATTCTGCATACTGCGATGACTTGGATATAGACGAATTGGAACAAGGATTGAGAGAAACAACATTCGAAATAAAGGCTGAAGAGCTCTTTTACGAAGTGAGAGCACATCAACTCATGCAGCCAATGTTAGAAGAAATAGACTATAGAATAAAGAAATAACATAAATTCATTGATCATAGCTGGATTAAATTTCATGATCTTGTTATTTATTTCATTCCCTATTTTTATGAGCTTGAGTTTGTACCCAAATAGGGCCATTCGATGTAATCGCTTTTGCTTTAATACCACTAAGACATTTTGGTATGGTTTTGATCTTCTCCCTATTTGTCTTTAAAGCAAATTCAGGGCGTCGAATTGAACAATCTTATCCTTCGAATTTTGGACTCAATCATTTTAAATAAAACCCTAAAAGAACCAACAATGAACCTTTCTAATTTATGGAATATAGTTAACAATTTTTGCTGATTTTCATTTAGAATCAGTGCTTTGAATTTAACAATCTTACCCCTTAACACTTGTTTTAATCATAACCCACATATGATCATGGTTAGTATGATCAACCAATTTTAAATTGACCATTTTTTCTTCGAAGAACTGTCCATGCCGTTTTTAGCTCAAAGGATAATCTCTATCTGTATGTATACAAACCAACTATTGGTTTTGATATTTCGAATACCAATTCCCATCCTTAAGGGGTCTCAAGTTTTACTTCGAAAGACATCACTTTTATTGAGAAACCTAAAACAAGTCTTCAATCCTTTTAAACCAAACAAATACTTGAATATTCTTACATCTTTAGGTATGGAATGTGCTTCGAAGTCGGCTTGGTAGTTTCGAAGCCGTTGTTATTTGACTTTTAGCGCCAAAATCTGGTTCTTCATGTTTCGAAGCCAATTCTCATCCTTAAGTGGTCTCAAGTTTCACTTCGAAGGACATTACTTTCATTAAGAAACCTAAAACAGGTATTTAACCCCTTCGAAGCTGTTGTTATTTGACTTTTGGCACCAAAATCTGGCTTCGAACCCAAATATTTTACTTCGAAGCTGGTATCGTCATCTGGGATGTGTTTTTCCCTCCAAAAGTATCAATGTTGAAGGAAACTCTTCGTATTCGTACTTTCAGTGCTTAACGAATTACGCGATATATCTTTCAGATACAAAGGCTTTTAAAACCCTTTTATTTCGTGCTCTGAAATCACTTGCTTGCTCAACACACAAACCCTTTATTTCTACCGATCTTCCACTTCTTTCTACTCTTTTTCCCAGCTTCGTCATCTGAGAAAGCGTTCTATCAATGGCTTCCTCTTCATTAAAAGTGCCAGTTGTAGAGCGTGCGAGCCCGTCCGTAGCCTTGAAAAGGCTCATTGATACAGAATGTGAAAAGTACAAGGCTGGGGAGAAAAGTGCCATTGACGGACGCATCTTCATCCCTCGTTATCATGTGCAACAAGACTATGTGCTTGGGCCCATATTCAAGGAGATTCTTACTGAGCTTCCAACTCTATATCCTCGTCTGGAAGACCATTGTCTCCTTTATGAAGGTGGCCTTGACTGGAGGAACTGGAGGACTAACCGCCCCCACCAATGCTGGCCCACGGTGAGACCGGAGTGGCAAGAATGGTATGATCGAGTTGTCCCTAATAGGACCCTAGACCTTCAAGAACTCTGCCTTCTCGACGCCCTCCGACTGTCCAGGTTAACCATCTCAGAGGACCCTTTCTTAATTCCTGCTGCACTGTGCTTTTGGAATTCTGCTTTTAATTTCTTTCAATTTAGATGTGGGATGATGGCCCCTACTGTTCTTGACATTTGCCGCCTATTAGGATTATCCCCCATTGGAACCCCCATTGGACCAGATTATCCTGACCTAGCAATCCCCTTTTTCCCCCCCTCTCTTAACTCATCATCCTATAGTGACTTCGTCAAGGCTGAGAATAAAAGAGAGGGTCCTGTGTCTGATAGGGAATTCTTTTTTTTCCTACTATATTGGCTTTGCAAGTTCCTTTTCTGCACTTCCTCTCAAAGAATTATGCCTGAATTTGCCCCTCTTGCCAAAGCCCTTGTTTTACAGAAGAAGGTGGCTTTAGCTCCATACGTCCTAGGTCACGTATATAGAACCTGTTCTCTCTTCTGTGAGAAACCCTTAGATACCAATCAAGGGGGGCCATTTTGGATTCTTCAGCTTTGGCTTTTTGCTTATTTCATTGAGTTACAATCCAAATGCCTTAAATTTTTTGAACCAAACCCTCCTACTCATGGCATAAGGCTAGCCAATGCTTCACTTTATCCTTTTACCTTTGTCTTTTACTTCTCTTTCTTCCACCAGCTCCCAGCTTCTCCTCCTTCTTACAACTTTCGTCCCTTCGAACCCATTACCATTGGCCCACCTTGGTTGAAGAACTTCCTAAGTGATAGGTTCTGCGCTTCACCTGTCCAAAAAGATATATGAGCTTCTATTCTGCTTCTTAGAGAATTATTCATTGGAACCATGAACCCCAGAGCTTACAAATGCATTGCTGAGCCCTATTGTCCTGCTCAATTTGCTAGACAATTTGGCTTCTCACAAGGAGTCCCAATACCTCTCTGCAGTAACACCAACCTAAGTCTTACCACCAGGGATTTGAAAGTTCGAAGGTCCAGACTAGAAGAGGCAACTTCTAAGTTTATACAGGACTTGGTTGAATTTGAGTACATCCCTTTTCTTCCTCAAGGTAACATGTTGAAGAGGTATCACAACTGGTGGGTGACCAATATGGAAGTATACCTGGCCATTCCTCCTGAAGACCTACTGATGGTGTTGGATGTGCCCAAGCCTAAAGGAGCTGGAGTTGTTACTTCTTCTAATGTCCTTACTATTTCAGTTCCTGTGCTTGTTACCCCACAGTCTGGTTCTGCTACCTCAACTCCTCCTAGAGTTACTCGGGCCGCCTCGAAAAAAGGTATATACCCTTGTCTCTTCTCCTTTTGCCTTCTTTATAATGCTTTTAGCCTTATATTTAGTTCTTCTCTTATGAAGGTGGTGCGGGTGCCTCATAGGGAGATTCTCCTCAGAAGACCCAAGCTCTAAATCTTCTCAAAAGCAAATGGTAACAAAAGAAAAGGAGACTTTTACTTCAGCCTGAAAAGGAAATACTTGAGGTTCAAGAAGAAGAAGAAGAAGAAGAAGAATAGGTAACTCAAGAGCAAGAGTCACCCTTGAAAAGAAGGAAAAGAGTGACCGTTCCTTCTTCTGACTTGGTTTAAGATCCCATCCATGAGACAACTGCCAGAGTAGTGGAAGGGGAACTCACTTCTGAAGAATCCGAATCCCAAATTGGAGAGAAAGAAATTGAGAAGGAATAGGCAATACCTGTACAAAGAAAAAAGAGAAAGAAGATGACTGTCTCTCCTTCTGATTTGGTCGAAGACCCTGTTCATGAAGCAGCTGCTAAGGCAGTAGAACAAGAGCATTCTAAGGCCATAATTATCTTTGAGAGGGCTGAGAAGAGACGGCAGCAGCAATTCTTAAGAGATGAAGCAGCTGCTGCTGATGCAATCCAAAGGGAAACTATAAGAAGACAACATATTGCTGAGCACCATTCCCTTCGAAGCTCTCCTATTGCTGCCATCACTTCTGAAACAAGTAATCTTTCATGCTTCTACTGTTTCTCCCTTATCAAATTTTTGGTATTAAAACTTGACATTACTTTACGTCTCTTCTTTTGCAGTAACAACTGCTAAGCCTATTCTTCTAATAAAGACTCCCTTAGTTTCAGTTGAAGTTGATCAGATGCAAAATGTGAGGACTATTCACATAATACTCCTACTTCCTAGGCCTACATTCAATGTACCCTCCTTGAGGCCAAGCATTCCTGCATCTCTTTTCTTTGGATTAAATCCGTATCTTCCTTACTTATCTTTGGATCTACCTTAATTCAGTTCTCTTTCGAGCCTTGCTCTTCCCCCTCCTCCTAAGGAAATTCTAACTGCTGCTCCATGTCTGATGGTAGCTGATTCCCCTACAGAGGGTGCTGGCAGCTCTCCAACCTATGGTTTATTGCCTTTACCTACTTCCAGCCCTTCTTCCCTTGACCTATTGGTGGCTAGGACCATAGAGACTGCTGAAGATGCTCCACCCATTTCTCCTATCCCTATGCAGTCCTCTGTGCCTTCCACCACTGCTCTTTCTGCACCCCTCATGTCCACGGATGAGGTAGATATCTTTGAAGCAAGACTAGCCAGTCTCTTCGATATACCCTCTACCTCTCCAGTAGCTAATGATGAGGCTGAGCCATTAGTTCTGGTTGATTCCTTGTTAGAAATTCTTGAGAGCTCCTCTTCCTCCAGTAGTAAGCCTTCTGCACCTCTGATGGACTTAGACAGCTGTCTGGAGTTACTAATATCTTTTTCAAGGATTCCTTTCGAGGCTTTACAAAGGTCTATAATAAGAAATGGCTTCCTTCAGTGCTGCAAAGTTGTTGAGCAATCCAACATAACTGTCTCAAGTCATCTATCTCAGGCAGCAGCTACTATTGACTTTTACATCAACATTTGTCATGCTGCCAGGGCTGCAGAAGAGAAATTAGTGAGAGACCAGAGCTTTGTTTCCACAGTACATGCTGAAGTCTCAGGGCTAAAGGAACAACATTCTTCTGTCTCCCATTTTCGAACTCAACTACTAGAGAGAAAGGCTCAACTTGAGGAGGAGTTATCTGTAGTCAACCAGGCCTTAGCCCGAATTGATACCAAGTTGCTAATCACCAACCAAGGACTGGCCGATCGAAAGTAAGAAATGACTACAGCCATTCAGTTGTTTTCATCCTTTAAAACTAGAACATCTGTTGTAAAAGAACAACTAAGGCATTGTAATGATTTCTGGGCCAATTTATGGCAGAATGTATTTAATTCTTTATGAAAAAACAAACTCTTGTTTATCATTTGAGTATTCTTGTACTTAGTATTTATTCTATTCCTTGTGTTTCCCAAATGGTTAAAAAATAAGGCTTCAAATATCTGCCATTAATCTTTTTGGGATGTACATATCCATTCAAATTTCTCAAATGGTATGCTCCAAAAGGCAGGACTCTATGAATTTGATATGGTCCTTCCCAGTTAGGTGACCATTTGCCAAACTTATGGCTTTTAATTCCTATTGGGAGTGTTGTCTTCCAAATCAAATCACCTTCATCAAAGCCAATGTGTTTGACTTTCTTATTATAATTTTTGGTTACTTTCTTCTTTTGAAAAAGAATGCTATTTAATGCCAGAATTCTAGCTTCATCTATGCTTTCTAATTCCAAGCACATACTCTGATGGTATTGCTCAGGATTTAACTGGTCTTGGCATTTTACCCTCAAGGACTTAACATTAATTTTCACAGGTAACACTGCATCATGCCCATATACTAAGGCATAAGGAGTGACTCATGTGCTTGACCTTGGGGAAGTTCTATAAACCCACAATACATCCAACAACAAGTTATGCCAATCCCTAGGATTGTCCTCCACAACTTTTTGTATTCCATTTTTCAAGGACTTATTGAATGATTCAGCTTGACTATTGGCTTGTGCATAATAGGGGGTGGAATTAACAAGACTAACTCCAAACTCTGCCACAAAAGACTTTACCATTTTCCCATCAAACACAGTCCCATTATCAACAGTTATAGTCTGTGGGATACCAAATCTGTGGATTAAATCCTTAATGAATCCAATAACCTCAGTTTGGTCTACAGCCTTGTATGGCTTAGCTTCGACCCATTTAGTGAAGTAATCAGTGGCCACTAAAATGAAACAATGATGCTTCGAAGAAGGTAGGTGTATTTTCTCCATCATATCCATGGCCCATCCTCTAAATGGCCAATGCTTTACTACTGCATGCAGGTCAATTATGGGCACATGCCTGATCGTGCCATGCTTTTGACATCCCTGAAAACCCCTTGCATATTCTATGCAGTCTTTAAGGATAGTTGGCCAATAGTAGGAATGCCTTCGAAGCAATCACCTCATCTTCACACCAGGCTGATGAGCACCACAGATGCCTTCACGAACCTCAGCCATAGCTGTCAATGCTTCTTTTGGGCCTAAACATTCCAGCAATAAACCATTTCCCCTCCCCCTTTTGTAGAGAGCATTACCGTATATGATGTATTGGATAGATTGCAACTTAATTTTTATGTTGGCCTTCGAGGATGGGCCAGCCAAGTACTGTATTATTGGATGTCTCCAATCTTGTTCCTGCAAGTCATTATGATTGACTTCTAGGACCATATTCCTTTTATTCAATGGTGGTATTAATTTCTGATATGTTGTTTGGCTTATGTCCCTTTGAGCATTATCCCTCCTCCTGAAATTCGAAACTTTCTGAGTCACATTATTAGCTCTATTATTCAAGAATCTTGGGACATGAGTTACATTTGCTATTTGAAATTGAGAAAGCAGATGTAATGCAACAACATAGTATGGCAACATGCTTATACTTTGACATTTGAAAATCCCTTTCACTTGGTTAACCACCAATTGAGAATCTCCAAATATGTCAACTGCATGAACTTGTAGTCTAATAAGAATTTCCAATCCCACTATTAAGGCTTCATATTCAGCTTGATTATTAGAACAAGTAATTTCATCAACTCTGAAACCATGTGTGGTTTCTATTCCTTGTGGTGACTTAATCACTATACCAATTTCAGTTAGGCCATTGGCTTTCGATCCATCGAACCACATTTGCCATGGCTCAACATTAGCCATGCCAAGTTCCATTATCTCTTGGCTTTCTGTTTGAAATTGATGGTCTGCCAAAAAATTGGCTAAAACTTATCATTTCACTGCCTTTTGGGGAACATATTCTAAATGAAATTCTGATAAGGCTAATATCCATTTGCCAATTCTTCCCCTCAACATAGGTCTAGATAACATATACTTAACCAAATCTGTGGTTGCAATTACCAAGACAGTTATAGGCAAAATATAGTATCTTAATTTCATTGCAGCAAAATACAATGCAAGGCACAGCTTTTCTACTGCTGAGTATTTACATTCATAAGAATTTAAAACCTACTAAGGTAATAAACAACTTGCTCCTTGCCTTCTTCATTGTCTTGGGCTAAGAAAGCTCCCAATGAATCTTCTGCTGCAGCTATGTACAACTTCAAGGGCTTATCACCCTTTGGTGGCATCAGCACTGGAGGGTTGGCCAAGTAGGCTTTGATACCTTCGAAAACAATTAATGCTCTGCTGTCCACACAAATTCCTCTTCATCTTTTAGCCTTAATAAGGAAGAAAATACTTTAGTTTTTCCTGCAGTGTTAGAAATAAATCTTCGAAGAAAATTAACCTGTCCAAGGAACTTTTATAATTCTTTCTTACTTGATGGAGGTCTGGCTTTAATGATGGCTTTGGCTTTATTCTGGTCAATCTGTATTCCTCTCTTGTGTACTACATAGCCCAAGAAGTTTTCAGATGATACGCCAAAAGCACACTTAAGAGGATTGAGTTTCAACTTGAACTTTCTCATTCTTTCAAAGGCTGCTTCTACGTGAAACAGATGCTCCTCCATGGATTGGGATTTAACTACAATGTCATCAATATAACACTCTAAATACCCTCTAATGAGGTCATGAAAGATAGTATTCATAGCCCTCTGATATGTAGCCGCAACATTCTTCAGGCCAAATGGCATTTTAACCTATTCGAAGGTCCGAATATTTCTAGGACATCTGAATGCTGTCTTGTGAACATCCTCCTCTGCAATGTAAATTTGGTTATAACTAGAGTACCCATCCATCATTGATAATATCTGATGCCCTGGTGAACTATCTACCAACAAGTCTACTATAGGTATAGGATATTCATCTTTTGGAGTTGCTAGATTTAAGTTTCTAAAACCAATGCATACCCTCATTTTACCATTATTCTTGACTACAGGCACAATATTGGATAGCCATTCAACATACCTGGCTGTCCTGATAAAGCCTGCCTTGAGTAGTCTAAGAATTTCTTTCTTAACTTTCTGAATCACTCCTGGACTCATTCTTCTTGGCTTTTGCTTGTATGGCTTGAAATTAGGCCTCATAGGGAGCCTATGTTCCACTAATAACTTATCCAATCCTGGTAGTTCATTATAAGACCATGCAAAACAATCTTTATATTTCTTCAGAACAACCAACAACTGGTCCCTGTCCAGAGCATTCAAACAAGCACTTATATAGGTGGGCTGTTGTATAGAACCTTCCCTTAAATTTACTTCTTCTAAGGGGTCTTGTGTCTGAGAACTTACTGAAGCTTCTTCTTTGATCCCTTCTGCCTTCGAAGCAATCTTCTTGCTTTGTTCTGCTCCCAGGTTCTTTAATTCAACATCTTTACCCTCCTCCTCATAGACAAAGTCTGTCCATAAGGTTTCTTCCTCCTGTATCTCCTGGACTTTTGTTTCAATGTCCAATGCACAGTATTTGTCAAGGACCAAAACTCTGGCCTGTTGTTGCTTCTGCTTGCAGCCAATTATCATGGTTTCTTTCTCTTGCTCTTGTACTCTCTGGACTATTGATTTTACATCCAATATTAAGAACTTAATTAGAGCCAAAGGCTTGCCTTCTTGGACTTCATTTCTTTGCCTACAACCAGGCATCATTGTCATTTTTAACGACAACCTCTTCATCAGCACTCTCCTGGACCAAGTGCTTCAGGTGTGTCACTTCCTTATCAGCCGTCACTTCGGCTGAGCCATCAGGTTTCCTCAGTATACTGAGTGGTGTCACTCCCTCAATATACAATTTGGCCTCTACGAAGTCTGCACAAGCTATGAAGGGTTGAGGATCTGCATCAATTTCCTCTGTCTCCCCATTGCCCAAGGCCATCATTATTTTCTGATGCAAAGAGGAAGGCATACATTTGTTAGTGTGAATCCAATCTCTACCAAGTAAAGTATTGTACTTAGCATTATTGTCGATGACGAAGAATGCTGTCATGCAGTCCTTGGTTCCCACACTCAGGTTGATAGGTAGAATTCCCTGAGCCATCTGTTTGTTTCCGGCGAAACCAGCAATGGTTGTGCTAGTTGGGATTAACCTGGGGTTCCTTTTCCCTAGTTTCTTCAAGGAAGATTTCGGTAGTAAGTTCACCGCTGCCCCATTATCTATTAAGACTCGGTTCAATTGTATCCCATCGAAAAAGGCCTTGATATACAGAGGCTTGACATGCTATGTCATAGAGTTTGAGGGATATTCAAAAGGATACGAGAGGTTAATGCTCACCTCTTTTTCACTCTCATATTCAGTTTCCATTGGGGTGGCCATTCCGGAATCATCTTGCACCATACTTACTTGTGAGTCTTCACTAGAGACTGGAATTGGATCCATTTCTTGCCCCTCTTGGTTCTCATCTCCAGCTTGGAATTCATGTGGTAGTATGTGTACCATATTCACTGATATTGAGCCAAATTGGATGGCTGGCTGTGCCTGTTTCTTCTCTTGGCCACTTTGTTCAGTTGCTTCAGAAGCATCCTCCATACTACATTCTGGCACTTCCTTACTAACAAGTTCTTTCAGATGGTCTTTTCTGATTGGTTTTTCAACCAAAAATGTTTGTTCAGCCATGAAGGCTTCGAACATTTCTTCTTCAACCATTTCTTTCTTTTGGCCTAGGCCAACTTCTTTCTCTGCCTCGCTATCACTCTCTATCAACGCCTTCTTCAATCCTGCCAAACTGGACTTCTCTCTGGCTTTTAGTTCAGAGTGAACTTTGGCCAACTGTTCTCTACTACAACCCATTTTGTCTTGTAGAGTTGGTCTTGGAGAATGGTTTGACCTTGGATTCTTTTTTCCTTCTGTCTGGACCAATGAAGAACTCTCTCCACTCTCTTTCAAGTCTTGCTGATACTAAGTGTACCTACGCTGAATTTTCCTCCTTTGTGATCTAGAAATTACAGGGACCATATCTGGTTCCTTTGTTTTTGGGTGTTTAAGCAATACCCAATTGTTTGGAGCCACCAAAGGAGGCTTGACCATCCTGCCTTGGTTTTCAATTACATCTCTTTGGATAAACACTTCCCTAGGTTTGCTCTGCATCACAAACCAATCTGGGACCCCAGGTACCCATGAACTTACTGACCCAGCTGTTGAACTGCTTCTTTCTTCCTTCGAAGTCACTTTCGAGGCTGGCTGTGAAGGCCACTGTTTGGCCCTTTTTTCATGTTTTGGGCCTAACTCAGGCCTTTGATAAAGGTGTCCACTTTCTGTCTTGCGTGAGGCTGTTCTAGGGGGCCAATCTCTGGCTTTGATCCCATGAACTGAACCTCTCTCCAGTCTCCTCTCAGAATGACTGCTCTCCATTTTGTAATAATTAGGTGGCCTGGACTCATATAAAGGCCTCTTGCCTTTGGAATGCATTCTATCAGCTGTTGGTTCAACCATCAATGGCTGCTGCCTAATACCAGATGGATATGGCCTTTTATTGTAAGCATTGGTTGGTTTGGGACGTCTCTACACATCTCTGTAATATTGCTTCCCATCAATTGGAAGCCCTTTCAACCATTTGTAGCTCAACCTGCACCTGGGACACATCCTTTGCATTACAGCTCCTTTTAAAGAGTCGTCATCCAGTGCTTCTTCATCAGAATCTTCCCTCTGGTGTAAGAAACCTTGTCCAATAGCTGGTAGATTTCCTGTGTCCTTTTTGATAGTTGTCTGTTTGGCAACATGCATCTGCACATTGACTTCTTTTAATTCTTTCAAGGACAAGCTTCGAAAGTCTGGCATTATGACATTGGCTACCACCTCTCCAATTTCTGAAAATGGATTACTGTCAATCCCCATGGCCTTTTCTGCTTTGGCTGGGAATTTCAAGCTTCCTTTTCGAATTTGTTCTTGGATCCTATCTCGAAAAACAATATAGTTCTTAGTCGAGTGAGACCAAGAATTATGCCATTTACAATATACTTTTCCTTTAAGTTCATCAAGAGATGGAATTTTGACTCCTTTTGGTAACTTAAAGAAGTTGGCCACAAGCAAATGATCAAAAATATCATCTGCCTTAGTTAAATCGAAAGAGTATTCCTGTGAAGGTCCTTCTTTTTAAATTGCTGGTCAATTGTTGTATCCTTATGAATTAATGCTTCACAGATCACAGGGTTTTTTCCCGCAATCTCTGCTGCATCGATCTCATAATTAGGATCTCTATAATATGTCTTGTACGATGCATTATTTCGGTCTTGTTCCTCTTCTAGTAATGCTTCGTACCTAGACACCTTATAAGTGAGTTCTACTAAATCTCTGAACTCAGTCAAATCAAACTTCTTTCGAAGCCTAAACTCTAAACTATTTTGAGCCAATCTCACGAATTCTGGCTCTGGTATGATGACTCTACATTTATTTCGAGCCCTTTTAAATATGGTAATAAACTGAGTAACCTTCTCATCAGGCCTTTGACTCAATCTTGCCAAGTCTGCCATGGAAACTTCTGGCTCTGATTGGAAGAATTGGGCATGAAATGCCTCTTCCATCTGTTGCCAAGTCTGGATAGAGCCAGGTGTAAGGTTAATATACCATACAAATGCTTCCCCAGTTAGGGAATTTGGGAATAACCTTAACTTCATATAGTCATTATTAATAAATTCGCCGCATTACGCAGCAAACCTAGCAATATGCTCCAATGTTGATTGGTTTCCATTCCCATAAAAAAGGGCAAAATCTGGTATCCTGAAACCTCTTGGGTATTCATGTACCTTGTCTACCCATTCTGGGTATGGTTTCCTGTACACTGGAGTCTGGACCCCCCGAGCCATTGGTCCACACATCTCTCTAACAATGTCAGCAATTTGGTCCTTAGGGACCATATTTTGTGCCTGCTGAACCACTACTAGAGGAGCAAACACAGGATTTTGTGGGCAAACTTATGCATGTGGTCCTCTTTGTCCATAAGATGGTATATTTAGGACTGGTTGTCCCTGTGGTACAAGTTGCTGTTGGGGGTGTGAGTAACCCCTTTGAGCCTGTCCTGCGAAAGGACCTGCGAAAGGTGCTGGAACTGGTGTTGTGTCTCTTCCATATGTAGGAAAACCTTCCAACCCCCCGAGTGTAAATTCGAATAAGGGATTAGTGAACCCCCTTGCGCCAGGTATGGCTTTGAACATGGGATTTGGAACCATTCTTATGCCATTTTCTTGTACTGGGCTAGATCCACCAAATTGCATGGCTTCACTGTTGAGTACTGAGGCATTTTGACCTACTATAGGCCTCGGAATAGGCTCGTACCAAGACTGAGGTGATGGTCTTTCATAGTTCTGATTACTAGTTTGACCATTAGAATGTCCGTTAACTTGCATAGGCTGTTTATCTTTAGCCAATCTTTGCTGAGGGACATTTGGAATTTCTTTCATGTGTCTTGCATTTGTTGGTTGGTAGTTATTCATTCGATCCAAAAAGGATGTTGCCCACCTCTCCATTGTATTCATTAATTGCTGTCCCATAGCATCTACTAGGTCACTTCACGGATTTATTGGCTGAGTAAATGAAACAGTGGATGGTCCAATCCCTTGGTCTCGTCCAATATTATGAACATGTGGTACTTGTTCTGAAGTGCTGGTCTGCTCGACCATAGGTTCTGATAAAATGGGAGTTTCCATAGGATGTGTTATCACATTATCCTCTGGATTAGGTATTTCTACCTCTTCTTCCACGCCTTCTTCCAAGCGTTCATTTTCTCTTTGTCTTCTACGTCTAGCCATTTCAATTGGTCCCACTGGGCGTGCCAAAAATATATGTTGGCTTTTTTGGCTTTCGAAGGTTATTATTGTAATTGCGAGTGTGTCAGTAAGGATCAATCAGTCCTTACAGAGAATTAATTGCCAACCAATTATCAGACGATTATGTTTTAGTTTTTTCAGTCTCAATGAAGAGGACTTTTACTGGTGGCTTGATTTAGGAGAATTTAAGCAATATAACAATTAAATGAAGAACAGTTGAAGTATCTCATTAAAATGAAAGACTTACAATGGTCCAAACTTAGCCTCGTAGAGGTTTACAGCAACAATCTACTTGAAACTACTCCTATGAACGAAGTGCAGTGCAGGAATTTAAAGTATAGGAAATGTAAGACTGGAAATATAAAACTGGAAAGGAAAATAAGTATAAAAGACTGGTTTTTTGGATCTGAATCTGGGGCGCTTTTCTGGGGCCTTCTCTGCTACTTATACTGCTCAAAGATGACCATCGAACTACATTTCTAACCGTCGAACTGCTCCTCCATGATCGCTGATCATGTTGTCTCAAGATTAGCTCCATTACGCCATTACTTGCAGTTAGGTTTCCCTCCTAAATATGAATTTGAAATGTGAGTAACCGTTGAAGCCACATCACCTTGTATCTCTTTGTTGATTCACTTTTACTCAAATCTCGTAATAACCAATACTAACTGCCACGTGTACGATTAGGATCGAAGACTTGAATAGTCTTCCTATATTATCCTTATTTTGCCACGCGTCGAATTGTAATTGGCTTGTACAAAATATGTAGCCAACAGAAGTATAACCAAACAACTCTTGGATCATAATCAAAATTTTGTCATAACTAATATCACAATGTTTCGTAACTAATAATACAGTGTCAATAAGTAATAACTATTGACTCAAAACTCATAACCAAAATGTATACTATAGAATTTTTTCTTTTTCAATAGTACAACTATAAGGCCCCGTTTGTTTTGGAGTATAGAGGGTGGGATGGGATTAGGATCGAGGTGGGGCCTTCTTAGTGTTGTGTTTGTTTGTAGAGTTGGGAAAGTGATTAGGATGGAGGAAGGAATTAAGATGGAAGTTGGAAGGAGGATTGGGATGGAGAAGGTATTAGAAAAACAGTGAGGGGACTAAAAATTTTTTTATTTTTTTTATTTTTTACATGTTGGGTATTTTTTTGTGAACATTAATGTTTAATTTTTTGTATTTTTTTATTTGTTTTATTATTTTATATAAAAATAATTTAACAATTCCTACATTAACAACTATCATCAAAATAAAGATAATTTTACTTAATCCCCTCACTATTAAACTCCTCACTAACAATTCCCTCACTATTAATCCCCTTACTATGAATCCTCTCCATTCTACTTCTGAAAACAAACGGGGCCTAACAGATAAAAACTTAGGCCTCGTTTGGGATGCATATGTTTTAACCTAAAAGTCAAAAAATTACTAAAAAAATTAAAAAGCCTATAACTTATACTAAAAATTCAAAGATTTCATTTTCTCTCTACTTTTTACACATCTTTTTGTAAAAAATTAAAAAGTCATTCCAAACATATTTTTTTTTTTACCTCATATTTTAACCAAAAAATTAAAAAATTACTAAAATAATCTATTCTCAACAAAGCCTTATGTTAGAATGAATCACATAAAATCTTCCTATTATTGTTAAAATTTTATTTTGTGTCGATTTATATTTTGTTTTCCACCAATAGCTACATTAACAATTATAACCTATTGGCTTAATAAATGGAGAAAACAATCAAATGGCTTACTACCTAAGAGGTTGTAAATTCAAAACCTACAAAGGTCCAAAATGTTAAACCTTAGGGTTACTGAAAGGTTGCTGGATCATTAACTTTAACATCTCAAAATTTAATCGAGTTGTGCGTAAGCTGAGTAGAACACCCAATTATAAGAAAAAGGGCAAATTATAATAATAATTCCTATAATTTGAGACTCGTATCACTTTGGTCCTTAACTTTTTAATTGTGACACATTTGACCCTAAATTTTGAATCTTGTTTTAAATAAGGACAATTGAAGATACCATTGTTTAATTTTAAGGGCAAAATCGTCAATTTAAAAAAATATAAACTAATTTGACAAAAATAAATATCAAAAAAATATTTTAAATTTTTTTTAAAATTATTTTTATCCACCAATGATAAAACTATGTAAAATTGATAAAAATTAATAAAAAATACATGATTAATTTTTAAAAATTAATTTTACATGATCATCATCCAAACACATAATAAAAATTAATTTGGTAAAAAAAATGTCTAGAAGATTTATCAATTTTATATAATTTTATTTTTAGTGAGTAGAAATAATTTTAAAAATTCAAAAATATTTGTTTGACATTTATTTTTGTCAAATTAGTTTATATTTTATCAAATTGACAATTTTATCCTTGAAAAATATAATGATATATTCAATTATCCTTATTTGGAACAAGATTCAAAATTTAGAATCAAATGTATCATAATTGAAAAGTCAAAAATTAAAGTGACATAAATTTCAAACTATAAAGACTATTAATGTAATTCACCCTAAAAAAAAATTACTAACAGCTACTAGACCATCTCCAACGATTCACCAAACCTGATATCAAATTCAAAATTTGGTGAAAAAGTCACTTTTTTTAGCTCCAATGGTTTCACCAAATCGATATCAAATCGAGAATTCACCAAACATTTCACTAAAATGAGAACAGGCGAAGTATTTCACCAAATCACTGTTCCTGACCGTTGGGGAAGACCAACCGGTCTACCAGCCGGTTGACCAACCGGTTGTCCCAGAAAGAGTTCAAACAGTTCAACATTTCTGGTTCAAACCGTTCAAAACAAAAAAAAAAAATCGCCTAACTGGTCGACTGGCCAATCGACCAACCGGTCGTCCCGGAAAAAGTTCAGAAAGTTCAACAAAAAAGGTTCAATTCGTTCAAAAAAAAAAAAAAAAATTCCCCTCACCGGTCAACCAACCGGTTGTCTCGGGCAGATTTGATATTTGGTGAACCATTGGAGCCTCTGGTATCAAATTGGGGAAAAATGATTTTTTTACTCAGATTTGGTAAAAAGTTTGATGAACCGTTGGAGATGCTCTTAGTGTTATTGATTAGTAAGTAGCCATACAGAATGCTACGTCGGTGCTTTGGTAAAAACAAAGGGTACCAATAGGGAAGGCACATTGGCTTTTGTTTTTTTTTTTTGCAGTATGACCTTGTTTGAACAGTATGATATTTTAGTTTTTAATTATTTTAGTAGGTTAAAATTTTTATGTTTAGTAAGATAGTTAGATTTTTTTTTAATTAGATGTGATGTTTGTAACATAAAAAGTAAAATGATTATAGATTTAATGTGACATTTTATCTTATTGGTTATTTTAGGCTTCGTTTGGAAAGTTGGTTAGCTTTTTGAATTTTTGACTTTTTTGGCTATTTTAGCTTGGGGCTAAAAAACTTGGTTTGGAAATGATTTTTTGACTTTTTAACTTTTTGGTGAGGTGTTCACATATTAAATGACCGAACTGCCCTTAGTTTGAAACATTTCCACTGCTGGACGGCTCCTTCCTCTACGTCAGCGTCTTTGTACCTTTTTTTTTTTTTTTTTTTAATGAGGCATATTTATGGTTTTTCTTTTTATTTACATTTTTATCATTTTTATTTTTATTTGTATACATTAATTTGCTTTTATTTTTCAAAAATGTTTTTTCATGTGTTTTATTTATTTTTAAATTACGTGGCAAATGCTAATTTCTGTTTTTAAATTTTTTTTTTTACTTTTTTTTTTTTTTTTTTGGGAAAAGGCGTTTTCATGTAATTTATTTAAAATGACGTGAAAAATCATAATTTATTGAATTTATTTTGATGTCTTTTTTCCTATTTTGTTGTTTTTTTATTTGTTTTTTTTATATTTTTTTAATTGACGTGGCACATGATAATTTTGGATTTTTTTTTTTTTGGTTTGACCTTGTTTTTTTTGTTTTTTTCTTTTCAAAAAGGCTTTTTCCTGTGTTTTTTGTCTTTTCAAAGTTAGGCACGTCATCAACTGAAAAGGATTATATTCCCGTGTAAACACATACATATTGTACATGATAATATATTTACATATAGTCTCTTCCACGTGGGTTACCAATGTTAAAAGCCTACGAATATTAGGTGGACTGTTATATATTTCATAACATTCCGTTATTATGCAAGTACACTAACTTGTCTCATATGCGAAGTCGTACCAATGCAATATTCGGGTCCTCATTCCCAACCATTAAACCATCCTCGTCATGTTTAATTTATGATATGGCATTTACTATTGTCATAGCCTCTTCCTCGTTGCAGATGAGGTGACTAGTTGTTGGATTACCTATAATACGCCGTATATAATTATGTAATGCCATTGACGCAACTACTAACTAAACTTGTACATTTGCAAAATCATACTGAGACATGTCTCTAATAAACCCCTATCGATTTTTCCAAACACCGAAAGTGCGTTCCACCACACTGCGTAACGACAAGTGAACTTTGTTAAATAATTCCCTTGGGGTGTTTGCCGTCCTGTTCCGTTCACTACTTCGGAATTGTTGTTGGTGGTAACGACTGCCTTTGAAAGGTGCTAGGTAACCTACCCAGTTTGGATAACTAGCATCGACAAGATAATATTTCCCTGCAGACAGTACAATAATTTATGATACGAACATCGACATTATGCTTCATTTTCAAGTAATGATGTTTGACCAAATACTATGTACCCCCATCGATTTTTCAATGCAATGTGTTACCTTTTGCAGGATGTGGAAATGAGACATTGTCATTTGTTAGTATCTCGTTGAAAATGCGACTATTGCGCATACTTCCTTCCCATCCAAGCGAAATGAAGATAAAACACATGTCAAAATCGCACGCAGCCATGATATTTTGCGTGTGACAGTATTTTCTACCAAAATATGTTGCCGCATCTGGCCTCGTAACCCATGCACTTACATGTGTTCCATCTATGGCACCAATACTGTCATGACCCAAACCCGCCCCTATGGGTTTAGCATCGTAACTGGCCAGTAGTTCTTAGATTACTAAAGGCCTCTTGACAAATTAACATATAGCTAGGGGCCGCAGAAGCAAATATACAAAATATACGAGATCCAATGAGTTGTGGTGATATACATGGGACAGAATAAATTAAAACTTTTATAAACTTACAAGTGATGTCTAAAAGATACAATATTTACATATCACTCCCAGAGGTGTAATATCAGAATTTCATCCACAACTTAACAAGACAAACAGAGTCTAATATGATCGCAAAAAAAATAGCCACAAAACTTGACTTCATCCGGAACCTCCTCGGAAGGCACAAAGGTTGGTTGACAAAAACTAAAACATAGGCCGTCAACTTTGGGCTTGGTCACGCACCTGCTCACCTACATACATAATATAAATAGTGAGCGGAAGCCTAGTGAATAATAATGGAGTAAAGGGTTTTAATGAATGAAGTCCATACAGATTCAGAAATCATAAGTCAGATTCATAACAAATTCATATTCATATTCTTGTCCCGATCATATACACAAATCATAATTCATGTTCGATCATAAGTGGTACATCCATTGGCGCTAACAGAACAAATGCAGAACATATGGTGGTTATGAATAACCAGTTCTATAAAGGAACCTCCAGATCCGGGTAACAGAGAATATACATGTTGAGTGTAGACACCCTATTTTTGACCGTCCTCAAGACTTGGACGTCATCGTTTGAACACTCGATGATCATTCATACTCGTGTTCGTTTTGAGTTCCCGAAGGTCTCGGCTGCGCGCCTTGCCTTAGGATCTTTCAACTTGTCTATTTTGTGCTTGGTTGTGGACCAAGGACTTGTGGTTTTGCTTCTGAGGGAAGAGGGTGGCTTGTTGGCCATCCCTACAACCCATCGGCCAAGCCTTGTGCTTATCGGCCTTGTCTTCTTGCCATCGGCCATTGGTGGTGGCCGATCGGCACTCTTTTGGGCTGATTGGCACCCTTTTTGGTCGATCAGCCATATCTTTTGGCCGAGACCTTTCCACCTGCTTTTGCAGATATTTTTGTGCCAACTGTGATAGCTGGTGAGCACAAATTTCATCCTCCATACACGTGTATGGAGGGATTGAAACAAGTCTCAAGCTTGCTCAACAAGCTTGAGATTTGATTTTCTATAAGAAGGGAGACCCCTCTCCCTTTCCAGAGGTTTTGAAATCTGGAGATAGAAGTTATATATTACTCTCTCTCTATATTCTCTATATATATATATATATATTTGTGCTTGTTTGTGCTTGAAAGTGACTTTTCTTCACACTTTTGCACACAAACATTTAGTGAAACACCATCCTTTTGTTGCTGAGGTACCTTGAGGTTGGTTTTGGAGTTCTTGGATTGGTTTGAGCTCAGAAAAGCTGCTGGAGTTATAGCTTTGAAGTGGTTCTACAAGGGTGAGTCAACTAGCCCTTTAACCCTTTGTTTTGGTTAAGCTTTTGGCCCTACTTGCATGTTGTTTTAGGCCTAACTTCCTACTGCAAAAAGTTCTAATTTTACATGCTTGTAATGTTTGTTTAAGGTCTCTTTTGTGTTGGGGGTGGTCTACCCCCTCTTGTGCCTTGTTAGGCCTTGTTTTAATGCTATTCTTTTAAGCTATTGGGACCACCTTCTTTTGGCCTTCTCACCACTGAAACTCAGAGGAATTTCAGTGGTGGAAAGGGTGTTTTGAGGCCCCAAATGGGAGAGGGTCATCCCCTCTCCTTGTTGCTTGGTTACTTGCTTTGTATGCCTCATGATTGAACATGTTTGTCAAGCTTGTTTTAGCTCCATCTTAGCATGTTTTTGGTCTCATTCCAACATGATATACCTCTGTTAAGGTTTGGTTTGATAGCCCCATGCATGCTCCTTGCACTTGTAGTGCATTTCCATTCACTAGCCTAACATGCATTGTCACGACCCAAACCCGCCCCTATGGCTTTAGCACCGTAACCGGCCAGTAATTCGAGATTACCGAAGGCCTGCTTAACAGTAATACAGTAAAACAAAGTACAGGGGCATGGCGGAAGCCAAAACGGTAGATAAACAATGTCCAATGAGCTGTGATGGTCTGTATGCAAAAAAAACTTTTCATACATATATATATACTCGATGTAAGCAGTATGCACAAATATTTACTGATCATTGAGCGAGGACCAAATCCTATTAATGATTTAGTACATGCTATCGGTCTATCTGATTATACAAAAGCAGAACCGAAGACAGAGCGGAAATAAAACGCCCCTAAGCCATAGCTTGACAAGCTCGGAACCTCGCAGTGAGGCTCAGTGGTTGGCTTGACAAAACTGGAGTTTACCCCGATACTTCTAGCCCCGGTCTGGTGCCTGTACACCTACATATATATATGAGCAGTGAACTAAAGCCTAGTGAATAACATAATGCATAAAGAGGTTAAGAATGAATGTCCTTACAATAGTGAAAACAGTTCAATTGATTCAGTATATCAGTAATTCAGTCATTCAGTCAAAACAGTTATATGTGGTACATCCATTAGCATAGTAGTACAGTAAACAGTAGGTCTTAAAAGACCGAACAGTCAATGATGGCCATCAATCAGTAAACAGTAGTGGTTCCAACAAGGGAGCCGACAGAGATCTCTGTAACAGTAGCAGTAGTAGTAAATAGTAGTTGCTAAGAATGTATAGACCCCGAATCAATCAGTACATATGCATTTTGAGTACAAATAGAGAGAATACCTGACACTACGGTCTCGGTATTTTGGACGTCACCCGGTACTAGGGCGAACACTCGGCCTTGCCTCATAGGCTCTTTCCCGATAGATTTAGGGTTCGGTTTTGGTGCAACAGTTAATGCTGCCACGCTTGGTGTAGCTTTGCTATTGGCCTGCGGAACAGAGGGGTAGTCTTTAACCATGTGGCCCACCTTGCCACACATATGAGTTCGATATTTTGTAACAAACCCTTTGTGCTTTCGCCACACTTTCGAGCAGGTGGTATGAAACCACTCCTTTGGCTGGGGCTAGTTGTTGACCCTGTATTCTGTTTCTTGTTCAATGGGTTATGCTTGCCTTTCTTGAACTTGAAACCCTGCCTTTTACCATGCCATTCAGACGCTGGTGTTTCAGTTTTCAGTGCCTCGATGTGTGATTCAGCCATCAAAGCTCAGTCAAGAACATTTACATAGTTCAGCAACTTCAAAACATTAATTCTGTCTAGTATTGCGACATTCAGGCCGCCTTCAAACTTTCTGGCCTTCTTGTAATCAGTGTCCACCATGTGTGGTGCATACCTAGCAAGCTCGGTGAACTTGGTTTCATATTCAGCAACGGACATTGTGCCCTGTCTTAGCTGTTCAAATTCAGTTACTTTTCTGTCTCTGACACACTGTGGAAATTATTTCTCGAAGAAGGCTCCTTTGAATTGAGCCCAAGTCATTACAATGTTGTCATCACGGATAAGCATCCATCACCTTCTAGCTTCTTCTTGCAGAGTAAAGGTGGCCAACAGTACTTTATGTGCTTCAAAGCAAGGAAAAACCTCAAACAATTTTTCTGTTTCAAGAACCCATACTTCAGCTTTTAATGGTTCAAGGCCTCCTTGAAAGGATGGCGGTTTCATTTTGCTGAACTTGTGGGTGAGAGCAATTATGTCCCCATCATTAACATTGACATTCTGTTCCAGCTGTACTGGAGGAGGAGGTGGGGGCTGTTGGTTCTGTTGTTGATCCAATCTTTCAGTTATCAATTCCATCATTCTCTCTAGTCTTGCCATTCTTGCCTTAGAGGATGAGGATTCAGATTCATTTGCAGTTCTTGTATTATCCATTCCATTATAAGCAGTTATAGCAATTATCAACATAAGCAGTTGCATACTTAAACAGTTTATCACATTACCATATATTCAGTCATGTCATAGCCACACACTTATCATGCTCATGCAATGCCCTAATCACTTTTCTAAGACACCCTATAACTCATTTGGACATGTGTGTGCGGTATAACTCGTGGTAAGTATCACTCTGATACCACTCTGTCATGACCCAAACCCGCCTCTATGGGTTTAGCATCAGAATCGCCAAGAATCCGAGATTACCAAGGCTCTTGCTAAAAGAATTAGAAAACTGAGGGCATGGTGGAAGCCAAAACGGTAGATAAACAATGTCCAATGAGCTGTGACAGTCTGTATGCAAAAAAAAACTTTTCATACATATATATATACTTGGTACAGAACAGTATGCACAAACATTTACTGATCATTGAGCGAGGACCAAATCCCTATTAATGATTCGATGCAGCTTATCAGTCTATCTGATTATACAAGCAGAGAACCAGAGACAGACGGGGAAAATAAAACGCCCCTAAGCCATAGCTTGACAGGCTCGGAACCTCGCAGTGAGGCTCAGTGGTTGGCTTGACAAAACTGGAGTTTACCCCGACATTTCTAACCCCGGTCTGGTGCTTGTACACCTACATATATATATGAGCAGTGAGCTAAAGCCCAGTGAATAACATAATGCGTAAAGAGATTAAGAATGAATGTCCTTACAATAGTGAAAACAGTTCAATTGATTCAAGATATCAAGAATTCATTATTCACCAAAATACCATATATGGTACATCTATTAGCACAAGAAGATAAGAATGGGTCTTAAAAGACCGAACAGTCAATGATGGCCATCAATTAGTAAACAGTAGTGGTTCTAACAAGGGAGCCGACAGAGATCTCTGTAACATTAGCAGTAGCAAAAAACAGTAGTTGCTAAGGATGCCACAATACAGTTCAGAATATAGGACATACATTCATTCAGTTAATAGTGTCATTTCAGAAAACAGTACAGTTCAGTAATAAGAAGATATTCATATTTGAACATATCTTTACACAATTATTACTCACAAAGTTTTGGGCTATAGTAAGCTACAGCGCGTCTCCAGTCGCCAACCCTACACAGTTTACAGAACGAACACACACTAAGCTACACAGTTGGAAAAAATGATAACTTAATCTCTAATTGCCTCAGTGTGTTCTACATCTATATCTTCATTAAGATGTCTTAAACTAGGCCTAAGAATTCCTAGGATGGAATGAGGATGCAAAGATACACTTTTAAACACTTTACAAAATTTTCAGAAAACAGGGGTCTCGCTCGAGTGTGGCTTTCTACGCTCGAGCGGACATACAGACAAAGGAGCTCTGCTCGAGCGGGACTTCCGTCGCTCGAGTGGATTGTAAGCTACAGTGAAAATACTGGATGCTCAAAATTTACGCTCAACGGGCACTTGACCCTCGCTCGAGCGTGAGACACAAGTCCTCGCTCGAGCGTGAATTCTTTCGCTCGAGCGGACTGTAAGCTCATGCAAAGTACTGGATGCACGCATTTCACGCTCGAGCGCCACTTTACTCGCTCGAGCGTAAGGCATGATCACAGAGTGTACGTTCGAGCGTGGAGTTCCTCGCTCGAGCGTGGGTCCAAAATCTAGAAATTCCATATTTGAACCTCAAGCTCAAAACCAAGTTTAAAGGCACTAAATTCGATCCTCTTGGGCCCAATTTCTGGAAAACATTTGTAAACACATAGAATAACATGTTTCAAAACTCAATTTGTAAAATCAAGGCCCAAGGGTATTTTAATTAAATCCATTTTCAAACCCAATTTCATGAACAAGATTGAACATGCAACATGCATGAATTTAAACCACTTCCAAGCTTTAAACACTTGCTCAAATGAGCCAATTCTTTTCAAAACAAGATGAAATCATGGTCTACTCTTAAAACATGGACATGCATGCGAGAGATTATGAACTACAACCTCAAAACTTCAATATATATACATGCATGCAACAATTTAACTCCCATTTATGGCCTTAGGCTCTCATCTACCATAAACCATGCACAAACTAACTTGAATTCATAATTAAGGAGGTAGTCACTCTACCTTAGGTCTTCAATCACAAGACTAGAAGCTCAAATATGAAATCTACACTTCAATTCCTTCAAGTCCCAAGCAAATCTACAAGTTGAGCTCAATTCTCTCACTTTCTCTCTCTCTATGGTCGGTTAGAATAAGAAATGAGGCTAAAGAAATGTTTTGTTTAGAATGTAGGAAGGCTCAAGTATAGTCTAGGTAGTGGGCCACTCATGTGGCAAAATGGTAATTAGGCCAACTCTTGACATTAAGCTTATTTTAATCTAGTTTAATCATACTAAATCACATTTCAGATAAATATGCCATAAAATCTTATAAATTCTAATGATCATAAAACATCAATCGATTTTAGATTCGGCTGCCGATAAGGCCTTCAATTAGCAGTTTAAACACAAAGACATGAATAGATAATTGGGCAATCAAACAGATAGAATTGCAATTTAACTTACATACTCAATTAATTCAGTTCCAGATTTCAGTCAGTCAGTTCAATATTTCAGTTGATTCAATTACTTATCATAATCAGTCTCAGTTTAGCGATAATCAATAATTAATCGGTAAACAGTGGTGAGGGTTGTTACATGCATCATGTGTTTAGACCATCATTCTAGCATGTTTTGGCTCAACTCCAAGAAGCTTTTGTTCATGTTTTAGTATGCTCTAGCTCTAATTTGTGTTGTTTTGGTCATGCATGCATTGTTTTGTATAGCTATGGTTCAATCTAGCTCACTAGCTTTGAGTTTCCAAGCCACTAGCATGCATTACTTAGACTATCTTCATAATTTGGCATCATTTGAAATGTGATTTCAGTACATGTAGTGTGGTCATACACTTGCATTTGTCACTCTTTCAATGCTTTGTAGGGTTGGTTCTTTATGCCTTAAAAATGGGCCATTGCGTATGCCATTTTGCCTAAGCTTGTAAGATGTCATATCAGTGTGTATTTGGTCTCATTTTGCTATGATATAACTCTGATTTTTGTTGTTGGAGTCACCTCATGCTTGGTTTTGATAAGTGTAGTGTAATACCCCTTATTAGCCTTGCAAGGTCATGCCTCATGCTTTTCATATTAGCTTGTTTTGGTGATGCTCCATGCATGTTTTAGACTCATTTTGGCATGATCTAAGACTATTTTGGGTTGCCTTGGCTATATGTTTCATGTATCGCTTAGTCATGGTGTAAGACCCTTTGCTAGCTTTAAGCTTTGAGCCCACTAGCATGCTTTGTTTGTCATTTGTGCATGATTTAGCCTCATTTGGAATGTGATTTCAGAGCATATTTCACTGCCACATTCCCACACTTTCCACTCCTTCAATGTGCTTGAGAGTTGGTGCCTTCATGCTTTGTTTGTGGACTAATATGTGTGCATGTATATTTTGCCTTTTGGTGCCTTAGTTTTGGTGTTGTTGGCCATTGTTTTGGACATGATTAAGGTCTGTCCATATCTGGTTTAAGTCCATCTAGCATGTTGTTGCATGCTTGTTGCATTGCATGACATTGGCATGCTTGAGTTGCATTGCATTTGGCATACTTATGTTGAGTTGCATTGCATTTCCATGTTGTGTGCTTTGCATTGTGTTTGGATAGGAAATTAGTCCGAACACGGGAAACGAAGGACATTTCGTACTTGAAGTGACGAAACGTGCCTCATTTCTCAGTCGCCGACCCTCTTGATCATGCATGATAGAGGTTAAGGCATTTATGTGTTTTTGTGCATTCATTCGGTATTGATTTATGCAACTCGGCCTCTTTGGCCATCAGGCATTGAAATACGTGATTGATGGCTCGAGAGTTGAGCACTACACTCCTTTGAGCATTGAACATGATAAGGAGTGTGGTTGCACACACATTTTCTTGCAAATACATTGCCATGCCTCTGTTTGTGCTCTGTTGCAGCAAAAGAAGAAGTTTGCAGGAAGAAATGGCCGATCGGCTATAAGGTGTGCCGATCAGCTATCAAAAATTGGCTGATAGCCTTAAAATTGGTCGATGACCATTATTCTTTGGCCGATGGCCACACCTTTTGGCCGACTACCCCTCAGATGGTTCCTAAGGTAGGTCAGAAGCTTCACAGAAGTTGGCATAATTTTCAGAGGTGCAGAAGTGTGCAAACAGAGGCAACATGAGGCATGGTAACGGATTTCCAAGCGAGGCGATTGAGCATGCATCTTCGAACTCTTAGAATTGAGCTGAGGCTTTGTAATTTGTAGTTAGCTATACTTGTTAGTTAGCTTTTGAATTTGTAATTAAACTAGCTAATTTGTTAATTAGTTAACGTGTTGTAATAATTAGCTTAGTATTAGTTAGTTATTCAATTTGATTATGTAATAATTAGTCTAATTAGATTATTATATTAGTTAAAATAGCTTAGCATAGCTAGCTTAGTGTACTCATTCGGACCCTCCGTCGAGAGGGCACAATTGTTGTAATAAGCATGCGTGTGTGTGATGCATGTCTTCCAACTCCTATTTCTTTCTCCATTTTACTTATCAGCTTTTGATGTTTAGTTTTAGGGCATATTTCAATTAGCATACTTATGCTTTGCATGCGTGTATTCATTCATCTGTCTTGCATACACCGGGCTCGGCACATCATACAAACTGCATTGTATTTCAATTCCTATTTGAATACATATATCGAGTGTTGCATTCTTATGCCATCTTAGAATAGTCGAGCCTATTTTAGTTGCATTTTTGCATGTGTTGCATTAGCCATCTTAACATGAACTAGGATCATGCATGATTTCTTACTAGTTCTCTATTTTGGCTCAGAGTACACTGTGAGTGTTTCCGCTTTAGCATACTGCATGTGTGTTAGCGTTGCCATGAAAACATGCTTGCCATGAGGCTAACTACTTATTTGATTAAACTACTTGAATGCCTGTGGGTGAAGGTTGGATTGCTTGAATTGGAACAATTTATCAAAATTATGTTTTCTAAGCCCACCTGAGGGTGGCAAAATCCACGACTTAGCCTACTTGCGAGTAGCACTTCTAAACCATTTTCAAACAAATGAACATGAAATGTTTTGTTCCAACTTAGGCGATCTAGTCTATACTTGTATGTTGTGCATATCACATAGTAAATTCTAGGTTAATAACCGGAATAAGAACGGGGGTGCTCATTGAATAAAATACCATGTTAGTAAAGGCTGATCTTTGATCGAGCGAGCGGGGGTGCTCATTGCATGACCTTCCCCTCTCGTACCTAAGTTCCCGAGTCGAGGCAACTTTGGTGATGACGGACACGTGGCCTTAGGCACGAGTCAGGGTTTCCTAAATTTCCCAAAATAAAACATTTAGGTGGCGACTCTGTATCTGGCAAAGCAGTCCATGTTTGGCACTTCTTTATTAAAATCGATTTTCCAAAATGATTTGCCGGATTTGGACTCTTTGGTGATTTATCGGTCTCACATTGCACTTTGTGAGATTAGATTCAAAACCGTGACACGAGTCCGAACTGTAGTAGCTAAGAACAAACGAATTCGCGCCCTCACGCGCGGAGTCGGGAGTTCTCGGGGCGGTCTACACTGAGCTCCATGATGGAGCCTCCAGTACGGGTAATAGATGACAGACATAATAAGTTCCATAATGGAACCTCTGATACCAGGTAACAGCTAACATATATCATATAATGCTAAGGATGCCACGAATACATTATTAGAAATTGGACAATCATTCATTGTATAGAACATATCATTTCAGAAAACAGATTTTAATTCATCATACAGAAAATAAATAAAGTTGAACATAACTTTATTAAATTATTACTCACAGTTGGCTTCGGATACAGACAGACAGAGCAGGCTAATCAACGGTCTACGGCACGTGACCTACATTAATACATAACAAACGCACACTTGCAACACACGTTCGAATTGTACATAACTTACTTTGTTTGTTCTGAGCGCATTCCTAGCCTTTAACCTGATTATGGGGTTTTAATCATGGCCTAGGAATGCCTAGGATGGAATGAAGATGCAAAAATGTACTTGAAAACATTTTCCAAAACTTGCGGAAAACAGGGTCTACGCTCGAGCGTGGCTTTCCTCGCTCGAGCGGACATGCAAAATGTGAAGGTTCGCTCGAGCATGAATTCCTTCGCTCGAGCGTACTGTAAACTATGTCAAAAGTATTGGTTGCTTGCTTTTCATGCTCGATGGATGCTCGATCCACTCTCAAACGTAAGGCTCAGTCCTTCGCTCGAGCGTGACTTTCGTTGCTTGAGCGTGCTGCAAAGCATATGAACTTCTGGATACATGCATTTCACGCTTGAGTGGGTATCACGTGGCTCGAGCGGAAGTGCACGCATTCAGAGTGCTCGTTCGAGCGTAAACTGCTACGCTCGAGCGTGGATTCAAATTCTGGAATTTCCATATTTGATCTCTAAGCTTCAAACTCAAACCAAACACTTCAAAACTCATCCTCTTCGGCTAAAATTCTGGAAAACACTTAGAAACTTACAAAACATCATGCTTTGAAGATCATTTCATGAAATCAAGGCCCAAAAGCATGTCAATTGTTCAAAAATTCAAATTAAACTTTATGAATGCTTCAAGAACATAACATGCATGAATTTCCTTAAACTCCAACTTCTCAAAATATGATTAAATGCTATAAAGCATCATGAAACTTGATGATTTCTCAAAATTAGGGTGAAGTCAAGACATGCATGAGAGAATTCTTTGAAATCATGCCCAATTTGTGAAGAAAAGAACATGCATGCATGGTATGTCCCAATTCTCTTCAATTCTAGTGCAATTCCCTCATGAATCCACCTAATTCACTTGAAGTCCTGGAGAGTCTAACTCAATTACACAATTAAGAGTTTAATTCCTTACCTAGAGACTTGAATTCACAAGAGTTGAAGTTGAAGCCCTCAAATCCTCTTCAAATGCCAACAATTTCAAGCAATTCTCCTCTAACTCAACTTTGATCTCAATTTCCTCCCTCTCATTCTCTCCTACGTTTGAGTGTGTGTAAAGCTCAAAAAGGTTTTTATCCTCAAGAAAAGAGTTGAGTGGGGCTTATATGGAGTCTTACATAGGCCTCCTTAATGTTGGTTCATTAAGCCTAATGAATTGGATTATTAAATTAATCCAATTTATTCGTTCCAAATCGAACTTCAATTGAACCTACCTTAAAATTCTAAAAATTCTAATTAACCCATAAATCAAGTCAATTTCGTAATCAGAGGCCGATAAGGCCTTCAATTCGCAAACTGAATAAGAACACGTGCAGATCTTTCTACACCTAACAGATATAAACACAAAATAATGTAATGCACATGCAAGTTGATTTAGAATCTCACCTCAATTACTGATTAGACATAATTAATCATATATTAACATTAATCAGAGATCGGGGTTGTTACAAATACAGTCCTGCCAACAACCCAATTGTATTGTTACTCCTACGGATACATGTAATGGTTATTTTTCATACGTCACGTCCACTTAAAAATAAAAAAAAATAAAAAACTGGACTTGGCACACATAACTGGGTGAGGTTTTTCAATAGTACCTTGAACGGTAGGTATTTCTGTTTAGACCGCACGTATGGATGTATATAATGTTGACTATATATGGGCCGGCAATGAATAACAGTGAACTCTTTCAAGAAAGTTAATACGTTATGCACGTGCCGAGACACAGTCTCCCCCAAATGTTGGAACCATTATTGGATTTCTCAATTTTACAACCCTTTTAACAATTGGATAAACATTGCAACACTTTCTTCAATAGCTAAGCCATGTGGATGTTGCGGTACTTGTAACCCAAAATCATTTACTAATTTCTGACACAAAGTCGCAAAAACTTCCTTCAGCATGCACACATTTTCCTCAAATTGACCCACATGGCCTGCATATAGTTCGGTTATCCATGCATGCTCAGTCTATATAGAAATGCGACATGGCATTTTACACATGCGTTTTTCGTACCACTTTTGCACATATCGGCATGCTTGTAGAAATGTCCAATTGTTTTGTTGTTGCAGCTGTACGGCCATTTGATTAAGCATTTCCCTTAAATCGTGATTGTTGCTTCCATTCCAGGGATTCATCATGTCTTGGTTCTTGCGAAACCTACAACAGTGGAATAGTTTCAATCAGTTTACACGTGATGTAGTGACTTGAATGTAATAACAGTTTGCAATTACAGAATGCCGACATCATTTTTAATATTTATGTTGCGTCACCATGGAATAGATGACGCGTAACAGTAACGTACAATTGCGTGTACAATGATATGAATTAAACAAATAATGAACCTAGTCGTAATTGTTCAGAGGGGGACCATTGAAACACCAATTGCATTACCAACACAACCACAAAAGATGAAGTCAATCTAACATAACAATTTTGCAAACAAAATAAATAAATACAAAAGCAACATACGCAGCCCGCTGTTGTGCATTTTATTTCCATAAATAAAATTCAAACACAACCATCCTCTTCCATCCCAAAAAAACACACAACCATTCTTCCATCCTAAACTCGAACAAACATGCAAACATTTCTTCACCAAAGCTAGGGAAAAAAAAACAAAAAAAAAGTTTGAAACATGCACACATAACCATCCTATTTTAGTACAATTCCAACAATAACTTAAGTAAAAGTTTTTTAAAGCAAGAGAAGGGAAGGCATCTTCAGCATCACACCGCTATATCACATCCGGTGAACCCCAAACAGGTTCGCAAACGGCGCCGACGCACTGCACTAGAGCTGCTTCTGTGTAAGCCAGTATATAATGTGGTCGTCATCAGGCTGGCACATTATCACCTCCTGGTAATCTGCGTTATTCATAAGTGTCGAGTCAAAATGGAATAGTGGCGTACCGAGAAGGGATGGAATATTCCTCAGCCATTGCATGAACTCCAAAATTGTGTACAGTGATTCGTTACCTGTGAAGTGCCTCATGGTAACTTGCTAATTCTGGGTACGAACCACATTTGTTAGATTGTTCATGTTTTCCGCAATAACTGATGCTCCACTTGTTGCCTTCTTCAACTTTGAAACACTTGTTGACGGCGTCTTTTTTCTTTTTCCCTTTTCAATCGAAATAGGTTCGAATGAAGAATCTGAATCCACGTCCTGTACTCGTGCGGGTATCAGATTAGCAAATGGTTGTGCTCTCAAACTGTGCACAGAATCAGATGAGTCATCAGTAGGTTCAACAAGTTTCTCTCCTGGGGTCCAATGGTGTTTACCAATAGCTGATGCCCCTGTAAAGACCGTCTCCATCAACTTACGATGTTCCAAAGTTTTTTTCCTGAACTTGGCACACACCTTGTTTGTCTGCAAAATTGGAGATTTATGAAAAAGCAAGACGTTACATTTCATAAAAAGTAATGCAGTTAACAAAAAAGGTAAAATTTATTGGTAGCAGGCAAATATAAAACAAAACAAATATGTACTTACCGATTCCATCTTGTCTCACCACTCCTCAAATGCCTGAAACATACCAGTTTCGTTGTCAAAACCTATCCCTAACACTCATTTTCTTGAATCCATCAAGTTTGTCCACGCTTGCCACTCTTTTTTCAAACTCATGTATTTATTCTTCAACTGTTTAAGGCCATGTTTTCTTTCTTTTTTTTTCTCAAATTTCCTTACCAACGACTTATACCCTGCTTGGCTGAGGACTAGGAATGGCCAATTTCCTTTTGTAATCTCATTTGCAATCAACTGCAGGAAAATTCGGATTGAGTCACTGTCCCATGAGGCCTTGTGGCTTAACTGCTTCTGTGTCTCTTCCAGACTGCTTAAATTCTCTGGAACAATGCCTTTGTTTTTGGATTGGGTATGCAGAGAAGTACGTATGGAAGCCATTACCAACAACCACATAGCTAACTAATGTACAGTTACAAATTATCACCATCACATATTTGGTTGTTATATACAAACGTATAACACCATAGTAGAATAATTTAAATTGGTTGCAAGATACACAATCTATGCCCATCAACAATAAACAAACAAATAGGATACTAAATTTGACAGTTTATAACCATTGCACATTAATAAAAGAAATAAATAAACATACAACTGAGCGGTGGAAATAGTTATGATAGTCATTAATATGTCTATCCCAAACTAGTGGAGGAATGCAAAGAAAACTTATAGGCATACTAACAACATACTAAAAACCTCCTAACGTTCCCAACATACTAACAACATCCTAACATTCCTTACATACGCAACAACAAAATGACAACGACAATGCATAGCACATAGACAATGGTTTTAAGGAGACGCAAGGATTGTTGAATGTGTATGACATCATCCCGCAATTGCATGACAATGTCGTTTCTGGATGACACATAGTCTGTGCTCTGTCGCCTTGGTTCTTCGCACCAACCAATCCAACTGACACAGAGCTGATGAGTGCAAATGATGAAACTATTAGTCAATAGGTTCGTAATGTTCATGCAGTTATGACCAATAATGAATTAGGCACTCACCACAGGGCGGGGACATGCAAAGTAAGAATGCCATGGATTTTTGGTGGACCTGGAAATCTTAACAATACAGAGGCCATATCCACAGGCATACATTCGACGTGGCCATGTACTGGAAGTTACAGTAGAGGTAAGCGAAGCTATGCTATGTCTGACAAACATTCGAAAGTAACAATGAATCATAGCAGTAATTAGTTTTTGAAATCCATATTTCAAGTTAAACATGAACTGAAGAAGTTGATGCACAAGTTTCATAGGATGGGTATACAAACTCATTATTTTATTCATTTTATATTATAGAAAATTGGCCTACCAGTTATGGTTTCACTGTTAACGTGTTAATAGAAAGGTAAAAGTAAATTTCCTTTTCAAACCTAATAGATAAAAATGTCCATTCGCACTAAATGTTGAAAAAAATGTCAAGAGAGATGTAAGGGATTTTAACAGTATGACAAATATTAATAGACATTTAGACCAAGATTTGGTAGGAAACATCCAATGTCAAGACTTTAAAAGAAATCAATGAAAGCAACCATGAAACAAATTGGATAACACTGGAAACAAATTGCAAACTGGTAAATAAAGGAACATATAACTGATTGATGTGAGAGAATATGTCCATTACGGACAACTACAAACATTAAGAAATGTGACACCAAATCTGTCAAATGTAATGGAGCTAAACTGTGCTGTTCTTTTTAGTTCATTTCTTTTCTCTTCTTTAGGTGGGTAAGGAGGTCACCATGACATGTACGATAAATCAAATGCCTAGTGGTCAATTTCAATTAACCCCATAAGGATACAAAGGAAAAGACAACAAAAACAGTAACAAGAAGCAATTCAAATAAGTTCAATAGGCAGGAACAAACAATTTTAAATTAAGTGAGGATAATTAGTTAGTAAGGAAGGAAGAAAACAGTACAGATAAACAAATTCCAATTGTTTGGATGACACATACCTATAAAAGCTGTAAGACAGGTATATGAAACAGCTCATGAAGCAATACATGTACATGCCATTTCCAAGTGTTGTGAGGGGTAGGCTGGGTAAACCTAATCCCCAACATTATGTTAAATTTTATAGCAACCATTGGCCCATCATGTTCAACAAGAAGCATCAACTTAAAATAAGAAAACTACAAGAAGACATGTGCATTGGTTGAAATCCATATTTCAAGTTAAACATGAATAAGTTGATGCACAAGTTTCATAGGATGGGTATACAAACTCATTATTTTATTCATTTTATATTATAGAAAATTGGCCTACCGCTTATGGTTTCACCGTTAACGTGTTAATAGAAAGGTAAAAGTAAATTTCCTTTTCAAACCTAATAGATAAAAATGCCCATTCGCACTAAATGTTGAAAAAATGTCAAGAGAGATGCAAGGGATTTTAACAGAATGACAAATATTAATAGACATTTAGACCAAGATTTGGTAGGAAACATCCAATGTCAAGACTTTAAAAGAAATCAATGAAAGCAACCATGAAACAAATTGGATAACACCGAAACAAATTGCAAACCGGTAAATAAAGGAACATATAACTCGATTGATGTGAGAGAATATGTCCATTACGGACAACTACAAACATTAAGAAATGTGACACCAAATCATTAAATGTAATGGAGCCGAATCAGGCTTTGTTCTTTTAGTTCATTTCTTTTCTCTTCTTTAGGTGGGTAAGGAGGTCACCATGACATGTACGATAAATCAAATGCCTAGTGGTCAATTTCAATTAACCCCATAAGGATACAAAGGAAAAGACAACAAAAACAGTAACAAGAAGCAATTCAAATAAGTTCAATAGGCAGGAACAAACAATTTTAAATTAAGTGAGGATAATTAGTTAGTAAGGAAGGAAGAAAACAAGATGATAAACAAATTCCAATTGTTTGGATGACACATACCTATAAAAGCTGTAAGACAGGTATATGAAACAGCTCATGAAGCAATACATGTACATGCCATTTCCAAGTGTTGTGAGGGGTAGGCTGGGTAAACCTAATCCCCAACATTATGTTAAATTTTATAGCAACCATTGGCCCATCATGTTCAACAGTAAGCATCAACTTAAAATAAGAAAACTACAAGAAGACATGTGCATTGGTTGAAATCCATATTTCAAGTTAAACATGAACTGAAGTTGATGCACAAGTTTCATAGGATGGGTATACAAACTCATTATTTTATTCATTTTATATTATAGAAAATTGGCCTACCAGTTATGGTTTCACTGTTAACGTGTTAATAGAAAGGTAAAAGTAAATTTCCTTTTCAAACCTAATAGATAAAAATGCCCATTCGCACTAAATGTTGAAAAAAATGTCAAGAGAGATGCAAGGGATTTTAACAGAATGACAAATATTAATAGACATTTAGACCAAGATTTGGTAGGAAACATCCAATGTCAAGACTTTAAAAGAAATCAATGAAAGCAACCATGAAACAAATTGGATAACACTGGAAACAAATTGCAAACTGGTAAATAAAGGAACATATAACTGATTGATGTGAGAGAATATGTCCATTACGGACAACTACAAACATTAAGAAATGTGACACCAAATCTGTCAAATGTAATGGAAATTTGAATCTGGCCGTTTTTTTAGTTCATTTCTTTTCTCTTCTTTAGGTGGGTAAGGAGGTCACCATGACATGTACGATAAATCAAATGCCTAGTGGTCAATTTCAATTAACCCCATAAGGATACAAAGGAAAAGACAACAAAAACAGTAACAAGAAGCAATTCAAATAAGTTCAATAGGCAGGAACAAACAATTTTAAATTAAGTGAGGATAATTAGTTAGTAAGGAAGGAAGAAAACAGTACAGATAAACAAATTCCAATTGTTTGGATGACACATACCTATAAAAGCTGTAAGACAGGTATATGAAACAGCTCATGAAGCAATACATGTACATGCCATTTCCAAGTGTTGTGAGGGGTAGGCTGGGTAAACCTAATCCCCAACATTATGTTAAATTTTATAGCAACCATTGGCCCATCATGTTCAACAGTAAGCATCAACTTAAAATAAGAAAACTACAAGAAGACATGTGCATTGGTTGAAATCCATATTTCAAGTTAAACATGAACTGAAGTTGATGCACAAGTTTCATAGGATGGGTATACAAACTCATTATTTTATTCATTTTATATTATAGAAAATTGGCCTACCAGTTATGGTTTCACTGTTAACGTGTTAATAGAAAGGTAAAAGTAAATTTCCTTTTCAAACCTAATAGATAAAAATGCCCATTCGCACTAAATGTTGAAAAAAATGTCAAGAGAGATGCAAGGGATTTTAACAGAATGACAAATATTAATAGACATTTAGACCAAGATTTGGTAGGAAACATCCAATGTCAAGACTTTAAAAGAAATCAATGAAAGCAACCACGAAACAAATTGGATAACACTGGAAACAAATTGCAAATTGGTAAATAAAGGAACATATAACTGATTGATGTGAGAGAATATGTCCATTACGGACAACTACAAACATTAAGAAATGTGACACCAAATCTGTCAAATGTAATGGAGCTGAACTGTGCTGTTCTTTTTAGTTCATTTCTTTTCTCTTCTTTAGGTGGGTAAGGAGGTCACCATGACATGTACGATAAATCAAATGCCTAGTGGTCAATTTCAATTAACCCCATAAGGATACAAAGGAAAAGACAACAAAAACAGTAACAAGAAGCAATTCAAATAAGTTCAATAGGCAGGAACAAACAATTTTAAATTAAGTGAGGATAATTAGTTAGTAAGGAAGGAAGAAAACAGTACAGATAAACAAATTCCAATTGTTTGGATGACACATACCTATAAAAGCTGTAAGACAGGTATATGAAACAGCTCATGAAGCAATACATGTACATGCCATTTCCAAGTGCTGGGAGGGGTAGGCTGGGTAGACCTAATCCCCAACATTATGTTAAATTTTATAGCAACCATTGGCCCATCATGTTCAACAGTAAGCATCAACTTAAAATAAGAAAACTACAAGAAGACATGTGCATTGGTTGAAATCCATATTTCAAGTTAAACATGAACTGAAGTTGATGCACAAGTTTCATAGGATGGGTATACAAACTCATTATTTTATTCATTTTATATTATAGAAAATTGGCCTACCAGTTATGGTTTCACTGTTAACGTGTTAATAGAAAGGTAAAAGTAAATTTCCTTTTCAAACCTAATAGATAAAAATGCCCATTCGCACTAAATGTTGAAAAAAATGTCAAGAGAGATGCAAGGGATTTTAACAGAATGACAAATATTAATAGACATTTAGACCAAGATTTGGTAGGAAACATCCAATGTCAAGACTTTAAAAGAAATCAATGAAAGCAACCATGAAACAAATTGGATAACACTGGAAACAAATTGCAAACTGGTAAATAAAGGAACATATAACTGATTGATGTGAGAGAATATGTCCATTACGGACAACTACAAACATTAAGAAATGTGACACCAAATCTGTCAAATGTAATGGAGCTGAACTGTGCTGTTCTTTTTAGTTCATTTCTTTTCTCTTCTTTAGGTGGGTAAGGAGGTCACCATGACATGTACGATAAATCAAATGCCTAGTGGTCAATTTCAATTAACCCCATAAGGATACAAAGGAAAAGACAACAAAAACAGTAACAAGATGCAATTCAAATAAGTTCAATAGGCAGGAACAAACAATTTTAAATTAAGTGAGGATAATTAGTTAGTAAGGAAGGAAGAAAACAGTACAGATAAACAAATTCCAATTGTTTGGATGACACATACCTATAAAAGCTGTAAGACAGGTATATGAAACAACTCATGAAGCAATACATGTACATGCCATTTCCAAGTACTGGGAGGGGTAGGCTGGGTAGACCTAATCCCCAACATTATGTTAAATTTTATAGCAACCATTGGCCCATCATGTTCAACAGTAAGCATTAACTTAAAATAAGAAAACTACAAGAAGACATGTGCATTGGTTAAGGAAAAAATAAAAGAACTAACACCATACAAAACAATCCTAATGACAGTCAATGCACATGTTGTTGCCTAGCATTCTGTCCCAAGCAAACTCAGCCCATGAGTAAAGATCACAAATTTGAAGCACACAACAAATGTAACAATTGGATTCGTAGACAGTCACCAAGAAAGAATATGAAAAGCACATATAAATACAGAGACTTGAAAGAATTGCTAATAAAAATCTACAATTAGCTGAAAGAACATAACCTCAAGTAATGCTAGATCCTTGAAAACAAATAGCAAAAGCATGATTTTTTTTTTTTCCCTTTCACGACATAGAACGAACCTAAAAAAGATCAAGAAAGAAAACATAATTAAAATTTTTAAAAAAAATTATATATAAGTTCATATCTAGCTCAATCATTTATATCAAATGTAATTAAAATAGAACCAAAAAATTGGGCAATCAACCAACAGATCGAACAATATATATAAGAACATATCAAAATCGACTCATAGTGTACAAAACAGAAAAATATAAGAGTATACGAACAATCTAAAATTAGAATTATTTGACTTGATTTGGGAAGTAAAACCTTCAAATCTATTTCTCAGTTTTGTGTGTATCTGTGAAAAAGTCTTCACATTTGGTAATACCTTATTCGGCAGTGGGTTTCCCACATGACAAACAAAAAACAGACTACAAGCAAATTTGAGGCAAATTTGTAATCACCCACTGAAAGGGATTTCATAGATGAACCTAGCAAATCGGGTTGCAGGGGACGGATTTACGCCAAAAAAAAAAATGAAATCAAAACAGAAACAACCAGTTCCTGAAGATCGGTGGTGTTTCAGACGGTGAGTTGTTGTTCAACGCCACAGATGTACACCCCAAGCGTTCGGTTTTAGCAAGCTTTGCGAGTCTTCTTCGACGCCGCAGATGTGTATTCTGGTGTCGATCGGCTGTGGCAAGCTTCGTCAAATGTCTTCGCCATTGAGGGTCTCCTAATCGCCTCCTTCGCTTCACCCTCTCTGTGTGCCCTAGAAAATGTGTTGTGTGTGTGGTAAGGCGATGCTGGTGTCAATCAGGAGTGAGATTGGGTAGTTAGGTAAATTTATCGTGGCATGGGTTGTTGGCAAGCACGTGAATGACTTGTGTCTCCATTTGGCTAATTTAGTCTTTTTTGTTCGATAGTGGCTAAAATAGCCCAAACTTGTCTTGCCAAACGGAGCATTAGTCTATTTTATCTTTTTGTGAATTTTAACCTAAAAAGCCAAATTGTAACCTTTGCCAAACAAGGCCTACAAATTATTTACTACATCAAGGGGACATTGCAATTGGAAATTGGATTGCTCTATGCTTATGGGTTTTATAGGTTAAAGAATGCATCATTTGAACTCGGAAAAGTATTAAAAAAAAATAAGGATAAATTACATTGACACCCCTTGAGGTTTATATTTATTACAGTTTCCCTCTTACTTTTTGAAAATTACATCCCCCTCCCTGAGATTTAAAGTTTCATTACAGATTACTCCCTTCAGCAATTTAATTTTTTTAAATACCAATTTTGCCCTCATTGGGTAACATTGACACCCCTTATATTTTAGAAATTACAATCCCCTCCCTAAGGTTTAAAATAGTATTACCAATTGCCTCCTCGGTTAGTATTAATTGAAAAAAAAAATTATTGAAAAAAAAGATTTAGTCAAATTTTTAAATTTCTATTTAAAAACTAATGTAAGATAAAAATTACACTGACACCCCTTAAGGTTTATGTTTATTACACTCAAAAAATAAAAATTATATAAAAATGATAATTATTTTTTATTTTTTTTTTCTTAACCAAATTAATTTTTAATTTTTAAAAAACAATCTAAAAATCAAACCATACATAGTCTAAGAATATTTTGATAAGTTATTTCTTACGTTGGTAACTTATTTAATTATTTGTTAATTTTACGACATTTTTATTATCTAAGGTCTGTTTAGTAATCATTTCGTTTTCAATTTTTAATTTATATTTATGAAAATTTTAAAAACTGTCTGCGGAGATGTGGTTTGGAAATACTCTTCTGATCTTGGGAGACGTTAATGATCCTCTACTAGTCACTTGAAAAGGAACAAACACTCCGGTCGGGGGTGCCAAAATTAGCATTCCAACGGGCAAGTCAATCTCTATACTCAAGATTACTTGTATTATAGGTTAAGCATAATAGTTCTCACATACCTCTTTCTAACTGACGTTCTTCTATTTATATATTTTCTTTCTTGGGCCTCTGGGCTGGGCCTACCTTTAGTTCTCCATTCGGCTTCTCTTAAAGCAAACTGCTTTTCACTTGACCCCTTACCCAACCGGCCTTTTAACCGAATAGAGTAAGATTTGAAATTGCGAGACGAAGCCGAATACTATATTCATACTCCAACTCCCCAAGTTCAGTTATTCGGCCTCTTTATGATGCCAAATATTCGACCTCCACACTGTCATAAAAACTTGTTTGATAATTTTTTTGGTTTATAAATAGTTGTCTCAATTTGTAAATTTGAAGAAAAAACGTAATTTCAAAAAATGAGTTTATGTTGGTTTTTAAACAAAAATTTAAAAATTTGGCTAACAAATTTTTTTTTTCAAATAATTTTTTTTTCCAATTAATTTTTTTTTAATGAATTTTTTTTTCAATTAATACTAACTAAGAAAGCAATTGGTAATACTACTTTAAACCTTGGAGAGGAGATTGTAATTTTTAAAATGTGAGGGGTGTCAATATAATTTACCCAGGGAGGGCAAAATTGGTATTTAAAAAAATTAAATTGCTAGAGGGAGTAATCTGTAATGAAATTTGAAATCTTAGGAAGGGAGATATAATTTTCAAAAGGTGAGAAGAGAACTGTAATAAACATAAATTTTAGGGGGTGTCAATGTAATTTATCCAAAAAATAAAAATTTTAAAAATTAAAACCTAAAGTTATAGTGTGAATTTGAAAAAACAAAAATAAAAAACTTATTTAATATATATAAATATTTTAAAAACAATTGAACATTAAAGAAAAAATATTTGATTTTATTGAAAGTGGTTGTTGGAGGTGTAGACGGTGATTGGTGGTGACTATTGGAGTGTCACTAAGGTTATGGGCAGTGACTGTCCTATCAGTGGAGCCAGTCAGAGAGTCGTTGAAGCTCACTGGAGTGTTGCAGAAGCTTGTCGTTGGTGGCCGGTGAGGAGAGAGAAGAGAGTGAATTCATTTTGAAAACATCTTTGCGTCTTCTTTAAAAATATAATTTAAAAAATAATCATTTTCACTTTTTTTAAAACAAAAATGAATTCACATGGAAAACAGAAATCAGATTCTAAAGTAATGAGATTAATAATAATAAAATTTATGTGTCGATGTTATTCAAGGTTTTAGTTTCGTTAAGAACATTCAATGGGAAAATAGTAAAATTAAAAATACTATAAGTCCAATTAGGTTTTTTTACTCATAAATGGTTAACATTCCTTCACAAATGTAAAATTCCCATTGAGTATGGGAATTGAATTCATATTTAATTTGGGAATATGATTTCTACTAATATAAATAATAAGAAAAAGTTAGGGATTATGAAATTTTTTTCATGAAAGTGATCATAAAAAATTTATGATTCTTGGATTACATTGATTAATGTGTGGTGCTTTATTCTAAGTGTAATCTAAGGGTCAGAAAGCTTTTATGATTATTTTCATGAAAACTTTTTCATGACACCTAGCATTGCTGTAAATAATAAGGAATCACTTATGATCCATTCCAGACACTAGAATCACGGAACTCGGAATCACATTCCCATTCCCCTCAAGTTTACTATTATTCAAATATAACCAAAAGAAATTTAAAAAATCTAAAGATAATGCTAGTTTGAATCCCTCAAAAAGGGGGAAATTATGCATTACACAAAATATATGTATCATTGGATGATCATCTATGACTATGACACCATCTATGTTCACTAATTACAAATCTGCCAATGTAATTGAACATTCCTTTCTCCAGTTGCCTGCAAATTTTCTGAAGGTCTGTCATGTCTGTCCTGGTGGTTGATCTGTCTAAACAAAAGACTGTCCATTATTAAACATAATCGAGCAGCGCGGATTTCCTGTTTCTTCGAACAACAACAGGAGGTTTGATCATCTGATTCTTCCCGGAAAGCAGTTGCTTCACTTGGTTGCTGTGGAGGAACATGCTCGCTTTTTGACACTTCTCAGGCAGGCTCGTAAAGACCCACCATGTGCCCGTCAACACAACGCATGGCTGCAACCTGCCCAAGGCACCATTTATGAAGCAAAAATAAGAAAAATTCTAGCACACAGAATCCAATCATAGAACTGGAGACAACTGGTTCTGTGCACTTGCAAGAACTGTAAAAAGCAAAGAGATGAAGTGAGAACTGGAAGTGTAGAATCATTATAATTACTGAAGTGGTTACCACTAGCCAGCCATAGCATGCATTCAATGTAATTGGGAATGTGATGGAGAGTGCTTGGCCATATAATTCTTGAAACATATAAATAGACACATGGGGCAAGTGGCATTAGCAAGGACCAAATGGCACGTGCTTAGAATTGTATGAAATTTGGTGACATGATGGAAAACATAGTAGATATTAGGACCCTGGTGAATTTTGGGCGAATTCCATTATTTAGGGATTAAATTTTGCAATTTTTTGAAAGTTCTATTGTCAATTACTTGGTTCATAGGAATCCTATTCTTTTTATTTTTTTTATTTTTTTGGGGGTCCAAATATTTAAATCTGAGTTCAACTCAAAAATTATCATTTTTGATAATTTTCTTTTTTTTTTTATATATATTATTGTCATGGTAGTTAGGGAATTGTCATAATTGGTTGTTTCTTAGTTGTGGATTAGGGTTCCATTTTTATTATGAATAATAGTTGTAAGCCTTAGGGCTTTCAATAATTTCCTTGAGAGTTTCTCTTCCATTTCCTATCATTATGGTAATCTTATGATTCAATAGACTCGTAGAAGAGTTGTGATGTTCTTGCTGCTGTAGATTCTGCTCTTACATGTTTCCCCTACATCAGAATGTTTGCTTGTTCTATTAAGATCTAAACACCCCACCCCAAAAATCAATATTATAAAGAAGATGAGAAGGCAATAGGCAAATTGGAATGTCGTAATTGGCAAGTGGTAGAGCTGCTCAAGAAGGAAGAAGCATGATAGTTTTACAAATTATGCAACTCAAAGAGTGAGTTGGGTATTTTTACCTTTCCATGTATCTCATATTTGATGGGACCATCGAGCTCTGCACACAAAGCCATTAGTTTCGTCACTGTATTGTTAATGTCTGTCACCGTAAAGGATAAGATTGATGAGTATCCCTTCTGAATGCCATGTTCACTGCAAAGCTAACAGTTAGCAGCTAATTCAAATTAATTATATTCCAGAACAGCCATATGCAAAGAAATAAAATTTAGTACAATTTTTGTTTTTCCAAGTAAATGTAAGAGGTCTGTATGAGAAAGTAAACAGGAAGTAGAAATTTTAGGCATCATTTGAGCACCCAATTCTGTCTGCAAGATTACGTGAAATTTACTGTCAATTTTCCATTTGTAACATTTTGCTCCTTCCATCTTGATAGAAAAGAAATTAGTGTAAAGCTGTGTTTAGTTCATGGATTTGGGTAGAGAATTGGAAAGGGAAAGGAAAAAAGTTAGTGAAATGTGAATGAAATATACCTACATTTCACCTACATTGCATACACTTTTTTTCTTTTTCCTTTTCAAACCCCTACCCAAATCCATTAACCAAATACAGCCTAATGGGACTATAATATATATAGTGGTAATGCAGTACATAAAACTAATCATGAAGCCAATGTTTATGTATGGTAATTAATGTAAGCGTCATATTAGAAATAAAGATTTTTTTTTTTTTTTTTTTTTAAATGGTTCTTCCATTCGCAAGTTTTATTGCATAGAAAAACTATAGAAGCCCTCAAATGTTGTTGCCGTTGAGGCCATGAATTCAAATTTCTTTTCTTTTTTCCTTTTTTTTTTGATAATTGGGAACAGTGTTCCAGGCAAGGTCCTTTGAGCCTACCCTAGGAGTGTAAACTTGAGAATCAAACGACACCCCCTAATCACATAATCTAGGCAAACGGGCGGGCATGACAAAAGTCGAACATGAGTTGGGCATGTGGGAAGCAAACCCACTACCAACTAGACAACACCCTGTATAAAATATACATACATAGTGTCTGCCCAATTTCCATAACCTTCAGTAGGTTTCTTTAATTTGACAAAAAAGTAGGTTTCTTCAGATGCAGTGATTAGTTTCAAATATGCGCTAAGGCATTACCATTATGCATGCCATAATAGAGAGTCTACTCTTTTATATGTACATTTGTAGTACCCGCTATATTAAAAAAATAATGATAGTGGTTGGTCAGGTCCCCTGGGTCAGGACGGCTAGTCAAGTTCTTCAGGTCATCCTGATCAGACCAGGGGATCTAGTCATACACAACTTGAGGGCAGCCTGGGCTTTTAGCCCTGCCTCACCTAGTCAATTGATGTGGACTTGGTCTAGATTAAACTCACTTGACCTCAGTGTAGGTGCGCTACATATATACCCATCAATTATATTCCATCATCTCAGGTAATCTTCCTATTTCTTTTTGTAGGGAGAAATTCGTTGGTGGAGGTAAAACCTAAACGGAGCGACACTCGAACAGCCAAGAATGGTCAAGACTTGAGAGTAGATTCAACTCTGCCTAAAGGCCCAATTTGGCATTGCTCCTATCGTCTGTCATAACAATAGAATCAACCTCATCAAAAATTAGGTTGTTTTCCTTCCAATGAATAAATTTGTTAACTTCAGCAATACAACTATATAAAGTGAACATGTTGGCTTGGTTTGAACACCAAATTGAGGCTACATAAAGTTTTTATTATAATTCCAAACTCAGCTAACAAAAATCAGTCTTTGATTGTGTTGAACAAATATTGTTTGTCTTTTAACTGTTAAGCTAAAATTATAAATTCCACCATTCAAAATCTTCAGACTTAGGCTGTATTTGGATCACGATTTGGAAAGGAAAAAGGAAAGGCAAATGGAGAAAAAAATCTAACTTATATTTTATTGACATTTTACTCATCGTTTCTCTTTTCCCTTTTCAAATCGTCATCCAAATCTATGATCCAAACACGGCGTTACTACAATCTAAATATACAAAAGCTAATTATATAATCAGCCTCAAACATTTGGTAATACCCACCTCACAAAAATTTTGCACCAAAAATAAATAAATAAAATTGAGTTGTATTCAATGTTTCATGGAATAAAAAGTGGGACAATCATGAATCATGATGATAAACCTACCTTAATTTTTTCTTTATCCAATGAGGGTAAATTGGAAATCAAGCTGATATAGATGATCATGAAATACCAGAAATTGGGTACAATTAGCTTGTGCAGAACAAATAAATAGCCGAGAAACAAGTCCTATTTCCACTAAATTGGAAAATAGGCAAAGGGTTTGTAGTAACAAAGCGAAGGATCAAAACCCAATTGAGAGAGAGAAAGAGAGAGACCTGGGGGAATAAAAGAGGGCGAGTTTGAGAGGACCAGATTGAAGTTCGGCCCAGCGAAGAGTGCAGACATTGATGGTGAAATCCAAGCCCTCTGAGTACAACTTTGCTGCTTTTGGAACGTCCCTGTGTGCTTGCAGTATCCACCTCAACGATGCCGCCGCCATCGCTGAACCCTCTCCCTCCTCCCCCTCCAATGGCTTCTCACAGTTCACGGAAACACCAAGTCTCAAGGGCCATGGCCCAATTAGCTTGTTTGTCAAGGCCCTTTTCAAAATTATCCTCTACATATTTTGTTGGGGGAAAATTACATACACCTCCTTGATATTTAACGAAATTATAGACTTTTCTTTGAGGTTTTAGAAATTATATGACATTCTATTATAATTAACACCGTTAACGGATATTATAAATTGATTAAAATATCCTTTTAACAAATAAAGGCAAATTATCTATACCCTTTAAGGTTTAGCTAAATTACAAATTCCCTTAAGATTTAGCTAAATTATCATTTTTAAATAAGTTATGAAATGCAAAATTAAAATGGAAAAACACTTATCATACTATAAAAAATTAAGATTTTAGAGACCAAAATTTAGGGACAAAATTATTTTTAGGCGACCAAATATTTTTGTTGCTAAAAATGTCATTATTATATTTTTAGCAACGAAAATTGAACATTAGTGATTAATTATTATCTTTCTGGTATCAATTTTTTTGTCTCAAAAAATAAACTATTTTAACACCAAATTATTTTGTTTTTAAAAGTCTATTTATTATTGACATTTTCAAAATTTTATCACTAAAAGTCTTATTTTTTACTTTTTAAGGTGACCCATCTAATCTCAAAACAAAACACTTTTACTGATTAGTCTTACATATTTTTAATTATTATCAATTTTTTTAAAAATTTAAAAACGTTGTTATATTCTACCACTGTCGGACTTCCGTCAGACGGTCACTAGAGACTCGCCGAAATGTTCAACATTACCGGGAAGTCACCGGAGTGTTTTGAACATCACCAGAAATTATCGAAATGTCTCGCTAGACGTCAAGAATATCGCTGAAGACTCATTGGAATGTCTAAAATATTGCCCAAAAAAATAAATAATAAATTGAGAAATTAAAACAAAAAACATGGCAAATATGCTAAATATTGATAAATTGAAAGAAGAAAAAAATGTAATAACAACAAACAACAATAATGGGAAAAAAGCATATGTTATTTTTAATTTTTTTTAAGGTTTAAGCAAATAATCTCCAATATTGATCAAACTGAAAAGTAAGCATTGAAACTGTAAAATGTTACAATTTCAAAGCATAATTCTATTAAGCATTTACCCTTATTAATCAAACTTAAAAACATATTATGAAAATGTAAAATTTTACAATTCTAAAAAAAGTTATAAAATTATAAAATTTTACAGTTCTAAATAATGATTCATTTTAGCACCCAAAAAAGAAAAAACTGTAACTAAAAATTTTGACAGTTTTCAACACCTATAACTAAAACTCGAAAACAACTTGTTCAAAATTTAAAAATTTTCTCCATTAAAATAGGAAAATAGAAGTGTGTAGTATAGAGAGAAAAAAAAACTGAGAGATCAAAGGAAAGAGACACATATAGAGAGATGTTTATACTTTAGCAATTATTTTTAGTTTAGATCTAGTCGGATTTGACGTAGATTTACATCTTTTTCATCGGAAACTAATCACCTTCGCCATCGGTAAGTGTGAAGTAACGAGTCGGTGCTTAGTGGTTGCTAGTGAACCCCAATTATTATCCTATATAGGCAACCCGAGAGGAGGTGAATTAAATTTCTACATAAATTACCAAATTAAAAATTGACCCAAATAATAAATAAATAAATATGCTCAACAATATAAAATAAAGTAATGAAATAAAATGAGCAAAGGGAAGAGAAATCAAATATAGCTATTTATACTGGTTCGGTACGCTAGCCTACATCCACTCCCTAAGTTTCCTCCTCGAAAATTTCTCCACTATTTTTCAAATAGTAATTACACCACTAGCTTCACAGGTACTAGTGAACCTTTACAACAAGTGACTAGACCCGATCACTCCGACTAGTTTAGAATGCGGTGCCTAGTCACACATAACCCAAGTGATTTTATCCCAAAAAAATCACTCACAAAAACTCTCTTTTTACAAAAATAATATGAATAAAGGATAAAAAACTTTTTTACAATTTTGCTCAAACTCTCAAAAAAATTTCTCATAGAAAATATAACTCAATGAAGTACTATATAATATTTGAGAATATTTCAATATTACAGGTTGTTCTCTTATCAAAACACTTCTATATATACATAAAATTATATCCGTTGAGGCACGCACTCATTGTCTTGACTTTATAGCATGTAGAGCACCGTTCCGTTTGAAAATATTTGCCAGGTCGCCTTCAATGAACAGTGATCTGCTGATTTTCTTCCAAATTTTACAATTTTCAAATGTTACACAGTAACTAGCATAGTAACTCTTCTATTAAAATATTTGATTGCACAATAAAACCTCTTTAAATAATATTTATACGCATAGTAAAATCTTTTTAAATAATATTTATAATACATCTGAAAATATATATCTCTTTTATAATTTTTGTAGAGATTTTAAATACACTCTAATAAAATAACCCACCGCCCTATGTAGGTACATCAAATTTGTCAAAAAGAAGTGAATAGTGATAAAGAGATTTTTTCAAAATGTGAATAGTGAATAGTGACAAACGGATTTTATGCACAGTAACTTTCATGAATTTCAAACATGCACAGTAAATATTTTGTATCAAATAATGTAAAATATGTATATTGAAAAATCACAATTTATCCCATAATATTTTAGACATCATCAAACTTAAATCACATGATTAACATCAATCAATGATGGTCACTGGTGACTGTAGATCAGAAAAAGAAATAAAAGAAGAAACGTATGGTCGTAATTGTCGTTGGATACTAGAGAAAGAGAGATAAAGAGAAAAAACATGGCGTAGAGAAAGAGGAGAAGAAAAATGGGTACAAAACTTTTGGGTCTACCAAAAGGTTTTGGAATTAAATAGAATACACACTTTTCAAAAAGGACATGGTAATTTGCCCTATTTTTTTCATGATAAAATATCAATATAACTATGAGTTCTGTTTAAAATATAAATGATATTATTTGTTTGATTTCGATTTTCTGAATTTAATTTTTTGAAAATTAAGTTTTCCATTTTTTTTGTTTTTACTAATTTTTTTAAAAATATATTAAGTATATATTTTATTAGTTTCAAAAAATTAAAAATTACAAATACCTTATTGTCATAAATTTTTTATTTAATAGAATTAATTAAAAAAATAAAATTGCTGACTACTTACCTATACAATAATAAAATCACTTGAATTGTTAATTAAAATATATTTCTGACATCATTAAAAATTGTTAATTGACTTAATAATTTGTTAATAAAAAAACTCATTTATTATGCGATTAGAATGTTGAAAGGGCGTCATATAATTTTTAGAGTCACAGGACAATTCATATTTTAAGCAAATATTAAGCAATGTATTTGTAATTTACCCTGGGTTGCTATTAGCACCTCTCTAAATTCTTTGAACCTTCCATTTCTTTGAGCCCATACCGTAAACCCTAAATTTCAATAATATTTCTTTTAATACTCCACTTAATACCAAATTTATCGTTATTCATAATATTATCACACCCAAGGATACACCCACCTAATTTTGCACACACTCTCTCCTTCTCCTTTTGATGATCGTCCATCTCATGTTGAAAAGAATGTCGACGGTCATTGCATCAATAAACACCATTGCCTCAGTGAAAAACATTACATCGATGGTCCATCATTGAAATTCCTGTCAACTCTCGACGAAATGAGTAATCGACTCGACGGTGTCCAAAGAATACCGTCGCAAAACTTGTCAAAAAATCCTATATACCATTGCAGAAAACTCGTCGAAAATTTCTCAGGTAAAATCCTAACGAAACATATAATCTAGTGTTGAAGATACAAAAATTGAACCGTTCGGCACACTAGTACTGACTATCTACATTATTGTTTGGAACTCATATATTGAACTAAATGTTTGTGTTCAGTACTATGTTACCAAATATAATCTTAAAAGTTGGCAAACCAGTACCGAACAGTTCAAACAAATCAACAACGATTGAAAACAACGAAGAATATTAATGCAATACAGATAAACTTACCAATGGAACACCAGCAACATTAGAATTGTTGTCATCGTCCTCCATTGCTCTACAAGGTGAATAATTGATGAAGAGTAATAATTGGACTTGAAAAGAGCTTTATAGTTCAAGATTTTTGGTTCAGGAGGGTTTATGATGATGATGGAGAGAATACATTCAGGTTTGAAGATAGTTATGAAGAGTAACATGTTTAGGGTTTATATTGGATGGTCATGAAAAGTAACAAGTTTAGTTTTTAGAAAGGTGCAATACGTATAGTTGGAGGTGAAGGTGAAGGTGAAGGTGAAGGTGAAGGTGAAGGTGGGAGTAGGAGTGGGGGTATAGGTGGGTGTACAATATTATTGTAAAGTGTTAATTCTTATTTGGTAGGTTGATATTCCATTAAATGATGTATTTTAGTGTAATTTTATTTCAGGATATAAGTGTGATAAAAAATTAAAAATTAGAGGGTCTAAAGAATTTAAATAGGTGCTAATAGTAGTACTCTATTTTTAACGAAAAATGTAGTAAATAAATTTATTTTATTATAATTATAGAATTTTTAAAAAAAAATGAAGGGAGAGATAATTTGCATAATGGGTTTAAAAAATCAATGTATTGAATTATCAAAATAGAATTTATGGTGAGCTCATGAACTTATACTAAACTCATCGAGTATGAACTAGAGATAAATCTACCTCTTTTAATCATGTACATCTTGCACTAAGTGGTGTTTTGGGAAGATAGTAAAAAGTTAGTTTTTTGACTTTTTTTTTATTTATAATTTTTTGATTTTTTTAGTGTAAAAAGGTAGAAAGGTGATGCGATTTAAAAAAGTCAAAAATTAATTTTTTGTCAGCTTGCCAAAACGCCCCTAAAAGTTTGAGTTTTATACTTATCCGTTAAAAAATAATAAATAAATAAATAAAATAAAAAAGAAAATGAGAAAGGTTATTTCTCACTCCCCAAATTTATTTCATCATTTTATTTTTTTTATTTATAAAAAAATTATGCATCATATTAAAAAAACTAGAAAGAGAAACATTGCAGTGATAGTTTTTTTTTTTTTTGGCAATGATAGTTGAAAGAATGATGGTTTGACTTAGGGGAAAAGGGGGCCAACAAATGATACTGAAAACCAAATGAACCATTATGAGAAAACAAATCATGGGCCATATTCCAAGGACATGTGTCTAGTTTATAAATATAGGGAAAATTTCACCCCCTGGATGTCAAAAAAGTATCGTCAAATCAATGATAAATTTTACGTATATTAAAAAAAGTAAATTTATATACTTTTTTATGCTTTTGTAATTAAATTTAAAAAAATTCTCTGGACAATAATTTCCTCATAAATATATGAATCTTTAGTTACATTTGAAAAAAACAATTTTAAGGACCTTAGAGGATATGCCAAATCTAACCCCCCCCCCCCTCTTCCCAAAAAAAAAAAAAAAAAAAAAAAAAAACAACAACAACAACAAAGCAAGTGCTAAGAACATTGGGTCAAAACTATTCTCAAATGCATCACTTTTTTTTTTTTTTTAAGTCACAAAAAATGCACAACAATAGAGATAACCGGATAGACGAGGTTTGAACTCAAAATCTCCTTAAACGAGAGTTTTGATACTATGTTAAATCACTAATTGTTCCAAAAAATTAAGCTGCTAGAAAATAGGGACAACAATGTACATATGAAGATAACATCACTAAATTCTCAAAATAACAACAAAGCAATTCTTGCAAGTTAGAGGGTAGATAGCTGAACAAGCACACATAAATTCACTCCAATTCAAGCAGTCAATCATTATTAGAAAAACAAAATAGTGAACTAAGAAATGAACCTGTGATAGTAAGGTAATAGTGTTGGAAAATTCCAGAGACACTGAACTTTGAAAATGCACAATAGAGCTCTGATAATCAAGGGTAACAAACTAGTGAAGGTGCTTGAATTCTAGTTGATCTCAGTAACTATGTGGCTAACAATACATTCTCATTTACAGATGCAATTCGAAAATTACCAACAACAACAAAAAACCGTACATGAGGCTCCCGCTAAACCAAAAAAAAAAAAAAAAAATTTAAAAAAATTTGGCACCTATTTTGAAATTACTAGACTACAACATCCAATTTAGGCAGAAGGATACCGGCCAAAGGCCCAATACCCACAAAATCCGCGATTCCTTGTCAGAAATCTTGTTACTGCAGCCAAATAACAGTTCAATTGGTCTACGAAGAGCCCTTGGACACTTTTGAGTGCGAACGCTGGCCCTCTAACCTTGCTTTACTGCAGCCAAATAACAGTTCAATTGGCCTACGAAGAGCCCTTGGACACTTTTGAGTGCGAACGCTGGCCCTCTAACCTTGCTTCGAGTAGCTTTGCCTTCAATGTGTTCTCTTTCAACCGATGAGACCATCTAGAAGAAGTTTCAGATGCTTCAATATCTGGGGTTGTGAATCTGGAGATCCATGGTTGTACCGGACTAGCATGACCTGGAAGCGCTAACTGACCGCGTGAATCTTCCATGGAATTATTATCCAAGTGAATTTTCCCTCCTTCCAATGACAAGGAATGGTTTCTAATCAAGTTATTGAGCATATGATTTGGGTTCCCGACACGTTTATTCTTTTTTTCGCGCAAACCTTCTTTTGCAGTCTCAATTACTTCAACTGGGTCCTCTGCTTCAATATCTTCCCCCACGTCCTTTGCCACAACCTTTGTCCTGTTTCCATTACACGACCCAGCCCCGGCCATATGTTGTTCAAACTGCATTTGCAAGCCAGGTTGAGCCCTGACTCGTGACCGGACCTTTTTCTTTGTTGGAATTGATTTGGGCTTTTCTTTAAGATGATCATCCCCGTGTTGTTTAGAGCTACCGTTGTTGTTTTGCTTTCCACTCGAATTCCTGTTTAATTCGAAGCAATTCGATTCACTACTAGTAGAATGAGAATCCTCCTCATCACCGACATCATGAGGAGCACTCACAGCCTCATTCAAGTGAAAGGACTCCAACGAATGCCTACGTAAGCCGCTTTCCTTTGGCTTTTTAGAGGACATGTTCCTATTAATAGAACTGATAGAATGTCTGGCTCGAAGAAAGGTTTCTATTTCGAGGCTTAACTTGTCCACGATTGTGTTCTTTTCTCCAACATCATACTGAGGTTGAACGAGCTTCATCTGCATCCGCTCATCAAGCCACGCTTCGGAAAGATGGAGAATCAACCGATCGGGGCTTTCCCTATGAATACGATCCTTATCAGGCTTGTGTTTTAGGGCCCACACCTCTTGTTCATAATCTCTTATCCCCTTAGCAAACTCATCACACAAATCTTCAAGCAAAATTCGCGCTTTTTTTACTCTTTCAAGTTCTTTTAAAGCATTGGAGAACGAAGTTTTCACATCAGAAAGTTCCCGAGCTAGCTTCCTGTGAAGGCTCTCCGAGTGCTTCCTTAATTTCCTCTCATCTTGTAGCTCCTCTCTCACCGACTGAACTGCAGCTTTTATTCGATCTTGCTCTTTGTTCTTCCTTGCAATTTTGTCCGCAGCAACTTGCTTCATCAAGTCATCCATTTCTTGACAATTCATTTGCTTCTCTCGTAGTAACTCTTTGATTCGTGCTTGACAATGATCCAAATCCCTTTTCAATGCATTCACTAATGACATATTGGATGAGTGCTGTTCTTCGAGACTCCAAATTCGATTGAGTACTTTGAGTAGCTCTGTTGATGTTTTAAGGTTGAAGCTCGACTCTCCGTTCCGACCCTTGAAATCCAGAGAACTAGTTGGGGTGGCTGCAGGATTATAAGGTGCTACCTATGAGGACCAAATGTGTATTTTAGTATAAATAGGGTGCAATTGCTTTAAAAGTGTTCAGAGGAAGCATTTCAAATGGGACAAATGAATTAGTAAAGGAAATGAATCAACCATATATGGTGCTTAAAATGAACATGTGAAAGAAGAAATAATTGAAATGATTACATTATTATAACGTGAGACATTTTATCACATGAGTTTTGAAACTTCAACAATTTTTTCATTGGCATACAAAACAAAATGTTATTGACCACAAGTGATTAAAATATCCAAATCAAGTGAAGCCTAATCAAATCATACTCTAGATTACTTAATAAAGTTCCTTGTTATGGGAAAAATCTTGAAAACTTCGAAAACTGCAAATTTAAAATTGAAATCCAAATGGTAAACACATTGCGAAAAACATATGATATAGTTATTAAGCACAGGAAACATATTTATGTTGTTATGCTTAGAGATGCAAATTGGTCCCCACCCCCAAATCCCGGGGTTCTTTTCTTTTCCTTTTCTTCATTTTGTCTAGATGTTGGACAATTGAAATTAAAAACTTTTGGATTTTGATATGTTGCCCAATAATTGGAACTTTCACTTTGTAGTAAAGTTTTTTAATCTTTGATGTCAAAAGTATAAACTTATTTGATCTTGGGATATAATAATGGAACAGAATGTCATATCTTTTGCTATATTTATATTTTTACCTTTCTGACCATAGTTTTGTCCTGATCTACGTTACACAGAATCTTTGGAATTTTGGAGATGCCCGTGTCGACACGACACGACACGAGACGAGTGCGGGTGCGGGTGCGGGTGCGGGTGCGGGATATGGCTCTTTACAAACGGATCCCCGCACCCGAGTCCGTGTAAGGTCCTAATATTGTTTATCATGATTTGAGAACTATGAACCCAATACAAGATCCTCATGGCAATTGTGAACCTCCATTTCATTCAGCAATTGTTGAGCTAATAAGATTTACATAAAATACAAATCCTTCAGCTTTATTTGAATTTTTTGTTTATTACAAAAAAAAAAGTGATTATCTACAGAAATGTGTGATTACCTCCATTGAGCTACCATAACTTGCAGGAGAAACAGGCTGCAGGTCATGACCATTTCTTTCAACTGATCGATGGTGTTGAATCAGTGACGCCGCAATATTTCTTCTCAAATTACTACCACTGGCTGGCTGGAACAAACAAAAGGGTAAAAACATGAATGGCAATTGAAAAGAAGGTCCATCCTTGAGGGTTAAGAGTGTCAGAGGACTAAAAGAAATTGCAAATAAGATGTGGAAATTCTTCCCAGTAGTTCACTAGATGGACCAATCTAGAACCAAATGATTGTAAAAAGTAAAATTTCTGAATGATGGTGTAATTTGGTTGCAATACAACTACAAAGAGCATTTACTAGCTAGGCTAGATGGCATCTTGGTGAAGCTTCACAAAAATTTATCCTAACCCATTTGAAAAATGCAAGTGCTTCTGTTTTTTAGTGAGTTTTAAGAAGAACTAGAGAATAACTTTCATAATCCAATTCATGAGTAAGATTACATTAATGGGAAATTCTACTATACACACTCCTTACCATATGCACCTCCAAGTTATGTCATTTTCTTTTTTAGTTATGACCAATTTTCATCTTTAGCTATGACTTTATTTTAATTATGACTTATGAGATCTTTGGTTATGCCTCATATTTTTTTATTTTTTTTATTTTAGTTATGACTCAGAAAGTATGAAATTAGGCCATTTTCTTCTTTAGTTATAAGGTGCATACGGTACACACCCTTTAGTTATAAGGTGCATAAGGGGTGTGTACCATAGGCTTTCCCTACATTAATGCTCACTTATCAAGAAAAGGGATAAGGATTTCAATGCTGAAGTTTCTTAAAAAGGACTTGGATGCTGAAGTTTGTGTGGGTTTGTCAATGTGGACAGCCTTTAAGTAGTGTTTAGAGACTAATCCGCATTGATTGAATGGTCTAATTTGGAGTTTTTTTTGTCGGTTTTGTGTATGGTTGCAATTAGGTATATGAGTTTGCTTCCAAGCCAGTATTCTTTGTTGGATGCAGCGAGGATTGAGTGAGTTGATAGGTGCAACTTCTTTGCTTTCGAAGTGTTCACTGTTGTGTTGGTTTGTTTGAAGAACAACCAAATGGTTTCTTGTCTCGCAATGTTAAGATACGCTCTTTCACATTTTGTTGTTCAATTTGATGTGTCCCTTTGTCATAATGCTTATTTATAGTTGTTTTATGGAAGCTTGAAGGCTGATCTCTAATTGTGGCTGTTCAGAACGAGAAGCTTAAGGTAAGGATAAGATATTCTTCTACAACCAAACCTAGCCATGGCTTTATCTCCTTTTAATATTTGTTGATTAACATATCATTGGTCTTTTTTTCTTTTTTAATAAGCAACATATTATAGATCATGTTCTGGTGATAATTCCTTGAAAATGGCTTTTGAAGGTGTTGAGACAACAAGATTTCTTCCAAATCCATAGTCGAATCTGCCTAATTAATTCCTTTGCACTCAAGATTCACAAAAAAAAGGGTCAAACGTATTGATTCAATCGTTCAAAACTTGCAAAGAGTTACTTTTTGCTTCCACTTTCCTTGCAATTATATTTTGAATTAAAATTTATAAGAAAAATGATCGCAGTGAATGACAATGCTAACGGGACATAATTGTTAGTTGGAAGTTATTTGGCACTAAGTAATTTCAAGTTACTTGTCAAATCAAATTCACCAAACATCTGTCTTTTATTGAAACTCCTCCTCATAAAGCCCTCCCCACAAAGCCTTTGATAGAAAACCTTCAACTAAAAGTTGTGCCAAACAGGCTCTATATAATTACAAATGCAATAAAAAAGAATCAAAAAAGAAACAAAAGAAAAAAAACAAAAACAAAACAGATAAAAGGAAAAGAAGCATCAAACAAATATTTTTCTCTTGATATATGAAAAAATAATGAAAAACAAAGAACATAAGACCCTAAGCGAACACACCATCAAAAACAACTAACAAATCAAGAATACTAAATAAATAAAATGAAAAATAACACAACCCCAAAAGAAATATATCACAGTAGAAAAGCTAGGTGAAGACCAAACCACAAACAAGTACTTATCAGGAGGAAAATTTTTTGTTAGATATACATTGCAATTAAAAAATGAAGTCAAAAAAGAAAGAAAGCAAAATAAAGAAAAGCAAAACAGACAAAAGGAAAAGGACACCAAACAAATGCATTTCTCTAGATATAAGACAAGCAAGTAATCACCCAAAGCAAAATAATAATAACCAATAAATAAACTTGTATAAAAAAACAGCTAACAAATCATGAATAATAAATAAATGAAAAACAACACAAACCCCTAATCAGATAACAAATAAAGAAACAAAATGTTGGATACATTTGCACTAGTTAAAGTAAAACCCAAAAAATTCAACATTACAAAAAAGAAAAAGAAAAACCCAGAAAAACCCATCATCCAAATTTTAGAAAAAAAATAAATAAAAAGTGAAAAAAGTACCTCCTCAAGGGGGCTATCAGGAGGATCATCAATTTGGGTAGGAAGTTCAAAACCCCTGTCCTTGTGATTGTTGTGGCGGCGATTGGGGAGTTTAGCACCTCCTTTGCTCATCTTGACAACCTTCAATTGAGGCAGAACTTCCCAGAGATTGGCACCGAGCTTCCTAGCAGAGAGTGTGGCGGCGGCGGCGGCGGCGGTGGTGGTGGTGGTGGGGAAGATGAGATCTTCTTCTTCAAACCCAAATCTCCATGTGGGTGAAGGAGTACAAGTACCTCCTCTTTTCCCCACCAATATACCGCGTTTCAACTTTAATCCCATGAATTCCTGCTTTTTCCTCTCTCTCTCTCTAACTTTTTCTTTTCTCTGATCCATCTCTCTCCTCTCTCTAGATTTGGAATTTCAAATGCTGTCTTTCTTTCTCATTCACTCATTTCTTTGCTTTGCTGGGACTTCTCTGTTTCAGCCATTTCTGTGTTTTTCTTTTCTCTGTCTTCTTCTGCGTACCACTTCAAGGTTGATGAATTTTTGGCCTCCGTACACTCTCACTTGCTTACACCCTCTCTCTCTCTCTCTCTCTCTCTCTCTCGCTCAAGAATGTTGCATTTTCTGTTATGCAGTCAATGATACCTTAAAGAAAGTAGTATTAGCTTTAATAAAAATTAAGATAAATCACCCTTTGATGTTTTTATGTTCGTTTTTATGTTTGATCAATTTTTTTACTTTGTTTTGTAAAATTTAAAGGAAGTGATTGAGATCTCCTCCAATCACTACTCTCATCATCCCACATACGCGTGACGGGTGGTGACTGAAGGAGAAGAAAAAAAAAAAAAAAAATAAAATAAAATTGGTCAATCAAAGATAAAGGGGGTCAAAGATGATGTCTCCTTAAAGGTCCAACTCATTTTTCAAAATTTATATTAAGTTTTTTTAAATTTACTTTTAAAGTTAACTTTCATTTAAAATTGAACGGAAAATATCACAATGATTTTAACGTAACATAAAAAAATATTATTATATTAAAATTTGAATTTATATTATGTGGCATTTTGAGAAATTGGTAAAAAAATTGATTTTTTAACTTTTTAGCTTTTTTGATGACTTCTTTGACAAAAAATTAAGTTTTTTTGGGTAAAAAAGTTAAGGTTGGTTTGGGATGTTCTAAAAAGTGTACTTTTTGACTTATTGGCTTATATCGGTTGGGTTTAGGTTGGGTTTGATGTGATGTGTTAGAGAGGTGATGTGATTTAAATAAGATGATGTGACTTAAATAGAATAGTGATTTTTTGACTTTTTGTATTATTTAGGTTATGCCAAACTTGACCTTAACTTTTTTTAACCAAAAAACTAAGGGCTTGTTTGGTTGATGTTTCTGAAAAAAATTTCAGAAATTTTCTCTACAAACAAATTTCAGAAATTTTCTCTACCAAACAAATTTTTCCAAAAAAATTTCCCAAAACACACAAACCAAACAACTTTTCCAAACAAATCTCTCTCACACACACATCAAATCAATCACTTTTTCCAAAACTTTCTCTCAAAACAATTTTCCAAAACAAATTTTCCAAAACACCAAACCAAACATGTTTTCGTACTTTTTTTTTTCCAAAACATGTTTCTGAAACACAAACCAAACAAGCCCTAAATTTTTATCATTGTTCTCAAAGACCCCTATATATAGGTTTCATTTATGAAGTGAATTGACTTTTTAACTATTTTAGCCTAAAGTTAAAAAGTTTGTTTAATTTGACTTTTTAAATTTTTGTAAGAGAGAAAATAAGATAATTATAGTTTGAATATGACATTTTATTTTATTAATTTTTTAGTATATTTTATCTTTGTATAACTAATTTAACCAAAAAATCAACTCAATTACCAAACAATACCATAATCAAATATTTTTATATTATGTGATCTCCAACTAATTACTTTTATCTAATGTTGCACAAAAGTTTGTTTTAATAATAAATTAAAAAAATTAAAATATGAAAGATGAAAATAAAAACAACAATGCTACATACACCCAGTGAGTCAGCACCCCCAGCACCCCCAGTGCTAGGTGGCGTGCTGCCACTGGCCAAAATCAAAAAAAAAAAAAAAAAAAAAGAAAACTGTTTTTTTTTTTCACCAATCCCGGACTGCCACCTCACTGAGGGTCGACCCCAGTGGGTGTATCCTGCATTTTTCAAATAAAAATACAAAAATTTTAAAAGACAAAATAAGAAAGTGGTCAGATGACAGCTTGTTTTGGAAAACTAGTTTAAAATTAACTTATTATTTTTTTTAAAACTTTTTTTTAAAAAAAAAGAATAAAAAATTTAAGAAATAATTTGACTAAAAATAAATTAAAAATTAACTTTTATCCAATTTCCAAAACAGCCCTGCAAGTTATCCATTCGTTTGGGAATGGACTTTTTAAATAATATTTTGATTTTTTAATTAAATTATGATATAAAAAAAATTAGTATGCTTGTGATTACTTTTTAAATTTTTATAAAAACATATGTAAAAGGTGTGTAATCTTTTAACATAAATTGTTGATTTTTAATTTTTTAAAATAATTTTTAAATTCTTACTAAAATCACCACTTGGTCAAATTAAAATGTTGAGAGAGAGAGAGAGAGAGAGAGAGAGAGAGAGAGAGATCGTGATTATGAACGGTGGATATTTGGGGTAGACTAAAAGGGGATTTGGTGAGGGTATTAAGCTTTTAATCATGCGATTTGTCGAAGGGCGGGCCACGTAATCCACCGACGCTACTAACTACCAAAATCCAACTTCAATGAGCCCGTTATGTCACGTGTCTAACAACAACAAAAAAATAAAAAATAAAATAATAATAATAATAATAATTTATTTGATTTCAATTTTCTGAATTTAATTTTTTAAAAATTAATTAATTAATTATTTTTATTTGTTTGTTTTTAATGAATATATTTAAAATTTTAAGTATTTTTTTTTAGATGTATCATATTTAAGTGTATCTAAATAATAAAATATTTGTGAAAAATATTTTAAAAAATTAATAAATATACAAAAATATAAAAAAATATACTTATTTTTTGTATTTTTTATATTTTATGAATATTTTAAAGATTTTTTTTATAAATATTATACTTTTTAAGTGTATTTATGTTATGTGTGTCTAAAAATTTTAAAAAAATACTTAAAATATTAAAAAAAATTCAGTGAAAATAAAAATATATGGAAAACGAAAAAGCAAAATTTAAAAAAAAGAAAATTCTGAAAACTGAAATCAAATAAAGTGATATAATAATAAATATAAAAAAATAGAGACACAAATTAAATTATTAATTATTGAAAAAATTACAATGTTTTTTAAAGAGTTTGACCATATTGCAATTAAATAATTTCTGATTTTTTATTTTGTTAATTTAAATTATAAATTTTTAATCTAAACCATTTATCTCTTTCTGTTAAATAAAATCAATGAATTTCTTTTTTAAATTTTTTTTATATATATTTACATTAAGTTTAATAATTAAAATAATTTTTTTATCAGCTTTACTTAACAAAAATATACAAATAATTTAGATTGAAAATAAATTAAAATATTAAAATTAATAAAATTAAAAATTTAGTGTTTATTTTGTTAAAAGACTCAAATCTTAATTTTTTTTTTGTAATTATCTCTTAATTGTTTTATTAATTATTTGTATATGTGAGTGGTTGGTAATATTTGTCATTGTAGCAAAGCTTGTTAAAAAAATATCTCAACCCATCATAAAGTTATGTTCTAATTAAAAATTTTTATAAGTAATGGACTGGTAATTCTATTTGTACCTAAATAGTAATTCAGTATGTTTAATTAAAATTTTAAAATTTTAATTCCTATTATATCTTAATATAAATTTATTAACAAAGACAATACACATTAAATTTTGAAATAAAATATTATTTTTTTCTCATGGTACATCCAATTTACTTATACGTATTTTTCATATTCAACTCGGTTTATCTTCTTCTCCAAGTTTTATTTTGTCTTTATTTTCTTCCTCAATTCAAAACTCTAATCTACCCTACCAAAACTCACTATTATCATCAATATTATTATTTTGGATTTATTACATACAAATAGAAGAAATTTGAATAAAATCAAACTTATTGAAAAAGTGTATTTGGTTTAAGTTTTCTGAATTCAGTTTTTTAAAAACCAATTTTTTTATTTTTCGTGTTTTATTATTTTTAGTGAATATTTTTAAAATTTAAACATTTTGTTTTTACTTTTTTAGATGTACCTTACTTAGATATAAAAAAGTAAAATATTTGTAAAAAAACTTAATAAATACATAAAAATGCAAAAAATATACTGAATTTTTGTATTTTTTTTTTATATTTTTAGTATTTAGCGAATTTTTTTAAAGATTATTTTCACAAAAATAATACTTTTTAAGCGTATTAATGTTGGGTGTGTTTAAAAATTAAAAAATTACTTAAAATACTTCCAAAATTTAATAAAAACAAAAAAATATGAAAAATAAGAAAATTAAATTTTCTAAAAAATATTTTTAAAAAACTGAAAATGGTGTTATGTATATAAATACTATTAGTGTCAGAGATTTATTTTTCGATCATTGATTGCTTGGTGACAGCTTATTGGAAAAAACTACAACAGTGTATACTTTAATAATATTGTAAAGGGGGTTTGTTGCAACCGTAGCTGCCATTGCCAAGCTTGAGATAATGGAGCCATGTATGGAGCCATGTTGCAGTGTCGTCCTCCTTGAAATAATTCGTGTGTTTGATTTTAATTTTTTTTAAATTAAGTTTTATATTTTTTTTTTGTTTTTAGTTAATATTTTTAAAATTTTAAGTAATTTTTTTACTTTTTGAGATATACTTTACTTATCTAAATAATAAAATATTTGTGAAAAAATATTTTAAAAAATTAATAAATATATAAAAATACGAAAAATGTAATTTTTTTTTAATTTTTTAATTTTTGGTATTTAGTGAATTTTTTAAAAAAAATTTCACAAATATTATACTTTTTAAGTGTATTTATGTTAAGTGTGTCTAAATATTAAAAAATTCAGTGAAAATAAAAAAATATAGAATTTTTTGAAAAGTGTTCAGAAAATTCTGGAAATGAAAACTAAAGAGAGTGAATGTTTTTTTTTTCATTGGTTGCTTCGTCCTCCTCCTTCGTTATTCTTCCAGTGTCGTCATTCTTTCAGTGTCGTCATTCCCTGTACATGAATAAAAAGAATAGTTATAATGATAAATCTGCTTGAGAGTTTTTGAAAGGATTTTTAAAAGTGGTGTGTAATTTGAAAATTTTAATTTGTTTATTATTTAGATGTACCTTGAAGGGTAATTTGTGAAAAAAATATAGAATGTATTGAAATTGAGGCCAAGTTACACTTTTTGACTTTTTATGAAATATGGGTTGAATTTGGGTTGGGTTTGAATTGTAACCCCAAATAATTTAATAGAAATGAAACATTTGACATACTAAACGATTATTGGTTGCAAATAGAATCCCCCGTAATGGGCTTTTAAAATAGATAAAAGTTCGTCCTTAATTCATAATGGACTCTACTAGATGTTAGTTTTCCGAAGGTCTACAGTAGGTTGATTTTGATAATTTAAATTATTTATTTTATAAAATTTGAAAATAATATATTATTTATATAAAAAATTAAGTTAATTGAATATTAATATCAACACGATTGAATTACAAAATCAATAAAGGATTTATTTTCCAAATAGTAGTCAAAGTCTTTTTTTTATCATGATTTTGTGATTTTTTATCAATTTGATTTTTTCACATAAATAATTTATTCAACAAACTTTACAAAAGAAAAGGATGCTGCTTTAAAATATTATCCCTAAACTAAACTAACATTGATGTGATATAAGATTGAATTTTAATTAGTTAATTTCCAACTAATGCTACAATTCAAATTATTAGGGATAAATTTAAGAGTTTTAAACAATTTTATTCAAATTAATTTGTGTAATTTGAAGGGATACGCAGATTGGATTGAGTGATTTGATTTTTATAATTATTTGTAACAACCCTCGTCGCTGATTACCGTATGAGAAGTAATTGAACTGATTAAAATATCGGATCGATTGATCGAGATCTCAAATCAATCAATTGATCAGATCGCTTTAATTGCATGTTTATCTGTTTGACTGTTTAATTATCTGTTCAGTTTTCATGTGTAAACTGTTAATTGAAGGCCTTATTGACGGCCGAACCAGAAATTGATTAGTGTTTCATGATCAGTAGAATTTATGTGATTTTATGGTGTAATTATCTGAAAACTGATTAGGTATGATTAAATTAGAGTAATGTTGGTAAATTACATGAATTGAGCTTATTTACAATTAGGCCACTTAGTAGCCACTATCTACACACTTTTGAGACTATGACATTACACTCAAAACAAATGTTTCCTCAGCTCATTCCTTGTTTCCACCGAAAGAGAGAGAGAGGGAGAGAATTAAGAGAGATTTGAATTCCTTCTTGTGAATTGGCTTGTAGATTTGAAGAATTGTAAGAGCATTGTCTAATTAAGCTTCTAATCTTGTGATTGAAGACTTAGGTAAGAAAAATTCAACCTCTCATTGATGTCTTTGAGTTGATTTTTGCATGTTCATGCTAATTTGAAGAAGTGAGCCTAGATTTGGTTAAATTGTTGCATTAGAGGCTTAATCTTTGCATGCATAGCATACTCTTGCATTTTTTAGCTTGTTCTTCATAAACTTGTCACATGCATGTCCATGTTTTGAGAATAGGCCATGATTTCATCATGTTTTGGAAGGAATTGGCTCACTTAAGCTAACATTGAAGCTTTGAATTGAACCCAACTCATGCACGTCATGTTTGAAGATTGTTCATGAAATTTTTTTGAAATTGAGTTTAATTGAAGCACCCTTGGGCCTTGATTTCTCAAATTGATCTTTGAAATATATAATATCATGTGTTTATAAGTGTTTTCCAGGTTTTTGGCCCAAGATGATCGATTTTAATGCATTTGAACTTGATTTTGAGCTTGAGGTTCAAATCTGGAATTTCTAGATTTTGGACCCACGCTTGAGCGTACACTCTGTGATCATGCTTTCCGCTCGAGCGAGAAAAATTACGCCGAAGCTAAATGCGCAGATCCAAAGACTTTGCATGAGTTCACGATTTCGCCGAAGAGAATCCACGCTCGAGCAAGGACTTATGTTTCACGCTCGAGCGAGGGTCGAGCGTCCATCGAGCGTGAATTTTGAGCATCCAGTATTTTTATTGTAGCACATAGTCCACTTGAGCGACGGAACTCACGCTCGAGCGGAGCCCCTTTGTATACATGTTCGCTCGAGCGTAGAAAACCACGCTTGAGCGAGGCCCCTGTTTTCTGAAAATTTTGTAAAGTATTTCTAAGTGCATCTTTGCATCCTCATTCCATCCTAGGCATTCTTAGGCCTAGTTTAAGGCATCTTAATGAGGATATAGATGTAGAACACACCGAGGCAAATTAGGGATTAAGTTATTATCTTTCCCAACTGTGTAGCTTAGTGTGTGTTCAATCTGTAAACTGTGTAGGGTTGGCTTTCCGAGGAGACGCTCTAGTTCATTGTAGCCCAGAACTCTGTGAGTAACAATGGTGTAAAGATATGTTCAAAATGATTATCTTCTGGACAACTGAACTATACTGTTTTCTGTTTATTGAATGAGTGTATGTCCTATATTCTCGAATCAGACAGGCATCCTTAGCAACCATCATTATCGATCATATCACATAGAGATCTCTCGCTTGCCTCATTGAACTACTATCGCATCGATTGATGGCCATCATTTATCGTTCGGTCTTTTAGATCTCACATCTTGTTATGCTAATGGATGTACCATATATGATCACTATTATATCGAACAACCGAATACTGATTAAAACGAACTGTTTTCACTATTGTAAGGACATTCATTCTAAATCCCTTTACGCTTTATGTTATTCACTGGGCCTTAGCTCACTGCTCATATATATATATATATGTAGGTGTACAGGCACCGGATCAAAGCTAAAAGCGTCGGGGTAAACTCCAGTTTTGTCAAGCCAACCACTGTGCCTCACTGCGAGGTTCTGAGCCTGCCAAGCTAAGACTTAGGGGTGTTTAGTTTTCCTTTGTCTTTTTTTGTTTATCAGATAGATCAACGCTTTTGCATCAGATCGCTTATCGTGATTAAGTCCCTGTTCTGATTGGTTGTATATTATACGCATACTGTTTCGTACTGTTCTGTATAAATGTATGAAAATCTTTTTGGCATACAGACTGTCACAGCTCATTGGACCTTGTTTATTTACTGTATTGGCTTCCGCCAAGCCCCTATACTCTGTATCATTGTATTACTGTTAAGCAGGCCTTCGGTAATCCAAGATTACTGGCCGGTTACGGTGCTAAACCCATAGGGGCGGGTTTGGATCGTGACATTATTTCTCCAAAACCCTCAACTTCCATGACATTAAATGACACAAATTAATTCTTATCTTACATATTAGACAACAAAGTATGACATTACTTAAATACTTTTATTTTTATTTTTGAAATAGTTATGTGTTTTAAATTTATTAAATTTTTTAATTTTTATATAAAAATACTCAATTATATCTCAAAATTTTTACAATAATGTAAGAACAATATGTGTGTTGAGAGAGAAGACAAAAGAATCATTGGGGTGTTTGTTTGGACTTTTTTGAGCCAATTTATACATTCTAATTTTGAAAAAGTTATGTTAGACTGTTGGGTTAAACTTATGGGGGAGTTACGGGCCAGTCCTTTGGATAGGATTTAATACCCATGAGATCCTATTCCAAAATAATTTAGCCTACCTTCCCATTTTACCCCTGATAACCCACACATTTGATTTCTCAAGAAAAATGGTGAAGAGAACGAAGGAGAGAGACGAGAAGCCATTATTAGAAAATAGTTTTCATTATTTTTTACATTCACAGGTCAAGACAAAGCATAAAAAATCAGATTCAATGATAAATTTATCACTGTTTGTTTGTAAAAAAATTACAGAAAGAAAATCAATCAATCACCATTACAAACTAACACAAGAATTAGAGATACATTCACTGATAAATTTATCACTGGCTATTTGCAAAAAAAAAAATTGCAGAAGGAAAATTTAATCATCACCATTACAAAAGATAAATTTATGGAGGAAGATGGTGGCAATGACGATGTCAGATTCAATGATAAATTTATCACTTACTATTTGTAAAAATAATTACAAAAGGAAAATTACTATTACAAATGATAAATTTATCATTGTTTAGTTTATCAAGTTTTATACAAAAAAACATATTCAACAAATTTACTGATAAATTTACCACTGGTTTAAACAATATAGGAGCTCCGATCGGCATTGAAAATACCTAGATGAACCCATCACCGTTCTGATCTAACACCCAGAACGCCTCTCTCATGTCTTCTTTTTCATCTCGTTCATTCATTATTAACTGGAACAGAGCTCCGAACTCGTCAATGTTGATACATCCATCTCCGTTCGTGTCAATTTTCTTGATCTCTTTCAGATCTAACACCATCTCTCTCAAATCCAAGGGCCATAGAGTCAGCTCTTATGTTCACCAACACTAACGAACAACTGTTCGATTGCCGAGTCTTCGTCACAAACTTACTCACCGCTGTCGACGCCGTGACCCTTTCATCTTCGCCCAAAATTACAGTGGCGTAATCAATGGCTCTTGCAACACAATAGTGCATGAAATACTTTTCAAAATCCAAATCCTTCAGGAGGGGGAGAGAGAGAGAGAGAGAGAAATAAAAATAGAACCACATAGTTCATAATAGCAGAGGTAAAATTGAAAAAAAAAAAAAATACAACAGGATTTCTTCGTGCATGAGATAGAAACTTAAGACCTAATAAGTAATAGATTCAATTATTGGGACTATCTAGTAAAAAGTCCAGAAATCATCTGGTTCATTGGTTTGGGCCATTTTAGCTTCATTTATCTGTCTAGTCTTGTACTTCTTGTTCAGCGGTGGTTTGTTTTATTTAACAAAGACACCAATTAAAAAGCCCAAAAATGCGTTGGATGGTCCAACTTTCATTGGATAGATGGTCCAAGAATGCAACAAAGGAGTTGTGTCAGAAGAGGACCAGTTTTGTGTGTGCGTGTGTGTGTGGTCCATAGACTATAGCAAGATAGGGGGGATATATTTATACCACATGATCTTCAATCTTGATTTTGCTAAGCTAGGTGTTATGTGATTGACATCATTTGTGTCCCCCTCTTACCACAATTCTCCATAACACTTCTAAGACTAATAAAATAAGGAAAAAAGTTTTAATTTTGAACTTTCTTTTGTTTCTAAAAGTTCTTTTTTTTTTTTTTAATATTTAAAAATAGTGTTAATTTTGAAGCCTGACTCTTATATAATGCAATTTCTCTATTCGTTATTAACTTTTTATTGGTTATAAGAAAAAAAAAATGCAATTTAAAGTAGTTTTGTTCACATTCATCAGTCTAATTTCATTGATTTCATTTAGCTTTCTATGCCAAATCGTATTTGAAAAATATAATTTATTGTGATATCTTGAACTTATTAGGGTTGTAAATATAGCAAATTATGCAAGTTATTCAAATTTGACTTGAAAACTTAACGAATTTTATATTATTTTCAAACTTGGCTCGTTTACTTTATGAGTTGATCTCAAATGAATTTTAATTTTGTCAACTTGAAGTAGCTTGATTTTTCATAAAGTACATAACCAAGTTCAGCCGGATAGTAGGTTGTAAAGTTTGGTTTGAAAAACTAACGAGTTTGAAAATATGTTTAAGCATAACTTGCATTTATATAAAAATAATAAACTAATTTCAAACAAATTTTTAACAAATCGAATTTGAATAATTTGATTTATTTTACAATTTTGAACCTTTTAGCAATAACTTTAGGGCAGTTTGAATCCCATTTATTAAAGCTACTTCACCTTCCCAAAAGGACATTCTCACTTCTTTTAAGTCACTATAATTTAGGTGTGTTTACTATAACCTATACACAATATGAAACAAAAGCAAGCATGTTCATGTTTGTGACAAGAGGAATACAATAAATAAGTACTTTGTTGAAGGACTACTTATGGTTGGATCTTCATGGACCACTGCATAATAATATTTATAACATTCTCAACCCACATGGTCTTCTCATCTCAGCATGCCATTCTCTCTAGTCCCATCCCATCTTTATTTTTGTGGGTGGAAGTTAATAATGTTAGGTCACAATCTATAAAAATAAAAAAAATGAATCACATAATAAATTACAAAATAATCATATATTTGCACATGAATTTATTGTGGGATTCATTTGCATGTATGATATTGTATGATTCTTTTTGTGTTCTTAGCAAAACTTAAATTAAAAAATATTATTTGCACCGTTTTATATGTGCTAATTTGATGAATGCGTATCAAATTCATTTTGGTTACAAGATGAATATAATTCATACATTTACTATATAAAAAAAATTGTGTAAGTAATTCCAGGATTATATAGTTAATTTGGATTTTAAGTTACAACTAAAAAAGCATTCTCAATGCACAAAATTTCTATCACTATGAGATCTAAGAAAATCCGATGTACATATTTGTAATTGAACTCGTAATTTTTAAATAGCAATGAAAATTAAAAATTAAAATACATGGACTTGTATGTTGTCTAATCATTATGCAAGATGGGCAAGAATTAATGGCCTATTCAATGACCGCAAACCCTAGACACCATTGACCAAGCCTTTCTCTATAGAATGTGCATATAAACATCATCTCCCCATGAATTGCCCCAAGCACTCATTTACAGATTATTTAAGATAGACAACTACACAAGCATGACATCAATGCACACCCTCATCATAAAATCATCTTTTTATTCACAGCTAGAAAGCATGGTCCATGATTGAGGACCTTCATTGTTGCCCTGTGAGACATGCAACATGGGAAATTGGCCAAGCCTTTATCTATAGTATGTGCATACAATTATCATCGCCCCATGAATTGCCACAAGCATTCATTTACAGATTATTTAAGATAGACAACTACACAAGCATGACATTAATGCACACCCTCATCATAAAATCATCTTTTTATTCACATCTAGAAAGCATGGTTCCATGATTGGAGAAAGTTTTGGGTGCAGATAGGATAGGTGCCATGTGATACCTTTCTGTTCTTTCATTGGTTGAGAGAGTGGGGGCTACATTTATGTGTTAGGTGATGGGAAGACAACATGGGAGGCCATTGTGTTTGTGATTAATTGAAGGCACCATGTGGCATGCCACATGGTACCCAATCTGCATCCAAGAATTTTTCCCATGATTGAGGCCCTTCATGGTTGCCCTGTGAAACATGCAACACGGGAAATTGGCCAAGCCTTTCTCTATAGTATTATGTGCATACAAACATCATCTCCCCATGAATTGCCACAAGCATTCATTTACAGATTATTTAACATAGACAACTACACAAGCATGACATTAATGCACACCCTCATCATAAAATCATCTTTTTATTCACATCTAGAAAGCATGGTCCATGATTGAGGCCCTTCATGGTTGCCCTGTGAAACATGCAATATGGGACATTGAACAAATCAGATAATACCTTCTTGTGGGCTTCAAAGATCTCTGTCTTTGCCTTGACGTAATATCTTATATAATAGATATACTATGGTAATGTACCGCTTTATCTTATATGTGAAAAAAAAAAAAAAAAAAACATTACAACGGATACAACACACTACTGTTGACTAGTCTAGGTTCTAATCTGGATAAATCACCAAATCTGTTTTGGATTAAATCGATTCATTTTTATAAAACCAACAAGTAATCAACTACCTGTTCAAACCAGTAGTTGGTTGATTCTTTTTTTTACATAAATATCATGCTTCTTATATGTATGCTTATGCGAAAAAGAGAATAGTACACTGATAATTCCCATTAGAACAACTCCAACAGACTCTCTTTATATTGTGCTTATTAAACATTTTACTTAGCCAAATCATAATTTCAATGCTCTACGACTCATTCTCTCTCTAAGTGCCTACGTGGCTAACTGTAAAGAGCCTTGTTAAAATATACATTGATCAAAATAATTAAGTAAAATAAATAATGTATCTTCTTATGTATTTTTTGTAGATAAAATGTCTGATCGTGTTGAAGTTTCTGTATGAGCTAAGCTAAGTAAGAGTTGAGGCATAAGTTGTATGACAAGTTTAGTAGTCATAGTGGGCTGCACATTGAGGCCAGACAGACCTAACTTTTTTGGTGAAGAATTTCAATGGAGACCCAAATGGCCCATTAGCAATGGGTTTCAATTGGACAACTAGGCATTTGAAAGTACACTATATATATATATAAAGTTCTTTGCATTTGTTAATTATGAGAGTGATAGAAAGTATTAAAAAAAAAAAGTTAAATTTCTTGTATTACTCATATCAGTATAATAATTCAACTTCAACTTTTATAAAAAATAAAATACAAGAAAATTCTTTACTCTCCAATTTTCTCACAAAAACTTCTTCTCATCCAAAATACATACAAGAAGATAAATTTTCAAAACTAAAAAACAAGTAATAAGCAGTCTTATAAACTTCATTGGGTGATTTTCAATTTGTTTAGCCATGTCCTTGTGCCTGTTTCATCGTAATATATATATATATATATATATCTATATATTTTATGGTTGGTTTTTTTTTTTTTCCTTTTATTTTGAATAATTTATTAATGGTAACCTATATGTTGAGTGAAATTTTTTTTTTTCCATAATTACACAAACATTCTTGCCTTCTTTTGGCAAGTCAGGCTTTTTGGCTTTTTGACTATTTTAGCCACAAAAAGACAAAATAAGTTTTTTAGTCCAATAAGACAAAATATCACATATAACCCATAATCATTTCTTTTCTTTTTTTTTTCACAAAAGTCAAAAAGTCTATCCCAAACGAGACTTTTTAGCCACAAGCTAAAATAGCCAAAAAAAACCAACACATATCCCAAATAAACCTTGAAACATAAATCTTTTTTTTTTATTTATCAAATTATAAATACACTCATAAGATTTGTTTAAAATATAAATTGGTCCTATAATACTACAAATTACAACTATTGTTTATTATAAATTTTAATTTAACACAATAATCAAGAAAAAAAATTCTTTTATGCAATAATGAATTATCAAAATTGTTTATTGAAAAATATTTCTTATATCATTAAAAACTATTAATTGACTTGATACTTTATTTATTAACAAAATACTTAATTGAAAAATATTTTTTATATCATTAAAAATTATTAATTTACTTAATGATTTACTTATTAATAAAATTGGTCATTTATTATGCGAGTATGATTTATTTATTAATGAAATTGGTTATTTGTATATATATATACATTCTTCAGCTTCTTTAGTAGTTTAGTGAACTATCTTAGTAGTTTTTTTTCAAATGGAAAAATTATCTTAGTATTTGTTTTATATTTATCTGCTGAGAAAAATTACACACCATAATTTTTTAATTTTTTTTTAATAAATTCGGAAGAAATGTTAAAAACTCATAAATTCATCTAAAATGATATAGTAATGGAATTGGAGTCTACATCATTGGGTGTATAATAAATCAAAAAATGATACATATTATACCACATAATTGGAAATCGAATTGTGTGAGTTTTTGGAGGTATCAAACATTTTCCAACAATGTGATGGCGGAGTTAGGTTTTATAGCATTAGGTGTATAACAAATTATCAAACTTATCAGAAAAATAAAACTCCTAATTACTCTCATATACAACAATAAATCACTAGAATTGTTAATTAAAATATATTTATGATATCATTAAAAACTATTAACTGCCTTATTGGTTAATTAATGAAATTGGTCATGTGTTATGCGATTAAAAATGTAAAGAATAATGATATATGTACTAACTAGTATACTAACAGATGACGTGGTATAAATTTAGAGGTTTTAGGTATTATTAATTTGTATAATAGGTAGGGTCAATAATAATGGCATAATACTAGTTAGTATATTAGTGTGTACATTAATTGGTACTTGTAGCACCATTGAAATTTAAAGGGTGACATGTAAGTTTCAAAATCATACGTTGCAATTAATGAAAGTGGAATGATCATTTAATAAAAAAGTAAACTGAACACTACTGATGAAACTCACCACATCGAATAAGTATTGAATAACAAAATGAACTAACTCAAAAAACACTTATATAAAATAACAAAATTATTGAATATTTAGTTTGGTGACGATTTGAAGTTGATATGAATTTAGACAATAGCACAAATGGTCATGAACAAGCACTTGAGTGTTAAAAGTATAATTATGTTAAAATTGTAAGACTTAGGGGCTGTTTGGGAACATGGGTTGAAGGCTATTATAGCCTAATTTTGAAAATCAGCCCAAAAGTCACCCACTGTAGCAACTTTTCTTGATTTTCAAAAAAAAAAAAAAGGAAAATAGGACTGCAAGATAAAGGCATGTAAATTACACTGTCAACATTCGAAAAGGTCATCAATGGCAAATTTACCATTTTGCCCCTTTATATTAATTTAAAAAATAAAAAGGTAGGGATAAATTAGTCATTTTAAATTTAAATATCATTTCAACACAATTTTCAATACAACAACTCAACTAAAATAGCCTCCCATCTTCCCAAACACAAAACTAAAATAGCCTACTAAAATAGCTAAAAAGCCAAATAGCTTCCTAAAATAGCCACTTCCCAAACGAGGCCTTAATATATTTTTTTGATTTTTATTATTTATAATAAAATTTATATAATTCCATCATATATAATGATCTATTCTATTTAATTTCATAAAATAATATTATTTTTTAAAAATTATCAAAATACAAAACTTAAATTTACCATAATAATAGCTTGTACCTTGCACAAACCTTTTTTAGCTAGTATATCTATAAGAAGTTTTATCCTACTTACGGTTTTTTTTTTTTTTTTTTTTTTCATTTCATTTTGAATAATTTACTAATAGTAACATATATGTTGAGTGAATTTTTTTTCTCATAATTATGCAAACATTCTTAGTCAATTATGAAACATAAATTTTTTATTTTTAAACAAATGACAAATACACTCATAAAATTTGTTTAAAATACGAATTGATCCTATAATACTAGAAATTACAACTATCATTTGTTACAAATTTTAATTTAACAAAATAATCAGGAAAAAAAAAACTATTGTCCTATGTAATAATAAATTATCAAAATTGTTTATTGAAAAATATTTCTCATATAATTAAAAACTGTTAATTGATTTAACGTTTTATTTATTAACAAAATGGTTAACCTAAAAATATTTTTCATATCATTAAAAATTGTTAATTTACTTAATGATTTATTATTAATAAAATTGGTCATTTGTTATACGAGTATGACTTATTTATTAATAAATTGATCATTTGTATATATATATATTCTGCTTCTTTATTAGTTCAGTGAATTATCTTAGTAGTTTTTTTTAGATGGAGGAATTATTTTAGTATTTGTTTATATTTATCTGTTGAGAAAAACTACATGCTATAATTTTTTTTTTAAAAAAAAACTCATAAATTCACCCAAAATGATATGACAATAGTATTGGAGTTTACATCATTGGATGTATAACAAATAAAAAATAGATACATATCATACTACATAATTGTAAATTGAATTGTGTGAGTTTTTGGAGGTCTCAAATATTTTTCAACAATGTGATGACAGAATTGGGTTTTATATTATTGGGTGTGTAATAAATTATCAAACTTAACAGAAAAAATAAAACTCCTAATTACCTTCCTATATAATAATAAAATCACCGTAATCAAGTAATTATAATATATTTATGATATTATTAAAAACTATTAACTGCCTTATTGGTTAATTAATGAAATTGGTCATTTGTTATGCGATTAAAAATTTAAGAGGGTGACATTTAAATTTCAAAATCATAAGTTGCAATTAATGAAGGTTGAATGATCATTCAATAGTTTTCAGATAAAATGACTATTTCCTTATAATAGTGAATAAGAATTCATTTTTAATGCATTTTGATCATATGTGAGAATTAACATCTTAATTGATCATTCCATTCTATTTTCATTTAAGTGAACTGAACACTACTGATGAAACTTACCACATGGAATAAGTATTGAATAACAAAATAAATTAACCCAAAAGATATTTATATAAAACAAAAAATTATTAAATAATTAGTTCGGTGACTATTTGAAATTGATATGCATTTAGACAATAGCACAAGCAGTCATGAACAAGCACCTAAGTGTCAAAAATATATTAACTTATACAAATTTGATATAATTATATTGAACTCTTGTCACGATCCAAACCCGCCTCTAAAAATTTAGCATCGTAACCGGCCAGTAATCTGTGATTACTAAAGGCCTACCTGCATAAGTCAAACAAATGGGGCTAGCGGAAGCAAAGTTATAAAAAAGTGAAACGTCCAACGAGCTGTGAACTCACATGAGACAAAATGCATTACTATATATATATACATATGTACATCAAGGTAGTACAAGTTTATCAAAATACAATTAAAAGAGGGGAGGCATTCCTATCAACCACGGACATAATGCCAGTGACAACCGACCATAACACGTGAGTGATTTCAAAAGGGTGTTCACTGGACCACCTATGTATTTCAACAGATAGGAACCTCGTCGTGAGGCAAAAAAGGTAGCTTGACCAAAACGGAGGCGAGATCGCTGTCACTACGTTCCCTCCTGAACTGGATCAGCTATATATATAGATAAAAACGTGAGCCAAAGCCTAGTGAATAACAACTGTGTAAAGAGTTTTGAATGATGATCATGATGTAAGACAAATCACAAACTGAACAGATTCTTATTTTATACAGAAAGCATAAAAGTACACGTAGTACATCCCATAGCAAGCTAATACAGGTGATCTGGAAGACCGAACAGGCGGTCATAAAGACCGGTATGTAAATATGATGGCCATCAACATAATAAACAGGAGTTCTAGGAGTTGGAACTGATAGAGATCTTTGTAGTCATATAAATAGGTGCTAAGGATGCCACGATATACAATGTAAGAAAAATAGAATCATCATTTATAAACATAAGAAAAAATACGTCAGAATAGAGTATAATATAAAGTAGGAAAGAGATACTTTAACTTGAACATATCTTTACAACATTGTTACTCACAGTTGGCTCCGTGATGCACTTGACTGGGATGCGGCGTTTGACCTATACAAACAGATGTAAGCATAGTACACTTAATTCATTATACAATCAACTAATTATTTTCATTATTTAGGAATTTGTATTTTACTCTCTTTTCATGCCCGTGCAATGCAAATGTACGTCAAATATAGATGTGAATCACGCTAATGGAGGCTCGGAAGTGGGGTAAACGAAGCATAAAAATGAAACCGAGGCTGTCAAACAGCTGCACGTGCAGAGCCCCTTGGCCGCACGTACGAGACTTCCACTGTATGTGCGCTAGCAGGTGCATATATTGCAGAATGCTCTTTACACCTTCCTTATTTTCCGCACGTGCGGGCCTAAACCGCTGCACGTGCTCCAGTGCTTCTCGTACGTGTAGTTACCCCTGTCGCACGTGCGGTTCTGGGTGTCCAAAATCGAAAATTCTACTATGTTTTTGTGAGCTCTCCCTCTTCAAAACTCAAACCCAATTTGACCAAACCAAAGCCCAAAAGTTATCAAACATGGTGTAGACACCCCATTTTTGACCGTCCTCAAGACTTGGACGTCACCGTTGGAACACTCGGTGATTATCCATGTTTGTGTTCGTTTGGAGTTCCCGGAGTTCGCCAGCTGCGTGCCTCGTGACCTCCGAACTCGACTGCTTGTGTTTGGTTTTGCACCAAACACTTGTGATTTGCCTTGGAAGGGCAGGGAATGCTTTATGAGGCATCCCCACACACCACCGGGCCAGCTAGAGGCCACCGTTGGTCAGAGTTGTCACCGGCACTATATTGTGCTTGGTCGGCACTATTTTGTGCCTCCGGCACTATTTTGGGCGAATGACCAATTTGCCCAAATGACCATCGTGCACTTGCTTTCGAGATATTTTCGCATGACTTTTGAGCATTTGCTTCCCCTCCATACACGTGTATGGAGAGATGAACCCTTGTTTGCTTAGCTTGTAAGTTTACAAGTTCTATAAGAGGAAAGCTCTCCCTCTTGACTTAGGGTTAGCATTTTTCAGAGCATTAGACATTGTTAGAGAGCTGGAGCTCTGGTTTTTAGGGTTAAGTTAGATACATATATCATATCTCTCTTTTTCTCTTAGTACACTAGGTGCTTTAGTTCACACTATTGTACTAAAACACCTAGTGTTTCACCTCCTCCTTGCAACTGAGGTTCCAGAGGCTGTTCTTGGAGGTTCTTGACTGGTTTTGAGTCCAAAGAAGGCACAACAACAACCTTTGTGAAGAAGGCTACAAGGGTAAGCAAAACTACCCTTTATTCCCCATTTTTGCACTCTATTTTTACTTGCTTTAAAATAGTTTTTGAGCTTAGCATATAACACAAAAAGTTCTGATTTTTAACCCTTTATTGTATATTAAGAGTGTTTTGTGGTTTGGGGAGGTTTGACCCTTTAGACCTTGGAAAAGGTCCCATTTTGTGCTATTTTGGAGAGATCCGAGATTTTGGTGATAGATCTTTTCACCACTGAAATCTTGAGGGATTTCAGTGGTGAAGAGCATGCCTTGAAGTCTCAAGAAGGAGAGGGCCACCCTCTCCTTGATGTCCTTGAAAAGGACAAATTTTGCTTCCTTAAGGAGCTTCATGTTTGAGTGTGTGTTGAGCATGTTTGAGTTGTTTTCTATGCTTATATTGCCATGATATAACATGCTTCTAAGTTGGTTTTGGTCTCCTATACATGCTTAGTGTAGTTGCCTTGTAATGCCTCTTTTATGCCTTAACATGACTAGGTTGTTTGCCCTATTTTCTAGCATGTTTTAAGCTTAGATTTGTGAAGCTTGTGTTTATTTTGCCATGATTCACTGTCCATAGCTATTTTGGCTAATCTTGGCATGTATTTGGTAGCCCCTTTGTATTTGGCTTGTTGGCCTCAAAAGCATGAATATGTGGTATGCTATTCTAGCTTTGTTTTTGATGGTTGGGACCATCTAGCATGCCATTTCAGTCCTTCATACATGATTGTTTGATTGCCTTAGTGGCCTTGTTAATCCTTTAAGAGTATGTCTTGTTTGCTCCATGTTTTGGCTTCAATGCATGCCTTTAGCTTAATGACTCTTAGATACCATCTAAGTAGCTCTTTGGCCTTGCTTTAACATGCTAAGAACCTGTTTTTGGTTGTTAAGTGCATGCCATATGTGTTTGTGCCAAGTGTGGTTTAAATGCCCTATTGACTTGTCTTAAGCCTAGGCCATTTACATGCTTTGTTTGGAATGCTCTATCGCATGATTTGGCATCATGTTTAACATGAATTTCAGAGCTTTAAATGCATGCTATTAGTCCATGTTTGGCCTCTTTAAGTATGCATGAGAATTGCTTTGGTTTGCCTAAGTCTTGGGCCTTAACACTTGCATATGTGTGTGTGCATTTGGTCTCATTTTCTAGGCATTTTGGCCACTGATCTTAGGCCTTTTAGGATTGCCTAATTCATGTCTAAGTCCATTATTCCATTGGATTGCATGCTTGTATTATATGCTTGTTTGTATGCTTGCATAAATGCATCATATTGTCCATCTTGCATCCTAGATGACATGCTTAGGATTGCACCACATTAACATGCATACCAAGCCTCTTGAAGTGAGTTTGATAGAGGTTTTGGTACCCCCTTTTGTGCCTATGTGTTTTGCATGCATTTGAAAGTGAAGGTGCATTCTTGGTTCTTAGGATCATCACGCATGGAAATGCGCGATTGATGGTCCGGGAATCGAGGCACATGCCCTCTTGAGTCCATAGCATGATGAGGGATGTGCTTGGTGCATACATGCTTTGATTTGCATTGCCTTGCCTTTGGTTTCCTCTGCTGCTGTCAGTTGCAGGTTCTGCAGGGATAAAGGGCCGATCGGCATTCTTTAGTGCCGACCGGCTGCCTCTTGGCAGCCGATAATGAAATTCAGAGCCGGTGGCTTCCTCCCTTAGCCGGTGGCTCCCTGTCTCAGCCGTTGATGCTCCCCAGTGCTCTGAGAGGCACTCCTGAAGTTTTGGGAATTTTCAGAGAAGGAGAGCAGAGGAAACAGAGGCACACTTGCACCAACTGCAGCTCGAAGCGAGTCCTGCACGCCACAAGCGCCACCTCCTTCCGAGGCATTTATCGCTTAAATAGATTAATTATTTGATTTAATTAATTTAGTCGATTTGTAATATTTAATTAGCTAGAATAGTTAATTATTTGTTCTCAGATTATTATTTGGTCCCTCCGAGCGAGGGCTAATTTGTAATGAGTGTGGGTGAGTGGCATGTATGTCTTCCAACCCCATTTCTTTCTAACCCTTTTATTTACTCCGCCATGGTAGATTAGGGCATACTTATTTTAGCATACCTTATGCAATGCATGAGTGCATTCATGAATTTGTTTACATGCACCTGCTCGGTACATCATACAAATCGCATCGTAACTTTCAATTTCCAAATTGAATACATGCTACTCAAGATTTCACATGCCATGTTTAGGGTTAGCCGAGCCTACTCTAGATCGCATCCTCAGTGTTGCATTAGCCACTTAACATGAACTAGGTCATGCATGTTTGCTAACCGCTTCTTGTTTTGGCGCGAGTACGATGTAAGTGTTTACGCTTTAGCATATCGCATGCGTGTGAATGTTTACCATGATAGTAGGCTTACCATGCGGCTAGTTGCTTACATGATAAACCGCTTGAATGCCCGTGGGTGGAGGTTGGGTTTGCTTGAGTTGGAACAACTCGTTGAAATCAGATTTTAGCCTACTTGTAGTAGCAAAATCTAACACGTTTTCGATACAAAACGGATATGCAATGTTTAGTTCCAAGTTAGGCAATCTAGTCTATACTTTTGTGTTGTGCGATCGCATAGTAATTCTAGGTTAATAACCTAATAAGAACGCATAATGTTTTCAAAAACGGATATCACGGTTAGTAGAGGCCGGTCTTCGACCGGCGAAAGGGTGCTCATAGTGACCTTCCCGATCGTATCTAAGCTCCCGAGCCAAGACCACTTTGGTGATGACGGACATGTATGGCCTTAAGATCGAGTCGTGGTTTCCTAAATTTCCCAAAAATAAAATATTTAGGTGGCGACCAGAATCCGCAAAGCAATCCATGTTTGGCACTACTTTTCAAAAAATCTGCTTTTCAAACGATTTGCGGATTTGGACTCTTTGGTTCAGATTTAGAACCGACAAAAGGGAGTCCGAATCAGAGCGAAGCCCACGGGCGCGCCTACGCTTCGCATCACTGGGATTTTAGAGAGCTTGACTCGAACTCGTGATATCCTGCTTTTGATTTCATGTATGTGTCTCTTTGCATTGCATGTGCATTGGTGCGCCTAGGACACCGTGTTGGCCATCCGCTATTCCCGAGCGGTTTGTCGAGGCTTGTCTTGTCAAGGCATGTCCATAAGGTCGACCATTATGGCTCTCGCCAAAGATGGGAACACAAACCCCTTGCCATGGGCACCTTGGACCATTCGACCTAGTTGCATAGTCGAACTGTAGTGACCATTCCAAACTAGGACAAAGTTGCTTACCCAATTTAGGTTGTTTGAAACCGCTGCGGGCATAGAGGAACCCTAGCTCCGGACACAATAGGACACGGAAACCCGACCCCAACATAGGGGTGTGTGGATTCTTCTTTAACTCCTATGTCCTTTTAGAGTGTATCTCACAGGAATGCATATACCGGTAAGTTCCAAGATCCTACCGAGGGCACCAAGATCGTTGTTTTTGAGAATCGCTTATATCCGGTATCGATTCAGATTTGGGGATGTTGACTTGGGAACAAAGGTTCAAGAGTGGAGTACAGTTGTTTGACCACATCCGTGCTTGATCCGATTAGGGAAATGAAATCGCTTGTTTTCCGCTTCAGCCAGAGATTCAGAGTTAAGTCGTAATTTAGTGTCTTTTCTCGCCGAGGTGACCAAACATAATGCGTAACTCGTAAGAGATTGTGGTCATGACGGCCGCTAAGTCAAGGAACCACCCCACAAGATGAGGCTATCCGACATGCCGCACTCCGCTTAGGTCGCCCACAGACACCTAACTGACCCTCAATTCTATCAGCTCATGAGCCCACTATATTCGAATTAATGGGAATGATAGGCGATCTCAGAGGTCCGTGGCGGATCTCGCCACGGAATGTCAACTCGCCACCGGTTGCACAGAGGCCGGAAATTTCGAACCCAGAGCCCCGACATCAGCGGATTGTGATCGAGCTCAATCACGGAGATGACCTCCACCCACAACAAGTTGATGTACCAAGACAACCCAAACCTCTCACCAGCCGAGGCCGAGGCAAAGACAAAGTAAAGGCCGAGGCCGACCAGGAACAACCATTGGGGCCCAGCTTTGAAAACCGGAGGAATGAGCAAACAACAGTATCCGTGATTGTAACCAAAAGTATGGATGACGCTTTCCCTACTACCGAGGGCGCTTCCAAATAATCAGAGAACCGATAGGCCCCGTCCATGCCAAGAAGGTTCTTCCCACTCCCAACCCTACATCCGGAAAGGATCGAACCCAAGGCCGCACTCACGACCTGCTCGCTAGTGCATCTAGCAAGAGTCCTCGATTCAAGCATTGCCCCGAGGGCGCAGGCCTTCCATCCTCTCTACATGCCGTTGTTCAGGGCACTTCGATTTTAGCCAAAAGGGCATCTCACACCCTCGATCCTAGGCCGCCTCAAACCCCTTCCAAAGAGCCATGATGCCACTCAAGATCGGCGCATTTATCAACACCGCCACGCCATCGATAATTGCTTCCGCCTCATGAGGTACAGGATTTGATTGATAACAAGGTTATCCTCCCACCCACCTCGCTAAATCCACTACAGAGAGTTCTTGGATTGTGAGGACACAGATATCGAGGACACCGACATCATGAGTATGTAATTGGGATTCAACCGTCAGGGCAATATCCGTACATTTTTGGATATGGCGTTTGGCGCATTTTTGAGCACCCGCCAATACTAGTTTTGAAAAACCCGACTTGGGTGTCGAGTCATTTTTGATTTGTCTTGAGTCTGCTCTCATTGTTTTGAGTCACCTTTTGTTTAAGGGTCTGCCTAATTGTAATGAGTCAGCCTTCTTTTGTATAAGAATACTAGGTGACTTGGTTGTTGCCTCAAGCACCATTTTGTTTTGTAATTACTTTTTGCTTTTTTGGGTCTACCGCTGTGGAGCCGATTTACATCCGGGGAACTGAATGAAACAACCATGCTATCGTGATCCCGTACTATTTATGTTGGGCTAGTTGTGCCAGAGAATTCGAATGGGGTGACAGTGCATTCCACCTGCTCTTTTGTGCCCTAAAAATTATTTGTTTTGACCTAAGTTTTTCAAAACCTTTTTTGAACACTGCGGTGATAAAAACAAAGGGGAAGTAATTCTTCGGGTTTTGCAAAATTTTGATCAATCCGAGAGAAAGAGAGGCATGCTAAGCCCTTAATGAATGAAATCATGCTTGTCGTGGAGTAGTCGAGAAGGACCCTAGCTTTGATCCAGATTGGTCCTACCGTTTTCGCATGAGCGATTTGTCGCTTTTAAAAACTTTCAAAATGTTTTGCTCGGTCTTGCGAAGACATGTGTGGAATCACTCTTGAGATTGTGCACTTAGATCGCTCTCACCTCGAGGCTCGACCCTCATTTTCAAACCTTGGACCAAGATCCGTATCGTTCGAAAGATAGCTACCAATGCGACGCCTGTGTGGCCCAGTTCAAAGCAGCCCTCGAGCAAGAGGCATCAGAGTCCGATCAGGAAGATCAGATCCCACTAAGCAAAGCTTGAGAAGTAGCCGTGATGGGCCTTTTCAAGAATCAACACAATAGCCGCTTCTCCCAGATACAGAGAGGCTTCAATCTCAAAACCATTTGGCATGGGCGTGCTACACTTTTACCCTTGAGAGGCTCTGGCCGAAAAACCCGTAGGCACCTGCAAAAGTTAGAGCAAAGAAACAATACAAAAAGAAAAAGAAAAAGAAAAAAAAAATGCGAAAAATATATATCAAAAGAAATGCAAAAGAAAAGAAAAAGAATGAAAACGAAAAACATAGCTCGTAAGGTCGAAAACCCGCATTGGGCACCTTGGCAAAAATTAGAGCCTAAAAATAGCGAAGGTTAAAATACCCGAGTGTACCTTAACCGGAACTACGTAAGGCTTGATTCCCATGTTTGGGATACGTAGGCAACTTCATCTTGAAGTCCAAATTCAACGCTTCCATAGCGCCTCGTGCCATGCCATGGTTTTGACTGGCCTCCTCCGAATCCAGATCTTGATTGCAGAACCCGAGCCGCGTGATTAACTTCCTCTTGAAGCCAAACCACCGACATCTTCGGTATCTGTGTCCACATATTGATTCTGCCGTCTTCGACTCCTCCGTGTCCGGATCCGACCGTCGCCAACAAAGATCGGCTTACAACATGCCGTGGCATCATCCAAACAAGGGCAACTTTCCGCTGTTCCTCCATTGCCATAAGTTGCCCCGAGTTATGTTCAAACCAGGCAACTTTCCGCCGCCTCCCTTTTAAGCCGTGGGCAATTTTCCATTGCCTTCGATCCGAGGTTGCATATCTCGAGGGTAAGTTCTACGCTCGTTGAGCATTGATTGTTTGCAAAAAATAGTTTTTGAAAATTTTCACTGAGGTTGACTTACTTTCTCGAAAACTATTCCATTTTCAAAATTGGACCATGTTTGGACCCGAAAAGGAGAATTTTCAGTGCTCACAACTTGATTCGCATGATTTTCAAATCAAAATTTGAATAAGTGTGTTAATCTAACTCTCATTTTGGTCAGAACTGTTTTAGAAAACAAAAAATGGTCAAAATGACGAACCAGGGGCACGATCGAGTCAGGTGTTCTGTCTCTCCCTTGTCATCAACCCACTCGCCAGAAAGGCACTCTATTTACCAGAAGGAATAGCCGTGAGCTAGTCGTGTCGGGCATGAACCCGCAACTTCCTATTCATCTGTCATTCACCTCGGGGAGGGATGCAAAATGAGAGAATAAAGAATAGAGAGGAGTAAGTTGAGAGAAAAGTGAGAGAAGGGTTTTTGAGAGAAAAACCGAGCCTGAGGGTCGAGTGATGTGAGAGTCACACAAATCAGAAGGGGTGGGAAACCTACCCGGAGGAATTGGCTCCTCAAGTCTGAGGTCTTTTATTATAAAACACGTCTGTGTGTCGCGTCTTTTGATTTGTCAGTCTCAACTTAGTCTTGAGTCTTTCCCGAGTATGTCTCGTTGTGTTAGGTCGTGTGCCTTTTTGTTTTTTTGGTTTGAGTCTGCCTCGCCGTGTTCTGTGATTAGGCTCGATACCCTGGTTGAAAACCCATTCTCTTCCAAAAGGTAATCGCCAGTGCTCGTAATGTCAGGCCATTCTTTACATCCGGGCAAAGTAAGAGAAGGGAAGGGAAAATCTGGAACATCCGAGTGTGTTTCAACCGCAACCGTGTCAGTTTGGTGATCTGTCTCATCAGATTAGGGCTATCTGCTCGTGAGTTTGGATGCGTATGAACCGAACATCGAGTTATGCACTAAATGCAGATCAATCCCCAGCAAATTAATCCTCAGCGGAGTATGGGTTGTATGTTTAGTTTGAGCAGTGGTTTGTATGAGCTGTTTTGCTGTTTAGTTGGTTGGTTATTTGATTATTACAGTGCAAGTGTTCAATTGTCAGATAACAAATCAATATCATTTACATTTGGGGTGTAATATGATGCAATGCAGTGCAAAGTATGAGATATGTAAATATAACACTTTTCAGATAAAGAGTTCATTTTATATCATCTCTTTCAAATACAAATGCTTGAGAAAAGCAAAACTCGCTCAAGGGCAAAGACACAAGACTCTATCTACCACAAAGAGAAAAGTATAAGAAAAGAAATAAAGAAAAGAAGCAACAAAATCATCATCATCGTGTAGAGCCTCATGCCTAAGGATCTGCTCCTCGCCTCTTCCCGGGCAAGCACAAAAGCATCGTCGGATCCACTGCGGGTTCGAGCCCGAGCTATCCGGTCTCCTCCGGAATCGACTCCTCTCCGACTCACCATCGCTCGAATCGAGCTCGTGAATCGCTTCCCCACGTGACCACGCCCCGCCTGCATTTAGGAATATCCCGCCATCCCGAGTAGACAGGAGGCCCACCGAGTAGTGTCGCCATCGAGGAATCGGGAAAGGAGGTCAAAAATACGAAGAACAAACACATCGTAAAAACGGAGCGGTTTATCAATGTAGAATGCAATGAGTATGCGCAGTGAAAGCGGTGAACAGTGAATCAAGATAGAATGCAAGGTGTATGAGTACGGTGAAGTGTGAATGCAAGATAGAATGCGTGAATAAGTGAATCAAGATAGAATGCAGCATAGTATGTGGAAGCCGTGAGCGCTTTATCAATGTAGAATGCAAGGTATGAGTACAGTAAGGAAAGCCGTGAGCTTCATCGATTCTTGTGCCAGAGTATAGCATTGTGCGAAACAAAGTATGATTTGAGATCGTGGTCAAGAGAGCATACGGCAAGTCAGAGATACCAGAAGGCGTCAAGAGTCCGCCGCAAAGATCCCCATCAGGAGGCATTCACCCACCGACCGACGGTATACTCGGAAGAAGCCTGCAAAAAGTATTAAGTATATCAGTATTCTGTGGGATATCTGAATAAACTGAAATGAAATAACAAATGCAAGATGCAGAAATACAAGTGATACATACCGGAGGCAACTCGGGAATGCCGGCCAACTCGTGACCAGCCGGAGGAGGAGCAAAAGGGATCTGGTAGGTCTCCCCGCTCTGCCCCCTATAAGTCAACATAGTAGCGGGCCCAGCCCGCCCTCGCCCCTCTGCACTTCTCCGCCATGAGCGAGCTCGAGCCCTGTGATGGCCCCGCCTCGCCTCGTTCTCTGCCGGCTGGCGCCAGCAGTCTCATCGATCACCGGAGCCCCGGCCAGAGGCCGCATCAAGAAGGTCCGGACATACTCGTAATAGTCGCCCTCGCCAGAGAGGCATCCACATCTATGGCCCAAAGGGTGTAATCCTCCATCTGCCGCAGAAAACCTCTCGGTGTCCTCATGTGCTCGGAGGTCGGATCGAACTATTCGCCCGGCAATCCTGTGGTTCGACGCAAGAAGCGCCACCAGTACCAGTTCGATGCATCGCCTCCAGAGAATCCAGAGCGAGGTCTCGGTGGCGCCAAAGATACCTATCTCAGATCATCACGGGAGTGGAGCCCACGGCTGCCAGGTGACCTGAAATGAAATACAGTTGATTATCTACTGATATAGAAATGTACGTTTGAAAGCGAAGCTTAAAATGGACTGTAAGTAAAACATACCTCAGTGGGGGTGATGGTTTCAAAGAAATGACGGAAGAAGCTAAAAGTGTCCCGGGGCCTCCGGACCCATCGCTCATATAACGGCGAGAGAAGGGACGACCAGAGGGTCTCCGCCTCCCAGATCGCTGGGGGAAGTAGGCATACACCCACAGCTGCAAAACAGACACAAGACGATTATCGAATAAAGCAGTAGCATAAGCGTAAATAACAGAGCTGTGTGTTGTACAGTGTATTGAGCAGGTGTACAGCAGAATAAGCAGCAACAAGATAAAGGTATATATGGCGTTGTGGTACAGATACGATAACAAGCAGGCAAGTGGTACAGAGTACGAAAGTACGAATGTAAATGAAAAGCAGAGAAGACATACCTCCTGTGCTCGCCAAGAGTCTCGAGCAACCCGCTCACGCCACGGAGACGGAGCTCATGTAGCCGTAAGTAGCCGCACCACCCCAACCATATCAAGATAATCCGGCTTGGACGTCCACCAAGGCCGAGAAGGCAGAGAGGCACTTGTTCGCCTCGGCGAATAGGGTGGTCCCTAGCAAAAACATGAGGAAGCCGCGCAAGATATCTCAGCCAGCCTCTGGGTCATCGGAGCCAAGGCCCACCAAAGATGGTCCGTGACTCGAAATCGCACCTCGAACCAGAATAGCGGACGAACCTCGACGAACAAGCGGCGGCGCCGAAAGCAAATAAACTCGAGCGGCGATCCACTCGCCCATGTTCGTGTCAAAGGGATCGGATCATTTCACCCCGATGCCGCTGAGCATCGAGAAGTCATAAGGGTCATCGCTATGTCCCCTCGCCGATAGATGAAAAGAATCGGTGGTGTCCCACCACCTTCGCCAGAGCGGCAAGAAGAGGTCCGCAAGTAGAAGTCCGAAAGTCCTGCAGAAGGTACCGCTTACCGATCCACAATGCGCTAACGGCTTCGGGCAAATGGCATACGTACCATGAAGGTAATGTTCCCATACCCGCGGAGAGTATGGGAGTCTCCCTGTAGTCAAGAAATTACAAAGCCATATGAAGATATGCAGTCGGTACAAATCTGATATGCGTGCAAATTTTTAAATTTCAAACAGAAACCGGGTGCCGGTGCGCTTATGGTAAACTACAAACCCGTGGTGCGTCAGTGCGTTTTAGATGCTCCAGTGTGAACTTGGTGCATGTGTGCACATTTTTCAGATTCAAGTAGATATCGGGCCTCAGTGTACTGCGGTGGAATACGGCCTGTGATGTGTCAGTGTGTTTTGTGAAGGTTAGCATGCAGATACGGTGCATGTGTGCACATTTTCCAGATTCAAGCAGGTATCGGGTTTCAGCTTATCAGTGTGTGGGGTCGCGTGATATGTCAAGGTTCTATGAGGGTTGGTAATAAGCGTGCTTTTCAACGTTCAAATAGAAGCCAGGTCTCGGTATGTTTCAGTAAACTACAACGTGTGATATGTCCGCGTGTTGGTGTAGTTTTGTGCAAATATAGCATGCGTGCGAGTTTTCAGATTCAAATAAGCGCCGGGTGTCGGCGAATTAGCGATGACGGCCGTGTTTGAGTGCTTGAGGCTAGTGAAAGGCAAGATATGCGCTTCGGTTCTAAACAGATGTCAGTAGTGAGTTTGTCTACAATCGACTACAGTACAGTACATCATAATTAAGGGGTTCATTAGCTACGGCTGATGTAAAATCCTACATTACGTAAAAATAAGGACGAGAATGTTACCCTGGTGGCGCCAGCAGACAAGTGGGAGGCCAAGGCAGCCAGGCTCGGGTCCAAAACTCGTCGGCCGCGGAAGTGGCGGAGTCCGTCGGGTGGTAGCACGTGGATGGCCGGGCGATAGGTCGCCGGATCGAATGGGCGCTCGCTCAATGGGAGAAGCTCGACCCCGGGGTCCATCTCATGGTCCGGGGGAGTCCCGACATGTGGAACATCGTCTGCCATGGATAATGATAGTGGAAAATGACCGGAAAATGAAAAAATGGGCCGGAATACGAAAAGTCAACCGACAAAGTCAACCCCGAGAGGGTCGGAAATGGCCGGGAAGGTCGGAACGTGAAAAGGCACGAGAATGAAGAGAAAGTCGAGGGGAACAAGTCCCGAGAAGGCGAAAATGGTGAAAAATGCACCGAAACAAAGTTTTGTTCGGTCGAAAATGTCCGAAACGCGGTGAACTTCGCGAATCGGACGACGAAAATGACGTGAAACGCGAAGAAATTGGCGAAAAATCGAAAGGAAAACACCCTAGAGAGAGAGAGGGTTGGATTTCGGCGGCTTGAAGTGAAGAAAATAGGGTTTGGGAACCCTATTTTATAAAACCCGAGGCAAAATGGCAAACCGCCTCGATCATTATTTTTGGCGGCCGGCATCGATGAGTTTGTGCCGGCACTATTTTGTGCCGATAGATGAGTTCATGCAACGGTGGTAGCCGGTGACCACACCCACCGGTGGTGTTCCCAAGGCCATGTTTAGGCAAATTGAGGAGTTTTGGGTCTTCATAGCTCAAGAAAGTACAAGAAAATGCATCCCCGATGCTCAACCGCCTGCTTTTGACTTCGACCGCCTCTCATCAGGCGCGACGCTCAAACTCAGCGAAGATTGTATCCTTTCGTATCCTTTTGTCGCTTAGGATTCAAAAGTTGCCCCATGCGTTGTCTAACGATCGCGCTTATCTTGCGCATCATATTGCATTTGGCATGCATTCGCAGACTGCTTTTGTGCACTCGCGTTGTCTAACGCATCGCGCCATCTTGCACGTCTCTTGCGACTTGCACCATTTTGCATTATCATGCGGCATGCGTGTCGTGCTCCTTCATTTCGCATTTCACCTTGAGTCACGTGAGGCGTACTACCTCACATACTTTGTTTTGCATTTCATTCTCCATCCCGTGAGGTACGCGTGCCTCATGCGCATTTCATTTTGCCAGCCGGGTCTGGCGAGACCTTAAACACGCACGGTCCGGCGGGACCAAAAACACGTGCGGTCCAGGGGACCTTAAATCCTCGGGAGGTGCAAGACCTTCGGTGCATTAAGGTGCACCTCATTACATTCATTTCGCATATCATTGCATCTCGAGGCACGTACGCCTCGTTTTGCACTTCATTTTCCATCAAATGAGGTACGCGTGCCTCATTTCGCATTTCATTGCATCTCGAGGCACGTACGCCTCGTTTTGCACTTCATTTTCCATCAAATGAGGTACGTGTGCCTCATTTCGCATTTCATTGCATCTCGAGGCACGTACGCCTCGTTTTGCACTTCATTTTCCATCAAATGAGGTACGTGTGCCTCATTTCGCATTTCATTGCATCTCGAGGCACATACGCCTCGTTTTGCACTTCACTTTCCATCAAATGAGGTACGTGTGCCTCATTTCGTATCTCCTTGCATCTCGAGGCACGTACGTCTCGTTTTGCACTTCACTTTCCATCAAATGAGGTACGTGTGCCTCATTTCGCATTTCATCGCATTTCGAGGTGCGCGTGCCTCGTTTTGCATTTTATCTTCCACCTATGAGGTATGCACGCCTCATCATGGTTCATTTCATTCTCATTTGCATTGTTCTGCACCCCTTTGTGGCACGCGTGTCACATTCGCATGGTTGCCCCATACCGTCTGGGCGAGACCTTAAACACGCCATGTCTAGGAGACCTTAAATCTCTCGAGGTGCAAGACCTTCTGCACTAGAGTTGCCCTCATTGCATTTGGCATGCATTTCATCGCGCCGCTTAGCGACCCTCATTGCACTCCATTTTCCATCTTTTGAGACGCACGCCTCATTTGCCCCATTTGCATCGCATGCACTTTAAGTATTGTGATTACCCGTCCGGGTCGTGACCGAACACGCCATGTCGGCGGGACCAAAACACACACTGCCTAGGAGACCTTAAATCCTCGGGAGGTGAAAGACCTCCGTGCGTTAAGGTGTGCACCTCATTGCATTTGGCATGCATTCCATCGCATTGTTTAGCGCACCTCATCGGTTGCCCCCTAGGTCCCATGAGACCTTAAACCCGCCATTTGCATTATCATGCATTCGCGTTGGCATGCCAAGATTTCAAAAACAACATGCATTGTCATGCATACATTATACATCCCGGCCAAGGAGACCTTAAGTCCTCTGAAGGTGCAATTCTTCGGTGTTTGTCGTGTCGAACGACTTTCGTGGTCCGGTAAAGCCACCCGTCGTTTTGTGGTGAGTTCCTAGGAGACCAATGGGGACGGTGAAGACTAGAGTTTGAATGGCTTATGCCTAGAACGTAAAGGTTCGAATTTCCGAGACTAAAGTCCGTTTAAATACCTGGGGATGTACCTCGCTTGAAATCAGATGGAAGCCCCATAGGTTGAGGCGGCGTGTTTTCGCCGATTCTCGGATAATCGAACTAACCTAGTATGTCGCCCCGTTGGTAGAATAGGGAAAACTGCAATCGCAGCCATTGCATCACATTGCATTTATCATGCATTTCATTGTAAATACTATTGCATATGTCATGCATTTTCAAACAAAAACACCTGCATCTCATGCATCATCAATACTATTGCATATGTCATGCATTTCAAAAAAACATTCAAAAAAAAAAAAAAAAAACGCCTGCATCTCATGCATCATCAATACTATTGCATGTGTCATGCATTCCAAAAAACATTCAAAACACAAAAAAAACATGCATATGTCATGCATTCCATTGTAGTATAGTGCATATGTCATGCATTTCTGTAAATATCCATTTCTATTGCATTGCAGCTGCATGCATTCACTGCATCATCTTCCATCTATGGCTTGCGCCTTTCCTTGTTGAGCTTGGTCTGGTATGTGCCCTTACTCTTCACGTTGAAGCATAGTTCTGCATGTGTATCGCGCCTACTCCACCGGTATGTTGGATTGAGGTTGGCACCTTTTACGTGTTAGACGCGGCTTGTACGTGTGCATGCCTTTCCTAGGCGAAATACGGTTTGCCCGCATGCCATACCCATTGTATCCATTTCCATTACATTGTAGTGTAGTCATTGCGTCGCGGCATTAGGATCATTATTCCCACCTTAGCGGTCGTTCCCACTTATGTCAATCCACTCAATACTTGTTCTTGCGTCTGTATGCGTATACTCATAGATCAGACATCGTTCTATGGGACACGGGTGTTCGTGCGTATTCCTCATAGATCAGACATCGTTCTATGGGACACGAACTTGTTACCTCCATCAATCTATTTGACATTTGTGTGGTTTCGAACCGCTCCGGTTTGAATCATGATTCAATTGCCCTGCATGTAGTTCGCATTAGCTTTAATTGCACTACATTTTCATTTGCATTATTCATACATAGTTTTGTATATATTGCATATCATTCATCATTCGCATTGCATATGTCATGCATGTTGCTAACAATATTGTACCTGTTAAGTTTACTTTCTTTGCAGGCACGATATTGTATGTACGGCTCATTTACCGCCGGCGCAACCGGACGAGCCGCGCAGGTATTGTATCCTCCGTGTGAGACGTTTTGAGAATTGCATAATTCTCTTACATCCTTTCTGCATTGTAGTGTAGATTGGTGCATGTTAGCTTATAAGCTGCATGTGTGCTTCATTACGACTTTCTTTGCATGATCATAAGTTATGCTCGGCTTCTTGCATTTTCGGTTGCATTTGCCCCCGCCACGGGCGCATATCTTATGCTTGGCATGTGCCGTGCTTGAACTACTGTTGGTTTGATTCCTAAAGGATACGAGGGCAACTTGCATGAGTTCAACCATTTGCGCTTTGTATGTTTGTCCAGTCTTGACCTTGTCAAAATGGGTCGTCTCGGCTTTGACATTCACTCCGCCATTGTTATGACTTTCGAAGTTCACAAAGAGGGCAATCAGACACCCCATTTTTGACCGTCCTCAAGACTTGACGCCACCGCTGGAACACTCGGTGATTATCCATGTTTGTGTTCGCTTTGGAGTTCCTGAGTTCTCGGCTCAATGTGCCTCAGACCTCCGACTCGACCGCTTGTGTTTGGTTTTGCACCAAACACTTGTGATTTGCCTTGGAAGGGCAGGGAATGCTTTATGAGGCATCCCCACACACCACCACCGGGCTAGAGGCCACCGGTCAGAGTTGTCACTGCACTATATTGTGCCGGCCGGCACTATTTTGTGCCGGTCGGCACTATTTTGGGCGAATGACCAATTTGCCCCGACCACTGCACTTGCTTTCCGAGATATTTTCATGACTTTTGAGCATTGCTTCCTCCATACACGTATGGAGGGATGAACCCTTGTTTGCTTAGCTTGTAAGTTTACAAGTTCTATAAGAGGAAAGCTCTCCCTCTTGACTTAGGGTTAGCATTTTTCAGAGCATTAGACATTGTTAGAGAGCTGGAGCTCTGGTTTTTAGGGTTAAGTTAGATACATATATCATATCTCTCTTTTTCTCTTAGTACACTAGGTGCTTTAGTTCACACTATTGTACTAAAACACCTAGTGTTTCACCTCCTCCTTGCAACTGAGGTTCCAGAGGCTGTTCTTGGAGGTTCTTGACTGGTTTTGAGTCCAAAGAAGGCACAACAACAACCTTTGTGAAGAAGGCTACAAGGGTAAGCAAAACTACCCTTTATTCCCCATTTTTGCACTCTATTTTTACTTGCTTTAAAATAGTTTTTGAGCTTAGCATATAACACAAAAAAGTTCTGATTTTTAACCCTCTTTATTGTATATTAAGAGTGTTTTGTGGTTTGGGGAGGTTTGACCCCCTTTAGACCTTGGAAAAGGTCCCATTTTGTGCTATTTTGGAGAGATCCGAGATTTTGGTGATAGGATCTCTTCACCACTGAAATCTTGAGGGATTTCAGTGGTGAAGAGCATGCCTTGAAGTCTCAAGAAGGAGAGGGCCACCCCCTCTCCTTGATGTCCTTGAAAAGGACAAATTTTGCTTCCTTAAGGAGCTTCATGTTTGAGTGTGTGTTGAGCATGTTTGAGTTGTTTTCTATGCTTATATTGCCATGATATAACATGCTTCTAAGTTGGTTTTGGTCTCCTATACATGCTTAGTGTAGTTGCCTTGTAATGCCTCTTTTATGCCTTAACATGACTAGGTTGTTTGCCCTATTTTCTAGCATGTTTTAAGCTTAGATTTGTGAAGCTTGTAAGCTTATTTTGCCATGATTCAGCTCTGTCCATAGCTATTTTGGCTAATCTTGGCATGTATTTGGTAGCCCCTTTGTATTTGGCTTGTTGGCCTCAAAAGCATGAATATGTGGTATGCTATTCTAGCTTTGTTTTTGATGGTTGGGACCATCTAGCATGCCATTTCAGTCCTTCATACATGATTGTTTGATTGCCTTAGTGGCCTTGTTAATCCTTTAAGAGTATGTCTTGTTTGCTCCATGTTTTGGCTTCAATGCATGCCTTTAGCTTAATGACTCTTAGATACCATCTAAGTAGCTCTTTGGCCTTGCTTTAACATGCTAAGAACCTGTTTTTGGTTGTTAAGTGCATGCCATATGTGTTTGTGCCAAGTGTGGTTTAAATGCCCTATTGACTTGTCTTAAGCCTAGGCCATTTACATGCTTTGTTTGGAATGCTCTATCGCATGATTTGGCATCATGTTTAACATGAATTTCAGAGCTTTAAATGCATGCTATTAGTCCATGTTTGGCCTCTTTAAGTATGCATGAGAATTGCTTTGGTTTGCCTAAGTCTTGGGCCTTAACACTTGCATATGTGTGTGTGCATTTGGTCTCATTTTCTAGGCATTTTGGCCACTGATCTTAGGCCTTTTAGGATTGCCTAATTCATGTCTAAGTCCATTATTCCATTGGATTGCATGCTTGTATTATATGCTTGTTTGTATGCTTGCATAAATGCATCATATTGTCCATCTTGCATCCTAGATGACATGCTTAGGATTGCACCACATTAACATGCATACCAAGCCTCTTGAAGTGAGTTTGATAGAGGTTTTGGTACCCCCTTTTGTGCCTATGTGTTTTGCATGCATTTGAAAGTGAAGGTGCATTCTTGGTTCTTAGGATCATCACGCATGGAAATGCGCGATTGATGGTCCGGGAATCGAGGCACATGCCCTCTTGAGTCCATAGCATGATGAGGATGTGCTTGGTGCATACATGCTTTGATTTGCATTGCCTTGCCTTTGGTTTCCTCTGTCGATTGCCAGGTGTTCTCAGAGATAAAGGGCCGATCGGCATTCTTTAGTGCCGACGCCGCCTCTTAATGACCGATAATGAAATTCAGAGCGGTGGCTTCCTCCTTAGCCGGTGGCTCCTGTCTCACCGTTGATGCTCCCGGTGCTCGAGAGGCACTCCTGAAGTTTTGGGAATTTTCAGAGAAGGAGAGCAGGAAAACAGAGGCACACTTGCAGGCAAGGCAGCGCCCGAGCGAGTCCGCACGCAGCAGCGCACCCTCCTTCCGAGGCATTTATCGCTTAAATAGATTAATTATTTGATTTAATTAATTTAGTCGATTTGTAATATTTAATTAGCTAGAATAGTTAATTATTTGTTCGCCTCAGATATTATTTGGTCCCTCCGAGCGAGGGCGAATTTGTAATGAGTGTGGGTGAGTGGCATGTATGTCTTCCAACCCCCATTTCTTTCTAACCCTTTTATTTACCTGCTCATGGTAGATTAGGGCATACTTATTTTAGCATACCTTATGCAATGCATGAGTGCATTCATGAATTTGTTTACATGCACCGGGCTCGGTACATCATACAAACTGCATCGTAACTTTCAATTTCCAAATTGAATACATGCTACTCGCGCATTTCACATGCCATGTTTAGGGTTAGCCGAGCCTACTCTAGATCGCATCCCTGCCTGTGTTGCATTAGCCACTTAACATGAACTAGGTCATGCATGTTTGCTAACCAGTTTCTTGTTTTGGCGCGGAGTACGATGTAAGTGTTTACGGCTTTAGCATATCGCATGCGTGTGAATGTTTACCATGATAGTAGGCTTACCATGCGGCTAGTTGCTTACATGATAAACTGTTTGAATGCCTGTGGGTGGAGGTTGGGTTGCTTGAGTTGGAACAACTCGTTGAAATCCGTATTTTAGCCTACTTGCGAGTAGCAAAATCTAACACGTTTTTCGATACAAAACGGATATGCAATGTTTAGTTCCAAGTTAGGCAATCTAGTCTATACTTTTGTGTTGTGCGCATCGCATAGTAATTCTAGGTTAATAACCGGAATAAGAACGCATAATGTTTTCAAAAACGGATATCACGGTTAGTAGAGGCCGGTCTTCGGTCGGGGCGAAAGGGGGTGCTCATAGTGACCTTCCCGATCGCATCTAAGCTCCGAGCCAAGACCACTTTGGTGATGCGGACATGTGGCCTTGCAAGATCGAGTCGGTTTCCTAAATTTCCCAAAATAAAATATTTAGGTGGCGACTCAGAATCCGCAAAGCAGTCCATGTTTGGCACTACTTTTCAAAAAAATCTGTTTTCTCAAACGATTTGCCGGATTTGGACTCTTTGGTTCAGATTTAGAACCGACACAAAAGGGAGTCCGAACTGTAGAGCGAAGCCCACGGGCGCGTCTACACATGGTGTATAAACAAATACCAAGTTCAAACCAAAAATAAAACTTAAAATTCAAACTTAAGTCCCACAATCACATGAGCAGCTTCAAAGTTGAGAAGAAAACAAAACCAATGCATATGAGAATTCTATGTTTTAACAAAACCATGGAAATCTAACTTAAAATCATGTAAGACCAAGTATTCATGCCAAGATTTGGAGAATTCCTCTTGTTAGGGTTTGTAACACAACTTATACTACCCAATCCCTCATTCTCTCCTTAAATTCTATGAGTTCAAGATGAAAATTAGTCTCATGCAAGAAATTAGGAAGAATTCTTACCTCAATGTGTTGATTTAGTGAAGTTGCTTTAAGTTCTCTTCTTCTCCCTTTCTTTCTCGTCTTCTCTCCTTGTTCTCTATGTTAGCCCCAAGGTTATTCAATTCTAAATTTCTATTGATTTTGATTATGAATAAATATTTTGAACTTATTTTGTTATTTGAAGTTTTCAAATTAAAAATATAAAAAATTGTGCTTCATAAATTCTAGAAGTCATATGACTCTAAAGTATCATTTTTTAAATGATTTTTGGGCTTCAAAACATGAGCATCAAAACTTGGTTGCAAAACTCTATTTATACTTAAAACAGATCTAAGGGTTGACACCAAGATGGCAAGGGTCGACACCAAAATGAGGCTCAAAATGCACAAGTGTTCTAGTCGCAAGGGTCGACACCAAGATAGCAAGATTCGACACCAAATTTCATAATGCAATTCAGCAGTAAAGGTCGACTCCAAGAACTATAAGGGTCGACTCCAAGAACTATAAGGGTCGACACTAAATTTCAGAATGCAATTCAGCAGTAAGGGTCGACACTAAGAATGATAAGGGTCAACACCAGAGACATTTGAGACTCAACGCAGAGAAGAGAGAGAAGCAAAGGGTCGACACCCAATCTCTGAGGGTTGGCACCAGAACTGGTATGAAAAATCCAAATTGTCAAAACAGATTTGGATTGTTGCAGATCATTTCTCAATCACTTTTTCAAAGTTCTGGGCATAATATGTCATCTTTTCTGACCTCTAAATAGATCTTCTGGAACCATATCCACTCCAAGAAGTTGACCTATGAAGAAGAGTATTAAATAAAAAGCATGTGCATTTAATGATCCTTCCCTTTCCAAGACCTGTCCACAGTCTGCAACTCACCATACTCTGATCAAACAACAGTTGGAATATATCATGCTTGATCTGCTCCAACGGCTAAGAATTTCAAAACCTTTCTCTCTTTCCAACAGTGAAGCCATTAATGCTATAAAGATGAAGCTCTTCTTGTTCATTCAATACACTTCTTGAATACAACAAGCCTAGAGCATTCAAGAGCAATCAAGAGCTTTTAATGTACTCCATCTTGTACTTTCATTTTCATATCTGAGTGAGTCTTAAATTACTTGAGAGCTTACACTTTCATACATATCTTTTGTGAGAGAATTTGTAAAAGAGGAAAGTTATACCTCTTATTCTTATTTCTTATTTTCTGAGAGACTCACTTGTAAAGTGAGGCATTTAGTTGAGAGGATCTCAACAGATTGAAGTAAGGCCTTGTAAAAATCCATAAGTGGAGCTTGGTGGTGCATCTATTCATAGTGAAGAAATTCCCAAGAAGGTGTCTTGATGAGTGGACGTAGGCCGGTGAGCCGAACCACTATAAATCCTTGTGTCAAGTTCTTCTTTCTTTTCCTTTTAATTTTTATGTCTATTCATTTATTATCATCTGCCATTAAATACTTAGTCTTTGCAACTTCATTTTCGGACCAAATTTTTAATTACCCAATTCATCCCTCTTGGGTTGCCTTCCTAAATAACACTCTAGATCGCTTCTCTCTTTCTCGATTATATCCATCTCTCTTATTTGAGTTCATCATAGATATAAAAAAAAATAAAAATTTATCTAATTCTATTTAACATGATTTAATGAAATTAGAACCACAACACTTGAATTAATTATCTAATTAATTAAATTATTTCTTACTGACACTTAAGTTAGCTGAACCCTACTTTAAGGGGAATTAGGCTCTGCCCACTTAGTCTATTAATTAATTGGCAACATTACAATTTAACGAATCAGACATGTCTTTTTTCACAATTAACGTATCTGTCAAACAAAACATGGGGCACATAACATATAAATAAACATGAAATGTACGTATAAATACATAATTAAGGTTAACCATAAAATTAACGGCTAATTAAGAGGCGGGTGTTACAACTCCTTTAAAACTTTAATTTATATAACACTTAACTTAATTTTTATTAATAATTCGTTAGTCATATAGATGTAAAATAATTTTTTTTCTACCTCTTTTATAGTAAAACGTATATCTTATTTTGTTTATCCTTGTGTCGTCACGTCCTTTGCAATAATTTCGACCATTTTAGTCTTACTGAAAAAGAAAAGAATATAATTATGTTAAAATGATAGGACTTATTATATTTTTTCTAATTGCCATTATTTATAATACAATTTATATAATTTTATCATATATCTAATGATTTATTTTATTCAATTTTATAGAATAATATTTTTATTTAAAAAAAATTATTAAAATATAAAACTTAAATATATGTAATAATAGCCCGTACCTTACACAGAGGCTAGGTTTGGCATCTTTAAAAAAAATCAAAAAATCAAAAAATCACTATCCTATTTAAGTCACATCATCTTATTTAAGTCACATCATCTCTCTATCACATCACTTCAAATCCAACACATATTTCATAAAAAGTCAAAAAATACATTTATTTAGAACATGTCAAACAACTTTTTAAAACTAGTATATATATTTTCTTTTGGTATTAGAAGCTTATTATTTTTAATAATAATAATAATAATTGCATATACACTTTACAAGATGCCTAAAATTGTTCATTTCTATGTACTCATTTATTGATGGAAATTCTGGGTTCGTTTGGTTTGTATTTGGGAAAAAATTTTGAGAAATTTTCTCTACAAATGAGTTTTCAGAAAAACTCAAACCAAACAAATTTTTTCAAAAAAATTTCCCAAAACTTGTAAACCAAACAAGTTTTCCAAACAAATCTCTCTCTCACACACATCAAATCAATCACTTTTTCCAAAACTCTCTCTCAAAATAATTTTCCAAAACATCTTTTGAAAAAAATCAAACCAAATAACTTTTCGTACTTTTTATCTCTAAAACACATCTCTCAAACACAAACCAAACATACCCATGTTTGTTTGGCACGGAAGAAGACAAGTTGAGCGGGAAATTCCCTTTTTGTACATTGCCGAAGAAAACAAAAAATCTTCACTCCCATGCTAAGGGGCGCTTTTTATTTTCTCCACTTTCCAAAGGCATATTGTCATATTAGGACAAAAATGAAGACTTGTCAACACACTTGCACAATCAAGTTGGAAACACCCAAGTCAAGTTTGGTACACAGGTAATATCCAAATAAATGAAAACAACTAATGATCTGTGTCACATGGTGGTGTTTTCAATCTAGTTTCCTCCTAAATTGTCGTAATCTCAAGGCTCAAGAAATAAAAAAAAAAATCACGCAAGGATTATGATCTTGACAACTTCTGCATTTTAATTTGTATTTTATTTAAATAATTATTTAATAGTCTTAAAATCACTAACATAATATATGCGGGTTGTATTCTTCAATCAAAGGATAGATGAGATCGACTACTAATCTGATAACTACTGCTCTTATTAATCTGAGAGTACTATGTCAACTTGTTGAGTTAGTGCACAAAAAATACTGAACAATTACTTGCATCAAATACTACCGAACTAAAAGCATTACTATAAAAGCATTATTGAGAAACTAACTTTTGTGAACATGGCACTCCTTACTAATAGGGTCATGCAAAAAGATTAGATAGAATTAATTTTGTCTTTCACTTAGCCAACTGATGTAGATTAAGTCAGTTCCACCTATTGTGACTGTAATTTTTATTAGTCTAAGAACACTATGTCTATGTGCTAAAATAGTACTTTGAAAGTACTGAATAATTATCCAAATCAAAAACTAATAGGACTAGAAGCATTATGCCGATCATAAATACCTTCCTTAAATCAACTTGGTAGCCATACGGGCCTTCATCTATTGTCACATAACCAACCCACACAACAAAGGAATCCAAAGGACTTACTATGCAAGAAGTAGGTCCGGACTTGGACTAAGGCTACTAAGATATGTCCCTAGGGCTTCCAAATTTTGGCCAAAAATAAGGCCCAAATTTATTAGTTTTATATTAGATTAAAAGTTCAAAATTCAATCTTTTTTTATTGTTTGAGACCCAGTTTAAAAGGCTCCTAAAAAAATATGTTGGGCCAAATTAAAAATATATATATATATATAATCATTGTTAGGCCCAATTAAATTTTTTTATAATTAATCCAAACAAATATATATGATATAATGAGTCCAAATAGAGTCTAATATCAAAAAATTAATAGAATAAATAACTGTATCTTAATTTTTTTACCATCTCTCTTTATCATATTTTAATTGAATAATTTTACCCTAATTTCTTTTCCTTAATTTTGTTTGCCCTAATTTTTTTGCACTCTCTCTTTATCATAATTTACTTGAATCGAATAATTTTGCCTTAATTTTTTCTCCCAATTTTTTTTCCAATGATTTGTGTTTTCTTATCAAATAATTAGTGGACTGTAATTTGTGTGGATTATGATTGTGTTATCAAATATCATATTACAACAACATAATCATTTCGTTATCAGATATCAGTGCTAAACTATAAAACAACAAGATCTTATTTTATCTTTTTTAAGTCTTTGTAATGATTTTTTTTATATCTTAATATTTGAAAATAAATTTTAATGATTATATGTATAAGGTGTAGCTACTAAATAATAATAAAATTATTGGTAACTTTATATTTTATTCGTAATTTAAAAAAATATATATATATATGTAAGAAGACCCCACTTTCAAAACCCGCCTAAGACCCCATAAATCTCAAGATCGACCTTGCCAAGAAGTTGCAAATTCAAATCTTACGAATGTCAAACGTTCCAAACCTTAGGGCCACTGAAAGTTTGCTTGGTTGTTAGCTTCAGGGTCTCGAAATTAGTCAAGGTGAGCTTAAGATAGACTGGACAAAAAAAGAAAAAAAGGAAAGAAAAAACAACAACAACAACAACAACAAAGGAATCCAATGTCTTTGACAAATGCAAACCCATTCAAACCAATCTATTATATATTAGGCTACCTAAAGCTTAAGATCACTCCCTGTTCAAACAATACCTAAAGCTTCATCTAGAACAAGCAAATAACATTAGAAACATTAGTGCATTGATTGAATGAGATTAAAGACTGGGGTCTTCAAAAGAATGGCCTATGCCATTTAGTATTCTTGTTTTGTCATGTTTGCATCTTAGATTTGTTATTGAAAAAAGAAAAGTAAATGGAAAGAAATAGTAAAAAAGAAAAGAAAAGAAAAAAAAAAAAAAACTACTTTATTTGCTTCCTTTTTTTTCTTTTTTTTTTTTTCAATTCACAAATTCCTCTCTAAACCTAAGATTCAAACGCAGTTGTGAGGTGATAAGCTCACGGATTTGGTCCCACATGGAATGTCTGCTAGCATCCATTTGCAACTTGAAAATTAAGTAGCCTCCACACATGGAATGTCAGCTCGCATCCATTTGCAACTTGAAAATTAAAGTAGCCTTTAACCTAATCAACCCATGTGTCGCTGGCTAAGGATTCTTTGTCTTTAAATTCCTCTATTCCCCTATCTCAAATCATCAAAATCTATTGAAACATTAAAAATCTTGCGATGCAGTAATTTCAAGATATGATCCATGATCCAATGAATGTTAATGTATTGAAATAAGGGAATAGAGAATTTAGAGACAGAACGCATGCCTCATGTGCTACCCAATTTGATGACAAAAAGGGCATAAAGATAGTGGAAAAAGAGGAACTCAACATCCCAGCATGGAGGCCATCTCCAAATTTTTGACTTTGGGATTGTAAAAGAATGTCCTTTTTCTAGAAAAAGAGAAAACACCCATCTCTAGGGCTTGCTTTTTGACATTTAAGACGTAGGGCTTGCCAAATCAAGAAAAGGAACATGAGAAACACCCATCATTTTCACTCAAGGTTGAAAGAGATGTGAAGCCTATAATAAACCAGATGTGTCTATCAGGCAGCACCACTAGTATATACGGCATCACAACAATAGATGAAGTGGGACAAATTTGAAATCAATGAACAGATGAAGTTTGAGATATTTGCAGATTCAACTATGTACCCAAAAAAACAATAGTCATGAAAGTTTTGAAATGTGCAGATTGGGTATACAGAATATAAATCTACACTAAGAAATGCGTACAAGCAAATTTTCACAAAAAAAAAAAAAAAAATGGACACTATATAATCCCAACATGTCACCAATGTGTCCAACTAAAAAAATGAGACACTTCCTCCAACGTGTCTTACAAGTATTTGGAGCGTGTGTCCATGTCCCACACATGTCAGACGACCTTCAGAGAGGTTTTTATGCTTCATTCATAGAATCAACACTATACATTCAAATTCTAAATACTTTTTTTGAATATTTTTTCTAGGCACATGGTATTTTCTGTTAGAAGGTGACAGTTCGTGGAAGGCATAGACAGTGAAAAGGCAAGGGCAGAAAATAATTCTCATTTTATCTTCAGAATGCATTTACTCCCATTGAATTTCTAAATGCAAAAAATTTAAATATTCCCATTTTCATGAACTAGCAGCTTTCTTAAGCCAGTACATTTTCATAATAACTGAAAATAGAGACAAAAAGCAAAAGAAAAGGCAAAGCAAATAACCAAAAAAAAAAAAAAAGGAATTTCAGGCAAACATTTTCAGTTAAAACCACATAAAATCTAATGAGAAACAAAATTAGGGAGCAATTTCAAGCCTGGGTTCAAAGCAAAAACCAGTAAAGAGCTGAAGAGGGAACTTCTTTGTCACCGGGCATTTCTGCGACCATTTCCACTGCTTTAGGTTCATGTCAAAAACAAGAAGAGCGGGTGCTCCATAGCTTTGAATGTATACGAGGTCATCTGTACCGCTGCTAGCAAAAACATCATCTAACTCCCCAAATCCTTGAAAGAACTTATGAGGCATACGCCCAATCTCTTGCCACTCCTTCCCATTCAAAACCCATATCCCAATGCCTTTTATTATGTCAGGCCGATCTTGTCTTCCAATCCCTCCAACCATAACCAACTTCTCCTTGAGGTTCATTAACCGGCCACAAGTAAGAGAACAAGGCACTGGGATAGAACTCCCTATCAATAAACCATGGGGAGATCGGTTTGAGAGGTTATAAGCAATTAGGCCATGACGATTCTCTGGCATGCCTCCTCCGGTTGAGTAAATCAAGAAATACAATACACCATCACAGATCACGCTCTCGTCACCGCCTCTCCACCCAATCAGAACCTCTGTCAGAGGAGTTACCCACATCATCTTCTCAGAGTCATAAATATGAATAGAGAGATCCCACTGGAAAAAATTTCCTGGGACTTGCTTACATTTCACAACTGAGACATTGTAATTGTGCGACACCCTATTCACTGAGAATGCCAACGCACTGTAATCAGAAAATTTCAAGCCCGGAGGCTCTTGAAGGATCTTGCAGTGTTTGGTTATCGGATTACAGACGCACAGCTTACTTCGGCTATCATTGTCCATGAAGCAAACTAAGCCACAAGACGAAGCAATGAACCAATTAGATGTCTCAATACAGGGGAGTTCGATGCCGTACCACTTTCGAAGGATGGGATCGTAGGCATAACCAATAGGTTCATCGGAGCTCGTAAACATGAAATACCAAGGTTTTTGTGATGAGACATGAGAGAAATTCCATAAAAACCGTCTTGAACTAACTATCTCGTACCATCTTTTACACACACAACCCGCTCTGAAGATGCTTGCAATTGGGAGATAGGCCAAGATTCTCTCCAACAAGTCATCAGGTAGGACTAAATCCAGTGAAACAGCCATAACTTCTTTATTTCCTTCATCACTAACCTGTGAGAATGAGTCAAACTCCACAACTTCTCTCGCAATGTCGTCAAGGCAATGACTAACCCATGATGTTTCTCCCTCCATGATCAAGAATAGAAAAGAAATCCTAAAAATAAGAAGGGAAAAAAGCAAACTGGATTATAAAGGTAAGACAAATACATCATCAAATGATAAGCCCTGATTTTGGAATTGCCTAAATCTCTCTTAAGTCATGAAGAAATTTCAAATCACGGGGCTAGACCAATCGAATTTCAATCACCAGGAAAAACATCAAAATTGAGGAAACAGATGACTTGTGCATTGAAAATCGATTTTGGTAACACTAGAAATAAAATTAACTTGTAGAAGATTAGAGAAAACCGATTCCTGTTATGTTATATACGCTTATCATGAGTTAGAACTACATAATTATAAATATTATCAGATTAAGAAGATCACTGTCCTGCTTGCCTCAAAGCCATTGAAAAGTGAGAGAAATTTATAAATAACAAATGAAATAAGCCACAAATTCATCCAAAGAAAATATCATTTAAACAGCAATCACCTAAAGATCCTACAGTGAAATCACATCCCATTGCCTACATACATAATTTAATGATTATGGATGCAGCAAAACCATTTTATGTATATAATATGTATACATAAAATTTAAGTAACATATATTTAACTCAACGGCCAAATTTCATGGCTGACGATCAAACTAAGGCTGCAGAGTTGAAATCAAACTACCTTCAACTATCTATATCAGGGGAAAGAATGAAATGTATCATCAAGAAACCACCGCTTCAGCCAATACCGGTTTAATTGTAAGAACAAATAAATTAAGAAAAACTTCAATCTAAAGTGAAAAAATTGCACAAAGACTCAAGAGAATAGATACAATCTTTAAAATCATATGAGATTAGCTAAATAACCAGATGAATATAATCAGAATCTGAACAACCACTGACATGAGAAATGCTAATTTTTGATTTGAAGATTATTTGTAGCACTTAAAAGTTACATTCAAATGACTAACCAACAAAACTGGAAAATGCAACAAGTGGTTTCTTAAAGACACTATAAAAGGATAAAAACATTTGAAACTAACAGAACACAAAACAAGACAAAGCTATTCTTAAAAAGATCAATAAGCACAATGTTAATTTACTTACTAATCCAAACACAACCAATGTAAATTTCCCAGGAAACAACCACCTCCATGGTTTTGTACATCAAACCCTAAATGGTTTCGTGAGGAAAACAAATTGAAGAATGCTAAGAGCAATCAATCATGCACCAAAAACCCCCAACTAATTCACTAAAAACAATAGCAAAATACAAAATACACAAAAAAAAAAAAAAAAAACAAACAAACCCAACAAATTGAAACACAAACAGATCATAGAAAAGCCCCAGAGTGAACAACACAAACAAATCAAGAAATGAAAGAAATCAAGAAACATACCTTTAAAGGGCACACAGCTTTGTCTTGGCTATGAAATCCAAATGGGTCTTGCAAGATTTGTCAAGAACATTAAGATTTAGAGGGAAAAGGGGGCATAAAATATCAGTGAATAGTGAATAGAGCAGAGAAAGCCATTATAAAAAAGAAGAAAGTGAACAGCCCTGAAATTGGTTGGGTTTGATTTGGGAGATGAACATGCCTAAACTAAGCTAAACCCAGATAAAAACGAAAGAAAGAAAGAGAGATGTGTGGTGTTTCTTTGTTTCTTTCTTTTTCGTTCTTTCGATGTTAACAAAAAAGACAGTCAGAGAGTAGGCGGTTTTTCAATAGGTAGGTAGATATAGAGAGAAAGTAAAGAGAGGGTGAGAGAGAGAGAGAGAGAGAGTGGAGTGGAGTGGAGTGGAGAGAATGTGGAAGGGGTTGGAGATGGGTTTTTCAAGGAGTTGAATGATTCATGGATTTTAACGGGACAGAAAATCGTTTGGGATTTTTTGGCCATAGTCACAAGGCAAATAATGCGGTCTCACTCATCACAACTTATCTATTTTTTTTATTTTTTTTTATGAAAAAAATAATAATAATAAGGCAATAATCAATTTTAAAAAGTTTATTAATTGTAAGAAAATTTACTATTTTTGTGAGAAAATTTATTCACTCTGTTTTATTTAATTTTCAGAATTTATTTTTTTTAAAATTTTATTTTTTTGTTTTTACTATTTTTTTATACATATTTTAAGAATTTTTAAACACATCTAACATAAATGTACTTAAAAAATATAATATTTGTGAATTTTTTTTTAAAAATTCACTAAATACCAAAAATATTTAAAAAAATATGAAAATTCAGTACATTTTTCATATTTTTGTGTATTTATTATTTTTTAAAAAATATTTTTCACAAATATTTTACTATTCAGACACATCTAAGTAAAGTATATCTAAAAAAATTATTTAAAATTTAAAAAATATTCACTAAAAATAAAAATAATAAAAAATAAAAATTCAATTTTCAAAAAACTGAACCCAAGTACACTGACTAATTTTTTGTGATGAATATTATGATTGTTGTATAACACAACAAAAAAATGTTAGGTTTTTTGTAATGAAAGTTATGAAATGTAAATTTATGATATGCACTTAAAAATTATGTATAATTATAAATATAATTTTGTGAGAAACAAAAAGTTATATTTTTATGAAGAAAACAAAATAATACTTTTGTAATAAATACTATTACATACCCTCTAAATATATATGTATATATATATAAAGTACACATAGTAGTTTTCCCCTACAATCAATATCTTCCTAATAAAAGAAAAATAATAATACTAGGAAGCTTCTCTAATTTATTAAAATATTTACTGCAACAATGATAAAGAATTTTAATTTTAGAATTTTAAAGAGAGCTCTAGTGATGTGATAGGAGGAAAAAAAATATATAGATACACACATCATATCATATATGGGTCTCACTCCTTATTACATCACTAAAACTCTCTTTAAAACTTCAAAATTAAAACTCTTAATTTTTATTCTATTTACTAATTATCCACGTAACAGCTCACCTTACATTTTATAAGATTTGCCTAATTGTCCTCTTAAATAAAAACGTATAAGAATAATCATTAAGTGATTGAATTATGACTCACTCATTAACTCATCAAATTATTAAAATTATGACGTAATATGATTGAAGTGTAACATCAAACAAATTATATGACAACTTTGTGCGCATCTCATCTCGATCGCAGATAGTAAATTCGGAAATGTTGCTTAAAATTAAAGATAAGGGATTGATCGGTGAATTGGTGTGAACGGTGTGAATGTGTTATAGTTTTCATTTTCGTATTTCTTCTTGCGGATTAGAATGTGTATATATATATCTTTATGATAATATATTTAGACTTTTTAATTATTAAAAAAATTGTACAAATATCCTTTTTTTGGCTAGTTGAAATTAAGGATGTAAACATTTAAAAAATAATCAAGTTTCAAAATTGTGTTTAAATTTAATTTATTTGTTTTGGAGTCAATCTCAAATGAACTTTAATATAACCGAACTCAAGTAATTTGATTTTTTATTCAATTTTAAAGTGCATATAAATTTATCAAGTCAAACAAAATTATTATTATTATTATTATTATTATTATTATTTTTTTTTTTTTTTTGGCAAACTTCATTATATGCTTAAACTTGACTTGTTTATGAGCTTGCAAGTTGCTTAGTTCATTTTATAATCGTAATTGAAAGAAAATCATGACTCCTCTTGACACGATTCAATGTGATAGTGTTACAAATGAGAAGTTTAACTATACAAATTTAGAGTTGAGGGGTCAAATAACTTTCAATTGTAATTTAGGGGTGTTTAATTAACTATTCTGTTTAACCTTTTTTTCCCTTTTGTTTCCTCTCCATTATATGGATGTAATTACAGCATCTAATAGTTGTAAACCAAAAAAAAATTACATATAGGTCTTAATAGGTAAACTTATTGTCTAATAAGTTTTATAATAATAAATGACATTTTTCATCAAATACTATTAAATGAAAAATGTCATTAATTGTTAATTTTTAATGATAGTTTGAAAATTTTATCACAAAAAAATCACTAATTATAAGTTTTAGCAACAATTTAGAGAATTCGTCGCAAAAAAATGTCACTAATTTTAAATTTTAGCTACCATTTATAAAAATCGTGATAAAAAAAAGTTATTAATTATCAATTTTTAGCGACATATACAACAAATCGTTATAAAAAATTATTTTTAGTAACAATTTTATTAAGGCTTATTTTCAATAGGATTTGATAAAAATTAAATCAAACTATTAAAATCTATTAGTAATTTGAATAATGATTGAGAGCTCGAAATTGGCTCTCCCTAATCCCCCTAATCCCAAAAACGACGTCGTTTTGGGGATTTTTTCTTTTCTTTTTTTTTCTTTTTTCTTTTTTCTTCCATTTTCGGCGAGAGAAGCAGAGGGAGGAAGGGAGAAGCAGAGGGGAAGAGAGAAGAGAGAGAGAGAGAGAGAGAGAAGTAGAGGGAGGGAGGGAGGGAGGGAGAGAGAGCCGCCGATCGTCGCCCCGCTAGCCGCCGATCATCGCAGATCCGTCGCCAATCGCCATCGTCCAGCCCTCCGTCGCCGATCGGCCTTGCCCTCCGTCACCGCGCCATGCCTCGTCGCCTCTTCCATCACCGACGACCTCCAGCCCTCCGCCTCCGGCCCATTTTCTAGGCCCCCTCCAGTCCCCCTCCCCCTCCCCCTCCGTCTTCTTCTTCCCCTCCGTCTTCTTCTTCCTGTTGAAGAAAAAAAAAAAAAAAGGAATTCGGGGGATTAGGAGGAGCTCGTTTTCGAGCTCCCTAGCATCACTGTAGTAATTTATCCTAAAAAAAATTACATCAACCATTCTATTCAATTTTTCCTACTTTATTAAGTTTGCAAAGTTATTTTTGAGCATCCTTAGTAGACCCCCTGAATCATTCCCTTACCTATTTTAGGGGTTGAAACTCCCTTATACTACCACATTAGCTCCCTTATAAGCCACCCTAAATTAGTATTTGCTACAGTGACTCCCTGTTTATAGGGAGTCGCTATAGCTCCCTCATATCTGACAGTGATCGTCCACCCGAATGTTCCAGATGAGTGATTTGAGCAAAACTTGTTTCGCCGGTCATCCACCCAGACGTCTAATTGATCGACCTCTTAAGCATCCAGCCGATTGACCAGCCGGTCGACCACCCCCTAGTCATTGCTTTGCTTTGTCCATTCTCAAACCTTATGTATCTTCTGCAAAAGTGCTTTTGTATACATACAAAGGTGGAGTGCTTAAATCTCCATAAACAACCCCCAAGCTCTGATAAGCCAGGCAATTGAAGCTTATATATAACATGTATTGTATAGATATATATAAGCAAGTATACATATCTGAGAGAGAACCTGGGTATATATATATATATATAATTCTATCCAGAGTGAGTGTGAAGAAAAGAACAATTAATCATTGTGATGATCGTTCCATCGATTATTTCGCGCTTGTTTGGTAAGTTCCATAAGGTCTGTTTTTTTTTTTTTTTTTAATTACAGGGCTGTCTTAGAAGAAAAATGGAAATGGAAAGCCCATTTTTGCATTAATTTAAAGAGAAATAAAGAGGACCCAGATGAGTGAACACCATCCCAGTTCAGAAAATCTAAGAAGAAGATGAAAAAGTGAAAGAATAGGGAAAGAATAGGGAATTTGTTGGGGAGAAGTAGATGAAAAAGTAATTCTTAAAATAGAAAATAAATTTTTTAATAATATTTTACGATAAAATTTAAATAAACTGCTAAGGATGCTCTTACAACCATTAATAATAAAAATTCTCTATTACAACTATATAATAGAGAATACTCCACATCACCTTCTTGATACTCATTTTTTAGATTTTTATTTTATTTTATTATTTTGGGTGGTGGGGGGGGGACGGGGACGGGGACGGGACGTATACATATGAGGTGTTTCGGAAAAATGATTAAAAGTTAATTTTTTTGGGATGTTTTTTTAAAAAAATGTGTAAAAAAATTAGAGATAATGTAACCTAAAATGGATTAAAAAGTTAAAGAAGTTGCTTTAATAAGAAGGTTGGCCTTCAAATGCCATAAAGGGGTGGGGCCAATCTTCTTTCAATAATGTTAGGAAATATGAAAAATATATCATGAAATTAATTATGAAAATTTTTTATCCTTCAATCAGTGTGTGGTGTTTTATTATATGAATAATCCAAAAATAAAGAATCTTTCATAATTATTTTTATAATTTTTTTTTCATAATTCCTAAGATTACTTTTCTCCTTTGCTACTAGACAGCGGAAGTAAAATTGTGGGGTTTCCATTTTATGTTAGTTGGGGGCACTAACCAATAACAAAGTCCCATTTCTAATTTTGTTGAGTAACCAAATTCTCAATCCATCTCAACTCAAATTCCATAAATGCTTCTCAATTTACACCGATGTTGTTTGGTAATAGGCTTTTTCAATTAATTTTTTGATTTTTTAAACTATTTTAGTTTGAGATTAAAAATTTATTTGGGTTGATTTTTTTAATTTTTTTAATTTTTATGAGAAAAAAAGTGAAATGATTATAGTTTAAATGTAATATTTTGTCTTATTAATTTTTTAATTTATTTTGTCTTTTTGTGACTTATTTAGCCAAAAAAACTGTTGCCAAACGAAGTTAGTACTCAGAAAATTATTCAAAAAAATAATATATCGAATATTTAAAATACATGTTAAATGCAAGTCTTATCATATAGAATTGAATTTAGACTAGACATTAGCATTTTTCCCTGTTTGGAATAAAATTTTTTAGTCTAATTTTTTTTGATTATTTTAGCCTGACTAAAGAAATCCTATTTAGGATAGGATTTTTTTTTTTTTGGTAGTTGATTTGATGATTGTGCGAAAAAAAATAAATTAATTACGATTTGAATGTGACACTTTATACTATTAACTGAATTAACTTATTTTATCTTTTTACTGGCTAATTTAATCTCAACCCATATACCAAATGGAGCTTAACTAAATTTCAAAATAGGAATTATTTGATTTTATAGCCTTTTTCTAATTTATAAGATTGATGGCAAGATGGCTATGTTTGGGATGTGGGTTGACTTTATAAACTTTTTTATTTTTTTTGACTATTTTAGCCTAGGCTAAAAAGTCCTGTTTGAGATGGACTTTTTGATTTTTTTGATTTTTGAAAAAAAAAAAAATTTATAATTTGAATATGATATTTTGTCTTATAAACTTTTTAATCTATTTTACCATTTTATAACTATTTTAACTCCAAATTGGATTCCAAACATTTGGTCCCAAGACTAGATTGAATGATAAGGTGATGCCCACTCCTTACCCTTACCTATATATAGCTTTAGCTGGCGTTTGGTACACTCAAATTAGAATAGAATGGATTTCTTAAATGGGATGAGGATATGATGGTAATTCCAATTCTAAAATTTTGCCAGCTAATTAGCAATGCTATATTGAATGAAAAACAAAGAAGAAAAATATTTATTAAAAAAAATAATTGTAGAAAAATTTGAATCTGGACTACATACAAAAATTGTTATTTAGATTTAACTCTTGTATTTCTTTTTTGGATTTTTTAGATACCTAGCTTTCCTGAGTAAGACCGCAAAACTTCGTATGGACTAGCTCTAAAAAATTATTTACACTTAAGGGGTTTCGAACTAGAAAACTTAGAAAGAGTATACCCAAACCCAAGTCTTGACCACCAAGCTAACCTCTTAAGCTTAGATTCAACTCTTGTATAATGAAAGATACACCTAAAATGAATATAAATCACATATTGATTTTTGTAAATAAAATGCTCAATAAAATTTCTAAATATGTAGCATGTCTAATTTATTATTTTGCTAGGTTGCACATTGGAAAATATGTATATACTCAACATTGACTGATAAAACAACAAATAATTGAGGTTAAAAATATTTAAATCGTGATAAACCTAGTGCATGGTTTGAATTGCTTGTGTAACTATTGAGGATGTGATGTGGTTAGAAAAAAGAATAAAAAAATATCACATCATTTTTAATGACTTTACAAGTTCAACAACAATGATTTTTGTGGTCATAACTCAATTCAGATATGCTAAATGACTTTGCAAGTTCAACAACAATGATTTATGTGGTTATAAGTCATCCCGGATATCTTGATGTGTTGGATCGCGAAAAAATTATTTAATCAGATGACATAATAAACATATATTAAATATGTAACGAAACATTTTAATAATCTTGTAGGCAAAGTAATATGCTTACTCGACACAATTTTCTTTCTGCTTTCTTTTTTGTTTTTTTGTTTTTTTTTCTCTTCTTTTCTCTATTGACGTACAACGAAACCTCCATAACATAAAACAAGAGAGTGAATGTAGCATTATACTATAGCATATGCGATCCAATGCTAATTCACAGTAAGTACAAGCAAAACAAAACATAATGGTGTATATAAAAAAAATATTATTTTACTTTTTCTAAGAGGTAATGCAAAAGAGAATGGACATTGAGAACTTCTCTTTTTATTTTTTCTTTTTTAAGTTTTCTATTAGTGTTTTAATTGTGTTGTGATGCCACATCAGCAGGGTGACTCAAAAACAAAGTTGTTTGGATCCAAGTAAATGGGGCATTGACCTTAATATTTTAGTATATCAAAGTGTGTGTACCAAAAAAAATAAAAAATAAAAAATAAAAAATACGAAAAGAAAAAGAGTTGTGTACTAAAAAGAGAAGTGAAAAGGGGTGGGTAGTGGCAACCCCACTACAAGTCTACAACAACACCTCTTTCCAGCCAAGCCATCTTGTGCACGTTAAGTCATGTCTCACTTTCAACAGTTATATATAAGAGTAATTATGGTGGTGTTTGGGAACTTGATTTTCAAATTTTTTTCTTATTTTTTTTTACTAAAAGATAAAAGTTTTACAAAATTAAAAAAAACACATCCAAACAAAATATCACATCCAACTCCATAATCATTTCACTTTTTCTCTCACAAACATCATATCTAACCACAAAATAATCCAACTATCTTCCCAAACACTAAAATTTTTTTATCCAATAATATCTTACAACTAAAAAAATCTACATAAAAACCTACTTCCCAAACACTCACATACAAAAATTTTCCTAACTATTAATAAATATTATTTTATTATTTTTATTTATGAATTCGTATATATTGACTCTTTCAATTTTGAAAATTTTACAAATATACCATTTTTGGAGAGATCTGCAAAAGTGATACATTTTTATAGTTAAAAGAATTAAAATGTATAGGTTTATAAATGAGTGAGATAAAGTGATATTCGCTAATAATTGAGAGGGTCTTGGTGTAAATAACCCATAATTGGATCCAAATCTTTCAATTATTTATTTATGAACTCATACATTTTGATCCCTTTAACTCTGAAAATGTATCAATCATCCCCCTATAAACTACTTTCACGATGGGTGTATTTGTACAATTTTTATAATTGAGAAGTTCAACGTGAATATATTCATAAATAAATAGGATAAAGTAATATTTGCTAATAATTGAAAGGGTTTAATGTAATTAATCCATAAATTTCTGATAATTTTTCAACTTAATTAATTTATGTTTATAAATTGTAAACTCTCACATAATAAAATGCCATAAGCACCCTTCACAATCTACACCGGGCCATTATATATAAATGAATTGAGACTTGGTGTAAGATTTTAGTTTTATATCATTATTCAGTAACAATGATTTTACATCATTCCAGTTGTTTTCTTCCAAAAAAAATTAAAAATTTAAAATTTAAAAAAAAAATAAATATACATGTTTTGTCTTGTTATGTTTGTTTTGTGCTATGGAAAATCCACCAAATACATTTCATACAGAGACAGAGATGGGTTTTGAATTGAAAGGAGGATATAAAATCAACCAAATTTTCAGGAATTTGGATGAAGTCTTTTGATGTTCCATCTAAAAAATGTGGTGCTCCAGCATGTCAAATTTCTAGAAAATTCTTAGATTTTTTTATTTTTTATTTTTTATCCATAATCATTACCAAGTCAAAAAAGTCCCAAAATAAAAGTCAAAGGAGACTAAAAAAGTCAGGCTAAAAAAGTCCTAACACAAAAAAGTTGGCTAAAAAAGCCAACGCCAAATGAATCCTAATTTGAATTGTCTTGAGTTGGCTCATTGGGTCACTTTTTACTTTTTATTTTTTTTAGTAGTCCATTAGAACTTATTCTAACATAGATCTAAGGCCCATTTGTTTTGGGAGATGGAGAAGGGATTGAGATTGCAATAGAAGTGGGATCCACTAATGTTGTGTTTATTTTGGGAGATGGAGAGGGGATTGAGATGGGCCTCCGGATTAGGATGGGCCATGGAGAGGGGATTGAGATAGAGGTAGGAGAGTTGGTATTAAAAGTTAGTCATCCGACTTAGTATTTTTTTTTACATGTTGGACATTTTTTTTAACATTAATGTTTAATTTTTGTATTTTTTGTTAAGTAAAAATTATAGTTTTATTTGTTTTAATATTTTATATTTCTTTTATAAGGTAATAATTTAACAATCCTCACACTAACAATTATCATCAAAATAAATATAATTTTATTTAATCTTTTTAGTATCAATCACTTTTATTCTATTTCTAAAACCAAACCACCCTAATAAAAATGGAATCACCCCAGTGTGTTTGATTGGGGGGATAAGGGGGGGATTATTTACTGTGCGGATTGTAATCCGCACAGTAAATCTAATCCGATGTTTGTTTTTTAGTCGCCGGACTCCATGTCGGCCGGACCCATGTCCTCCATAGGGACTATTGTGTCTGAGGGTGGGACGAGAAAGTGGGGACTATCCTTTGTTGGGATTAGATCTGAAAATGACCATTTTGACCTTCTATTATTTAATTATGTATTATATTTAATAAAATTCAATAAATTTTAAATGTCTCAATTTAAAAATAAAATAATTTTATTTAACTTTTTATTGATATTTTATTTATTTAATTTTTTAAAATAATTTTTTATAGATATTTTATTGATGTTTTATTTTAAAATTTTGTTTATAATTTATTTAATTTCATTATTTAAATTGTAATAGGTGTTTTATTTAAAATTTTACTTCAAAAAATAATATAAATTTTTTATCTGAGTTATCTGATTTTATTAAATCAAATTTAGTGGTTATTTATTTATTTAATTGTGTAAAAAAATAAATTTATTTAATTGTGTAAATAAACAAACACAGTAAATTATTTAATTGTGTAAATAAACAAACACAGTAAAGTTTTGTATGTAAAAAAAAATAATGATTTGTTATACAGTAATGATTTTTTAAAAAAATTATTGATATTTTATTTATTTATTTATTTAATTTAAAAAAAACAAATTTATTTAATTAAAAATAATTAAAATATTAAAGACATGTTTAATATTGCTATTCCTTAGTAAACAATTGAAAAAGGGCAAAATAGTCTTTTGCTCATTTATCCTATCCAGTCCGTCCAACCAAACGTTGGATTCACTAAAAATAGTCCTTTCGGACATCTAATCCCATGAAAAAACAAACACATGATACATATCCAATCAGAGCCAAATAGTCAGAGGATTCACAGTCCAGAACCTAAACCCTAAACCTAAACCCTAAAACCCTAAAACCTAAACCCCAAACCCTAAACCTAAACCTAAACCTAAAAACCCTAAACCTAAAAACCTAACCCTAAAAACCCTAAACCTAAACCTAAAAACCCTAAACCTAAATCCTAAACCTAAACCCTAAAACCCTAAACCTAAACCTAAACCTAAAAACCCTAAATCCTAAACCTAAACCTAAAACCTAAACCCTAAACCTAAACCTAAACCCTAAAACCAAAACCCTAAACCCTAAATATGCAATTGCCATTTTGCCCTTCACAAGACCAAATTTTCATCACTATATTTGTGAACAAACAATCGCCAATTAAGTTCCATATTGTTCTTGTCTTATAACCAAATACACCAAATTCAATTTTTTGCAACACATCACTAGCTTTCAACCCTTTTGATCTCTCTGCTCCCCTCTTGCTTTCTTCTTTCCCACTTTTGATCTAATTAGTTATAGCTAGATGTTGTGTTAATTGTGTATAAATAGGGTGTAGATACCTCCTAATTAACTTTTGATCAATTGAATTATATTTTTAGAGCCTGAGCTCTTGTAATTTCTCATTGGAAATGTTCTCTCGTTGATTCATCATTGGCATAAGAGCCCAATGCTTGTTCCCTTGTTCTTGTCCCTATGTATTGATCGCATGAATTGAGAAGGATTCCTCTAGATTTGAAGGATTTCAATCTGGAAACCTTAATTCGGCATTTGATTTTCAGATCACTTTCCTCGTGAGCCTTGAATAGTGTTTTGAATCCCTAACTTAGTGCCGTCGAGTTGATCAGCTTATTATAGTGCTTCGTGCCTATAGTTGAGCCACTTTGAGCAAGACTTGCATCTTCTCGGTGCTTTGTGATTCATCACAGATCGGACTTCAATTTCTAGTTTCAATCTCAGATTTGATTTTGGTCTGTGAGTAGACTTTGCAATCTGATTTTGGCCTTTGATTCACATTCATGTCCTTTGAATCGACTTTGTGGTTGTGATTCTTATATTGCAACGAGAATCTGTTGAGTTCGACCTTGCGATTCCTTTTTTCTTATTTCAATCGGACTTCACATTGATTTGATATTGATTTGATTTTGTGATAGCGATTCCTTTTACGATTCGATATGACTTCACATGGGTTCGACCTTGATTTGAGCTCATAAGCGGATTGTGATCTAGAATCGACTTGAGAATCGAGTTTCAACTTCAATTGTCTCTGTTTTGAGAAGAAATTTTCAATCTTGCTTCTGATCTAGATCTGACCTTGCAGCTCAAATTTGACCTAGATACAAAGTCATGTATTGTACAATTGACCTGGTGATTGATTACAATTCTGATTCGGTATTAAATTTTGATTTGTCAATATTGACCTGTTGTTTGTGCATCTTCATGGCTGATATTGTTCTGTAATATTATTGTTGCTTGGACCAGTTTTTTTTTTCACGGCCTTGAGTGTAGTGTTGCCTCGGTCCAATTTGAATATACATTTGTTTCTGTTTGTCTCCAAACAGTGTCAAGAATTGATGACTCAACGTGGTAGGGAAAGAGGAAGAGGTAGAGGTAGAGGTAGAGGTAGAGGTTTTGCTGCAAATTTGGGAGAAGCCGAGATAGAGTGGAACAATGGGAGTCTTTGTTGAATAGATAAAATTCTTTGAGTTGAGAAGGCAAATCGCCATGTTGACTGAAATGGTCCAACGCTATGAAGCACCCACACTTCAAAACAAGGCCATAGTGGTGTTGGACACAGGGGTTACACATGGGGACATGCCACGTGGCGTGTCCCTTTATTTGATTAATTTTTTGTGGGGGGACAAGCCAACTAGTTTTTTCTCCTCTCCTTTAGTTCTTTTGATGGATGTTGGATGTTGGAGTTGGATGTTAAATGGTTGTTACTTTTGCTTAGATTAAATAAATGATACAACTTACTAGTTAACTTATGAGGGTTTTTATATTGAATTGTGTTAATTTTTCTTATTTTTATTTGTTTGTGGATGTAAAATATTAATCTACATAACAAATAAAAATAAAAATAAAAATAAAAATATTTTTCTATGCTTCTTAGGTGCAGCGTTTGCATGCAAGCTCCAATGATGATATTGATGTTTAGAATGTACCAAGGATACTCACCATTCTTTTGAGAATCCTTTTGTTGCCCATAAAAGTGTCAATCAATTCATAATGTTTTGAGTACAAATGGAGATGTGCAGCGTTTGCAAGCTCAACCGATGATATTGATGTTTGAATATACCAAGGATACTCACCATTCTTTTGAGAATCCTCTTGGTGCCCTGCAAAAGGGTCAATCAAATCCAGAATGTTTTGGGAACAAATGGGGGTCATCATTAAGATTGATCTTCCCAATTTCCATGGAAGTCTCGCGTCCTGATCCATTTGTTGATTGGCTCAAAACTATTTGAGCGGGTGTTTTAGTGTGGTGATGTTTCCAAAAAGAAGAAGGTGAAGTTAGTGACAATTTGCATCAAAGGGGAGAACAGCTTCTTGGTGGGAGCAATTGCAAAGGAATAGGCAACCTTCGGTGGCAAGGGCAAAATCGAGAATGGGAGAAAATGACCTCAATTCTTAACCTCAAGAACAATTCGATGGCAAGAGCAATTCTTTCCTTTCAAGTACTTACAACCTGTAAGAACTTATATAACCTCAAGCAATATGAGAGCATTGAGGATACACACAAGCATTTTACCAACTTGTTGCTCAAGTTGACATCGGTGAGCGAGGAACAAATAGTTGCAAGATACATTAGCGGCTTGAAGCCAATATGTGCTTGTTCTACACACTTTGTGGTCTGTCTTAAGAGGCTTACAATAGAGCTTTGGTGATTTAGAAGCAACAAAGCCGAGGTGTTCACGGTACGGGACATCACTTTCAAGGAGATTTTTAAGGTGGTTTTAGGGAGTATATCTACTCCTAGCTTTCCCAAGGCTAGCCGTTGGTCCTTCATCAAAAAGTGTCCATAAGGGCTGCCCTGGTGAAAACTCAACACAGTAATGGTGCTTCCAGAAGCCACCCCAAAGTGGTGTTAAGTGTGGAGAACCAGGTCATAGGCCTTCGGATTGTTGCAAGACTTTGGGCAACAAGTGGGTTGAACCTCAAGGTTGAAGATCATCTTATTCCCTTACGTGGTTCAAGAAGGGAAATGAGATCAGAGTTGCTAAATGATATTTGGTATTGTTTTCTATTCACATCGCAAGTACTTTGACGAGGACTTTTGAGGCAAGACACTACATATTATCCTGCACCATAGCATTTTTAGAATATGTACATGTACCAAGAAAAGACATGCTTCACAGACAGAAAAATGGTTGAGCTCAGTGCTGACCCCAAACTGCTACTTCAATAGGACTTTTCCAATTATTATTATTATTATTTTATTTTTTTATTTTTTTGTGCATGTTCTATAATTGCAAATAGACAAATAAGATTCTTCAAGTGGTTGTTTAAGTTTTGAGGATGTAGCAAATTTAAGGTCTCTCAATTCTGAGAATCTTGTGTTGCACCCATTCCCCAAAAGGTAATTGATCCGTGAGTTTAAAATGTGAACATGTTAAACACCTTGTCTTCTCTGTTATCACTTTCTTTCAAGAGTGTTCTTGTTTGGCATTTTGTTTTTGTGTTAATACCATCGTTATTTTATTTTTGTTTGGTTGGAAATGTTACTTCCATTGGTTTCAAATGTCGGACAATTGACAATCTTGTTGGTTTTAGTTTGGCGCTTTTTGGTTGTTAAGATCCCTATTATAGCTCTTGAAATGCCCAAATGCCAAGAGAGGAGAATGGGGAACTAGTCAGATAAAGGCTTTCCACTATACTATTAGCATCATATTATCTTAAATAGTTATTATTATTATTGTCATGTATGTTTTTTATAGAAGGGATTTAACAATTGCATAATTTTATGGATGGATTAAACTTAAATAAATAAATGGCTGCAAATCATCAGGCTTGCAAGGAAGTTGCCAGCTGGTGATGTGAGTGCACTGAGGTCTGATACAGCCAAAGAACAAGAGGAGGGACTGGATGAAGATGACCTAACTTAGCTTATCCTGCCAACTCAACTTGATTGATCATCTGTGTTCTTTTTTTTTACAAGTGTGTATTTTCCTCTTTTTATATGCAAGATATGAACATAACTTGGTAAACATTTTCAATGTGCTCTTGTTCCATATACCTGAATATAAAAACACAGTTTTAAAGTGGAGTTCTAGCATATAAGGATATTGAACAAATTTATTTGATATTTTGGATTATTATTATTATTATTATTTATTATTTATTATTTATTTTTATTTTTATTTTTATTTTTTGTGTTTTTCTTTTCAGCTAACAATGAAATTTATGGAATAAAAACAGAGTGTAATTCAAAAGTTGATTTTGTGTTGGTCTGATTGGCTATTCATGCCAGTAATGGGGCAACTTTTCTTGAAGATATATATATATATAACCTTTTTTTTCAAGATACCTCAAAATAACCTTTTTAGTTGTAATCAAGTTGCATATTTGAGAGTATCTAACGGTTTAGCCAGTAAAAATGTTTCTCCAAGTAAGCATTAAACTAGAGAGTTCCCCACCCCTAGCCACTTGCACAGAGGGAAAGTCTTAAAAGAGAGTGTGAGAGAGAGAGTTGCGCAAAAGAAGAAGAAGATGATGGAGGAGGTAGGGGTTATGGAGAAGGAAAGGGGCTATGGAGTCGCATATGCAAGGGCGGAGTGGTTGTGGAAGGTGGTCGGACGAGGGAAGAGAGTTCATTTTCAGTTTATTTTATTTTTTATTTTTTTTATCAACTCTACAAATTTATGGGGCTAGATTGATTGTTATTAAAAATAGCAACTGGACTAAAACTAACAAAGTGTGAATTTTCAAGTGTGCCATTGTGGGTGAAGTTGTACAATGTTCCTTTGGAACTTTGGAGTGAAGAGGGTTTGGGTTACATAGCTAGCATCTTGGGAACTCCTCTTTATTTGGATGAGCCAACTTTCAAGAGAAGTAGACTTACATTTGCGAGAATTTGTATTGAAGTGCCAGTAAATAAGGAGTACCCTAAGCCTTTCAAAATAAATCTTGGTTATGGTGACCCATATGAGAGTAATGTTGAGGACCCATGGAAGCCACAAAGGTGTGATGGTTGTAAGACTTTTGGCCATACCACTAATTTGTGCCCTCAAAAGCCAAAGTCTTTGAACCCTCCCTCCTTCAAACATGAGTGGAGAGTCAAGGACACTAAAACACAAATTCGACTAAATGGGAAGTGGTGAAGAAAAGGAGAGATAGTGGGCAAGGTTCAGCGCCATTGATCAACAAAGAGAGAGAGATCTTCTGTCCCCTCAACATCTAATGCCTATGATGTCCTTGAATCTGGTGATATGGACGAGTGAGGAAATGGAGGTGCAAGTCAAGTGTTAAGGAATAGAGAAAGTCCATCTCCAAGTGAGCCTAGTGATTGGGAGACTTCAAAGAGGATCAGAGAAGGAAACTTAAAGCGAAACTTCATGACTTAAAGAATGCTAGAAGGAAATTCTGAATCCTTTTTTTGTTGGGAATATTGTGCTTGTTTTCTATAAGCTCAGTTTGTCTTTTGATGGAGTAGTTTATTTTGTTTATTTTTGTGCTCCCATCAAAAGCTGTGTATTGAATTTCATTGTATATCTTTCTTTTTTGGTTATAATATGACTTACTTATCCAAAAAAAAAAAAAACTCTACAAATTTATACAAAAATATCATTAAAATAATTTGACAATACCATTTTTGTAAATGGAACTCATCTTCATAGGTATGTTTTATTTTAAATTGAAAATTTTTTGTTTGTATATTATTAAAAAAATTAGAGATTTTGATTTGTGGTTTTCTGTGTTAAAATTAAGAAGTTCGATGTGCTGAAATTAGGAACTTTTATTTAGGGCGATTTGAGTTAAAATTATAAATTTCTATAGGGATTTTAGTTTCTTTATTTTTAAACAATCATGAAGAAATAATTTTATTTTTAGTTATAAACATTGTGAAAAATTAGTTACGAAATCAAACGGTGATCAATGAAATGAAAAAAAATATATAAAAATAAATAAAATTCAACAATAAAATCAATGAGTGCCCCTCCTGAATCAATTTTCTAAGGAATGGAGTAGGGGCTAGGGTGGGTGATGAGTAGAGCTATGCAAAATATCATTTAATCTGTTAAAATTGCATCAATTCGCATTAATCTACACCGCTCAATCCGTTAATCGCGGATTAAACTTTAAATTTTATAATTCGCCTTCAAAATCATTACACTCCGCTGTAGTTAATATATATATATATATTTTTTAATCTCTAATGAAATATTAAAGTAAAAATGAGAGTGAAAGAAATATAAAATGTGAAATTTGTTATAAATTAATAGTTATACATATGAAAAATATTATATAAAATTAGTTTGTGTTATATCTATAAAAAATATTATGCAAATTAGTATTATATATTATGCAAATACTTAATAATTGGTTAAAATATTCTTCAATCCGTCAATCCGTCCAAACTGCGATTTGCTTATCCAACAATCCTCTATTCGATTTATAATTTTACTTTCAAACAAACTGAATCGCACCACACACATCCCTAGTGGTGAGAGAGAAAGTTAGGGTGTGTTGATCTGGAGAAAGGCTGGAGGTAGCTGGGAAGGGGCTAGGTAGTACTAGAGTAAGTGCCATATGTCACGTCCTGCCAAGTTACCTAGACATAATTGCCTACTAAGATGAGGGCTGAAAGAAAGGAAGCTAATGGAAGATTCCAGAAGCTCCTAGAAGACTTGAGAGAATGTGAGACTCTTGTACATAATTCTATAATATACATTTAGAATAGTTTCTAGAGCATTTAAATGAGGATTAAAGAAATAGAAATGATAGAAGATTCTAGAACCTCATATAGAAATGAGAAAGTAAAAGAGTATTGTATATTCTTCTAGAATGGTGTAGATATTTATATAGTTGGTTCTAGAGGCAATTCTAAAACCTTCTCGTAAGGATTTGGGAAGTTTCTATCAAACTTCTCTACATAAATTATTTCTTGTATATTCTAAAATGTTCGTAGGAAGGCCTTAGTTGCCTATAAATAAGAGACAACCTCATTTACTCCAATCCAATCCAAGATTAGTTTGGTATTTTTCAAAAATTTTGATGAAAAATAGTGAGAATTGAAGACAAATTTCTTACATAAAAATTGATAGAGTCGGTTTCAAGGATTAGTTGGGTTAAAAATATTTGATGAAAAAGAGTGAGTATAGATGGATTTCTTCCATAAAAAAGTAATACAATTAGTTTCGGAAAGCTTGAAATTTTCAAAAATATTTGTGAAAAAATAGAGAGAATTGAAGTGATTTCTTACATAAAAATTGATAGAGTCGGTTTCAAGGATTAGTTGGGTGTTTTCAAAAATATTTGATGGAAAAAGAGTGAGTATAGATGGATTTCTTCGAAAAAGTTACTAGAACTTTTGAAGAAAAGTTCAAAATTTTGAAATATTTGGCAAAAATGAGTGAGAATTGAAAATGGATTTCTTTCATAAAAAATGATAGAGTCGGTTTTGAGGAATATTTGGAAACTTTTCAAAAATATTTGATGACAAAAACAAGTATAGGCGGATTTCATTGATAAAAAAGTGAAGGAAATAGTTTGAAGAAAAGTTGGAAATTTTTAGAAATATTTGACGAAAAAAATGAGAATTGAAGACGGATTTCTTTCATAAAAAATTGATAGAGTTGGTTTTGAAGATTAGTTGAGTATTTTAAAAAATATTTGATGAAAACAATGTGAAAATTGAAGACGAATTTCTTTCATAAAAAGTTGATAATCGGTTTTCGAGGATTAGTTGGTATTTTTCAAAAAAAAAAATGTATATATTTGATAAAAAAAAGTGAGCACGGACGGATTTCATTCATACAAAAGAAAGTGATATTGGAAGAAATGGAAAATTGTCTTAATAGGGATGATTGACATCTTCAAACACGTTGGGTGACTTCAAATAAAAGGGAAAAAAAGGTATCATAAACATTTTAGGGTTATTATTGTCTTTTTGTATTTATATTTTCACGCACATTCACTTTTACGGTTTGATAACCACTATATTTGAATGTTATATATCCATTTTATCGGACAAGATTGTCTTTCTCCAAAATTTTATGTCTTAATATAATCCTCATGCTTCAAGAATCTCATATATTTCAAGATTCTCACATCATTCAACTATTAGTGTATTGAAGCAGATAAATAATATATACTATATTGGGATGAAATTTTTTACCCATTGTTGTGAGTTACAGGCAGATTGTAAATGGATCTATTCTATAAATTTTGTTGCGACTATGAGAGATAATAAAATTCATTTAAAGTGAGGTTAACGACTTTGAATTTGAAGTATTACTTGAGTTACGCACAACATGAAAAAGATCAATTTACAAAGTTTAGACAAACCTACGGAGGTCTTGACCAATTTTAAGCTTCCATTAGAAAAAAAAGTGGTCATAGCACAAAATGGCGAGTTTGTTATTTAGTTTACTTTTATATAAAAACTCCAATCAATTTCAAAAGTATATTCCATTTAGTTCTATATAAGAACTTCATTGCAAGGTTGAGAATGTAAGATATGGAAAACCCCATCAAGATTAAACTGGCAAACAACTAACACCAAACCCGTGAGGCTACAATCAACCAAATGTGATTTAAGAGGCCTTGCGAATTAGACCATTAATGCCATCAAGATCCATAGGTTCACACACCATAGAATGATAATATCATACAACAATGAAGATATATTACAAGATCTTACAAGTTGACAAGACACTGTCACATGAAATTTCATTACTACCCACACCATGGTTCTTGAATCCCTTTCTTGAAACGACCATATGAAACCAAATCCTGGAGATTGTCAGTACCATACGCTGAATGCTTCTTAAATCCCTTTCTTGAAAGATTATAGGTAGGCAAAAAATCATAATTTGTACACTCAGCTTCTCTAGCGGCGTAACCCCCAAAAATAAGGCAACGCTATATCAATGACAGATCATTACTAAATGTTATACGCGTCCTTTCAATTCATTCACTTGCATAATTACACGTTATTAGTATGGACAGCTAACCCTTTGTTACGAGATTAGGCATGAATCAACATCAACAGCCACTCAGCACAAAGTATTATGCGAATTTCTTTCAACTTAAACAGACATGAGATCTATGATCATCCGCATCTACGTTCAAACTGAATATTTATCCATCCCTTGCCTTTTTACAACAAGTTTAAAAAAAAAAAATAAAAAAAAAAAGAAAAAAAAAAAGAAGAAGAAGTAGGAAAATGAAAGAAATGACCAATTTAGAAGTAAACAACTAATTGTCCGCCCAAGCACTAAAATTCAAGACCATGTTCCCGAGCTGCATCAAGATCAATACGGCCATACAGATATCCGCCTCGGTCAAAGGCCACCTTTGTGATTCCTTTATCCAGACAGGACTTAGCAATAACTTCACCAACTTTCTTTACCACATCCTGACACCAAAGCTATGCAAATATCAGCACTCATATTTTACAAAGAAAATTTCATTTTGCCTCTCAAATTCACTCAAAAACTTTTAATAATATCAATTTTACTCTAAAACTATTTGATTTTGGATCAATTTTATCACTGCCATCTATATTCAAATTGTTAACGTGGCACCAAAACTTCATTTTACCAGCAAACAACCCCAAAATATCAATTAGACCAATGAATATATAAAAATAAATAAAATAATAATAATAATAAAAAATTAATTTTAAATATTTAATAATAATTTTCACCTAAAAAAGTGTAATAAATTTTACAAAAAAAAAAATTATTTAAAAATATACCTCATTTAAAATTATCGTTTTAAGTTTTGTTTTTACCTTGAGTTGGCCGCCTCTCTCTCATAGTAATGTTATGATTAGTATTCTAATTTTAGAAGTTTAAAAGCATGTTTTTAGGCTATATTGGTGATCCAAAGTTTGTATAATCTATCTGGTGACCTTAAGAACCCAAAATTCGATTTTTACAGTAGTGTCAGCATAGTCACAGCAGAGCAGTCCACTTTGGAGGACACATCTCAAAAATATTTTGACACTCAACCTTGAATTTTTACAAGAAGTAGATCTACGGTCCTTAACAATTTGATATCAAGCAGACCTCATTTGGTCTTGTAGAGTGGGTTTTTTGACCATTTTCTCAAAACCGCACAGATTCTGTTGCATTTTATAAATTGGTTTTTGGAAAAAGAGATTTACAAAACCAAATCAAGCAGGACCAATGGGGTTGGAAACTAAACTCATAGTAGATGAAATCAGGATAGTTTCATAAATTTCTAACAAGTATGTCATTGCAAATCAAATTTCAAAGTCAAAGCACAGAATCTGTCCTCTATTCCAAATTGACCCTTGTGCGATGTCGGACTTGTTTTTCTAATTTCCAATATATCGACATGTTGAGGCCTATACCATGTGAAAGTACCCTTAAAAAGGCACATTCCTACCAATTTTCATAACTTGGGAATGTACAGGGTCGGAGCATTGATTTTCCAAAGGTGAAGGTTCTACTGTGTTTTATTCCGGAACAGCATTGTTAATGTTTATTTAACTATCTCTCTTGCATCAGCGCCTTAGTCACGTTGACTCATGTATTACAGGTCCAGGTCTCAGAGATCCAGGGCATGACATTTTCCTCGAGGCATCAATAATTAAGCAAGAGCATACTATGCCAAAGCAATTTAAGGTCACTGAATCAACAGACCTCAGCAATTGCAGTAAAGTCTTTCACCAAAGGCATCGGGTGAGCTGGTTGATAATTTGGGCAAAAGAATAATAAGGAGAAGCTGTTAATTCGTAATTTGTCCCGTGAACCTTATCTTTTTCCGTCTTTTTTCCTTCTTTTTTTTTTTCTTTTTGGCAAATATTAGTGTATGGGAACTTACAATAGTGGGACCAGGGCTGTGCTGGAACTCCTCGGATATGGGTTTTCGCATCGTTGAAGCAAGAGTATGCATTTTAGTGTCATCAATCACCTGGACATAGAGATGCTTGTTGGAGCGGAAGACACACAGTCTAGGCCTTTCTGGTGTCCCTTCTACCTGAGAAAATAGTAAGTGAATTGTATAATTGACAAATACTACATATTGGGTAGTCAAGACAACATAATTGATTTTAAAAACAGAATCCAACAAATAAATGGATGGACCATAAAAGGGTCCAATTCCAATCCCACAAATAGTAGAAAATAGAACAATGTTCCTATAATCAAGATGGATCTAGGATTTTCCCTTACAAGGGTCAGTCAATAACTAATTATCAATTATGTTGTATTGATATTAACTTCATCAGAATATAAATGAATAACAAATAGTGAATATTAAGAAATGAATTAACACTAAAATAGAAATCAGGATAGTCAAAAAGGGGTAGTAGAATTTAGAAATAAAACTAAATATATGAAATGTAATTTTAGTAAGAGACGGCCAAATTTCGCACAGGTAAACAGTGTGATGGATCGAGTTTATAAGCATTAAATAGTTATTAAAATAAATATAAGATAATTAACTAAACCAAAAATTATAGGAGACTAGTATAAGTTTACACATGCTATCAACTTTTTTTAAGCCTATGGTCTTGTCTGGTGAAATTTATTTGCGTTGTTTATAGTTTTTTTTTTTTTAAATCTAAAGAATATATACTAAAGTGTTATGTGCAACTTTTACTTACATTTTATGAGAAAAAAAAAGTTAAATAGCTTGAAAAGAGCTAACTATTAGAAAACTAAGAGGAATGCTTTTAGCTTCAATTTTTTAATTATCAACTTTAAATTTATAAGAAGCTACACCAAATAGATCCTATGTAATTATTTGAAAATTATTCAATGTGCTTAAGCTCATAAAGTTTCATAAGTGATCTAATTAAGAACTTATAGAAACTCACATAAGAAAGCAATTTCATTTCTCTAGAAGATTTTAAGCAATTTTTTTTTTTAAAATATGATTTTTACCAATTTCATTTCCCTCCACCCCTGATTTAGTGATAGTAGAAGTAGAAACAATGAAGAATTGAATATTGAAAACCATAAGATAATTTATAGTAAACATTTCAATAAGGATGGTGAGATTGAGAATGATGTGATCCATATAATCAAAGTAGGTTGACTTAAGTAGAGGAGTGCATCTAGCATATTATGTGATTAATGAATACCAAAATAATTGAAAGGGAAAAAATTTATAGAACTACTATAAGGCCAACGATGTTGTACGAAACTTGATATAGAGCAACTAAGAAACAACACATTCATAAAATGTCTAGTTAACATAAGAAAACTTAAATAGATGAGTGGTAAGACTAGAAAAGATAGAATTAGATATGAATACAAATAAATGGTAAAAGTAGCATCTAAAAATAAAGGGAAATGATTTGTCCCCCTAAAAACAATCCCCCTAATCCCTCTAATTTCCTTTTTTGGAAAACTGTTTTCTTTTTTTTTCTTTTTTTTTTTTTTTTTTTTTACTTGATTAGGCAATACGGGGGATTCGGGGTCCCCCAATTCGGGGGACATATCACTGCCCAAAAATAAATTAGAATAAGTTAAGATGATTTGATCACCTATAGATGCAACAATAAAAACAAGTGATATGATCACCATAAATGAAAATGTTAGGGAAGGGAAAGACCTAACATATTATAAATGTGAAAAATTGTCACCGATAACATGTAATAGAGGATGCAATAAGTGGAGATGTTAAGCCCCAAAAACGATGTTTTTCGACATTAAACTTTAGAATATAAGACCCTATTTGATTAGCATAGCATGATTAATAGTGAGAAGATTAACAATTTATGGGATTAGTGTAAGATTGGTTATCCATTTGGATTAGTTTCATAAATATTTTTCTCTTGTCCACGTTTGTTTTGCAATAATTTTGAAAATATATGATCCCAATTATATGTTTGTTTTGCATTATTAGTTGTAGGATTAAAAATAAAATAAAATAAAATAAAAGACCATCAATTTTGTTAAATAGAATGTCTATCAGAATCTAATACCGATAGCAAAAATTGCAACCAAACAATAGACATTCTATATCTATGGATTAGTAATCCCAATCCTATACTATAATCCACTCAATCAAACAGACCCTTAGGGCGTTTATTTCATGGGATTGAGGACTCCATGTCCAATAGATTTACTAGACCAGTATTTGGTTGAAAATGTGAAGGTAGTCAAATACACGTCATTTCAAACCAAATAATCCAGGATTATTTTATCTCAGGACTAGAAGCAAGTATTATCCGTTTGGATTTATCCTAATTTCTTTGTCCGCACTATTTTAATCTGAAGGGTTAACAGTAAAACCCTACCTTCTTTCTAAGGCGAGAGTGGCGGGCAGCTCTGTCTTCTCTTCTGGTTCTAGCCTTGGCTTCAACAATCAGCGGCTGGTAGGAGGACGAGGACCCTAAACACTCCAACTTGGGACGGAGGTAAGCGCTTCTTCTGCGAATCTGGCATAAGCACTCTGAAGGAAGGAAAGTGAAGCGGACATCGACATGGCCTCTCTCTCTCTCTCGGTCGGTGTACCTCACCCAACCTAACCCAAACCCACGTCTGTATTGTGTTTTATTCCATCTATTCTCTCTCCCCCCTTTATCTTTCATTTTTCTCGCCCTTATCTTTTCTCCGGGTCTCGACATGGCCGGGTGGGGCTTAAGCTGGACTGTAAAATAGTAAAATCTATAAGAATATCTATATTGCAAATTAAGAAATTGCAAAATGAAAATTTTATTAATTTTTCAAAAATTGAAAATTCTTGAATAAAATTCACAATTTTATCCTGAATGTTCAGTTTTGGGTTTGGAATGAAAATTTCTCAATTGTTAGGATGAGATTTACAATTTGAAAATTTCTCAATTGTTAGGATGAGATTTTACAATTTTTGAAAAATTAATAAAATTTTCATTTTGCAATTTCTTAATTTGCAATATAGATATTCTTATAGATTTTACTATTTTACAGTCCAGCTTAAGCCCCACCCGGCCATGTCGAGACCGGAGAAAAGATAAGGGCGAGAAAAATTAAAGATAAGGGGGAGAGAATAGATGGAATACAACACAATACAGACGTGGGGTTAGGTTGGGTGAGGTGTACACTAGAGAGAGAGAGATTGTTGAAGCCAAGGCTAGAACCAGAAGAGAAGACAGAGCTGCCCGCCACTCGCCTCAGAAAGAAGGTATCACCCAACAACCCCCTTTTCCCACATTTTATTTCAAATCTCTTCCTTGTTAAAAGGGTATGATGTTGGAATTGTCAGTAACATTTATATGAGACAAACAGGACTACCATTACCATTTGTTTTCTGAATACGTGCTCGTGGAAGTCTACAACGATCCCTGTTCTTGCAAACCAAACACTGGGGTTTTACTGTTAACCCTTCAGATTAAAATAGTGCGGACAAAGAAATTAGGATAAATCCAAACGGAAAATACTTGCTTCTAGTCCTGAGATAAAATAATCCTGGATTATTTGGTTTGAAATGACGTGTATTTGACTACCTTCACATTTTCAACCAAATACTGGTCTAGTAAATCTATTGGACATGGAGTCCTCAATCCCATGAAATAAACGCCCTAAGGGTCTGTTTGATTGAGTGGATTATAGTATAGGATTGGGATTACTAGTCCATAGATATAGAATGTCTATTGTTTGGTTGCAATTTTTGCTATCGGTATTAGATTCTGATAGACATTCTATTTAACAAAATTGATGGTCTTTTATTTTATTTTATTTTATTTTTAATCTTACAACTAATAATGCAAAACAAACATATAATTGGGATTATATATTTTCATATCCATTGCAAAACAAATGTGGACAAGAGAGAATTATTTATGAAACTAATCCAGCTGGATAACCAATCTTACACTAATCCCATAAATTGTTAATCTTCTCACTATTAATCATGCTAGGCTAATCAAATAGGGTCTTATATTCTAAAGTTTAATGTCAGGAAAAACATCAGTTTTTGGGGCTTAACATCTCCACTTATTGCATCCTCTATTACATGTTATCGGTGACAATTTTCACATTTATAATATGTTAGGTCTTTCCCTTCCCTAACATTTTCATTTATGGTGATCATATCACTTGTTTTTATTGTTGCATCTATAGGTGATCAAATCATCTTAACTTATTCTAATTTATTTTTAGATGCTACTTTTACCATTTATTTGTATTCATATCTAATTCTATCTTTTCTAGTCTTACCACTCATCTATTTAAGTTTTCTTATGTTAACTAGACATTTTATGAATGTGTTGTTTCTTAGTTGCTCTATATCAAGTTTCGTACAACATCGTTGGCCTTATAGTAGTTCTATAAATTTTTTCCCTTTCAATTATTTTGGTATTCATCAATCACGTAATATGCTAGATGCACTCCTCTACTTAAGTCAACCTACTTTGATTATATGGATCACATCATTCTCAATCTCACCATCCTTATTAAAATGTTTACTATAAATTATCTTATGGTTTTCAATATTCAATTCTTCATTGTTTCTACTTCTACTATCACTAAATCAGGGGTGGAGGGAAATGAAATTGGTAAAAATCATATTTAAAAAAAAAATTGCTTAAAATCTTCTAGAGAAATGAAATTGCTTTCTTATGTGAGTTTTTATAATTTCTTAATTAGATCACTTATGAAACTTTATGAGCTTAAGCACATTGAATAATTTTCAAATAATTACATAGGATCTATTTGGTGTAGCTTCTTATAAATTTAAAGTTGATAATTAAAAAATTGAAGCTAAAAGCATTCCTCTTAGTTTTCTAATAGTTAGCTCTTTTCAAGCTATTTAACTTTTTTTTCTCATAAAATGTAAGTAAAAGTTGCACATAACACTTTAGTATATATTCTTTAGATTTAAAAAAAACTATAAACAACGCAAATAAATTTCACCGACAAGACCATAGGCTTAAAAAAGTTGATAGCATGTGTAAACTTATACTAGTCTCCTATAATTTTTGGTTTAGTTAATTATCTTATATTTATTTTAATAACTATTTAATGCTTATAAACTCGATCCAACACCTTTGTTTAATTGCAATGTAAATTTGGCCGTCTCTTACTAAAATTACATTTCATATATTTAGTTTTATTTCTAAATTCTACTACCCGCTTTTGACTATCCTGATTTCTATTTTAGTGTTAATTCATTTCTTAATATTCACTATTTGTTATTCATTTATATTCTGATGAAGTTAATATCAATACAACATAATTGATAATTAGTTATTGACTGACCCTTGTAAGGGAAAATCCTAGATCCATCTTGATTATAGGAACATTGTTCTATTTTCTACTATTTGTGGGATTGGAATTGGACCCTTTTATGGTCCATCCATTTATTTGTTGGATTCTGTTTTTAAAATCAATTATGTTGTCTTGACTACCCAATATGTAGTATTTGTCAATTATACAATTCACTTACTATTTTCTCAGGTAGAAGGGACACCAGAAAGGCCTAGACTGTGTGTCTTCCGCTCCAACAAGCATCTCTATGTCCAGGTGATTGATGACACTAAAATGCATACTCTTGCTTCAGCTTCAACGATGCAGAAACCCATATCCGAGGAGTTCAACTACAGCTCTGGTCCCACTATTGTAAGTTCCCATACACTAATATTTGCCAAAAAGAAAAAAAAAAAGAAGGAAAAAAAGACGGAAAAAGATAAGGTTCACGGGACAAATTACGAATTAACAGCTTCTCCTTATTATTCTTTTGCCCAAATTATCAACCAGCTCACCCGATGCCTTTGGTGAAAGACTTTACTGCAATTGCTGAGGTCTGTTGATTCAGTGACCTTAAATTGCTTTGGCATAGTATGCTCTTGCTTAATTATTGATGCCTCGAGGAAAATGTCATGCCCTGGATCTCTGAGACCTGGACCTGTAATACATGAGTCAACGTGACTAAGGCGCTGATGCAAGAGAGATAGTTAAATAAACATTAACAATGCTGTTCCGGAATAAAACACAGTAGAACCTTCACCTTTGGAAAATCAATGCTCCGACCCTGTACATTCCCAAGTTATGAAAATTGGTAGGAATGTGCCTTTTTAAGGGTACTTTCACATGGTATAGGCCTCAACATGTCAGATATATTGGAAATTAGAAAAACAAGTCTGACATCGCACAAGGGTCAATTTGGAATAGAGGACAGATTCTGTGCTTTGACTTTGAAATTTGATTTGCAATGACATACTTGTTAGAAATTTATGAAACTATCCTGATTTCATCTACTATGAGTTTAGTTTCCAACCCCATTGGTCCTGCTTGATTTGGTTTTGTAAATCTCTTTTTCCAAAAACCAATTTATAAAATGCAACAGAATCTGTCTGGTTTTGAGAAAATGGTCAAAAAAAACCCACTCTACAAGACCAAATGAGGTCTGTTTGATATCAAATTGTTAAGGACCAGAGATCTACTTACTGTAAAAATTCAAGGTTGAGTGTCAAAATATTTTTTGAGATGTGTCCCTCCAAAGTGGACTGCTCTGCTGTGACTATGCTGACACTACTGTAAAAATCGAATTTTGGGTTCTTAAGGTCACCAGATAGATTATACAAACTTTGGATCACCAATATAGCCTAAAAACATGCTTTTAAACTTCTAAAATTAGAATACTAATCATAACATTACTATGAGAGAGAGGCGGCCAACTCAAGGTAAAAACAAAACTTAAAACGATAATTTTAAATGAGGTATATTTTTAAATAATTTTTTTTTTTGTAAAATTTATTACACTTTTTTAGGTGAAAATTATTATTAAATATTTAAAATTAATTTATTATTATTATTATTATTTTATTTATTTTTATATATTCATTGGTCTAATTGATATTTTGGGGTTGTTTGCTGGTAAAATGAAGTTTTGGTGCCACGTTAACAATTTGAATATAGATGGCAGTGATAAAATTGATCTAAAATCAAATAGTTTTAGAGTAAAATTGATATTATTAAAAGTTTTTGAGTGAATTTGAGAGGCAAAATGAAATTTTCTTTGTAAAATATGAGTGCTGATATTTGCATAGCTTTGGTGTCAGGATGTGGCAAAGAAAGTTGGTGAAGTTATTGCTAAGTCCTGTCTGGATAAAGGAATCACAAAGGTGGCCTTTGACCGAGGCGGATATCTGTACCATGGACGTATTGAAGCCGTTGCTGATGCAGCTCGGGAACATGGTCTTGAATTTTAGTGCTTGGGCGGACAATTAGTTGTTTACTTCTAAATTGGTCATTTCTTTCATTTTCCTACTTCTTCTTCTTTTTTTTTTTCTTTTTTTTTTTTAATTTTTTTTTTTAAACTTGTTGTAAAAAGGCAAGGGATGGTTAAATATTCAGTTTGAACGTAGATGCGGATGATCATAGATCTCATGTCTGTTTAAGTTGAAAGAAATTCGCATAATACTTTGTGCTGAGTGGCTGTTGATGTTGATTCATGTCTAATCTCGTAACAAAGGGTTAGCTGTCCATACTAATAACGTGTAATTATGCAAGTGAATGAATTGAAAGGACGCGTATAACATTTAGTAATGATCTGTCATTGATATAGCGTTGCCTTATTTTTGGGGGTTACGCTGCTAGAGAAGCTGAGTGTACAAATTATGATTTTTTGCCTACCTATAATCTTTCAAGAAAGGGATTTAAGAAGCATTCAGCGTATGGTACTGACAATCTCCAGGATTTGGTTTCATATGGTCGTTTCAAGAAAGGGATTCAAGAACCATGGTGTGGGTAGTAATGAAATTTCATGTGACAGTGTCTTGTCAACTTGTAAGATCTTGTAATATATCTCCATGAGGTGAGAGAAGGGCTAGCGTGGTATTTTATATTCACAATCACACAAAAAGGTTGTATAGAAGTTCTTATGATTTTCAATTATAGTTTATGACTAGTATGAATGGTTGAACACAGATGGAGTAGCGGTTGCTGTTGTTGATGTACTTCATATCACTCATGCTGCTATAGCCACAGTAAGTCCTCTATCTTTCTGGGACCATCAATTGTCTTGCATGAGTTTGTGGTATAAAACATAATTGCCATTTTTTACAGATTTTGATAAGTATTAATAGCTAATTCTGCTAGGTAATTAATCATATATAGTATCTAAACTTCAATATTGAAGATTCCTTTTTCAAAATCCTGTATTTCTTTTTAATTAGTGGAGAACAATATGGTGTCACCGCTCCTCTTTGTCTTTAGGTGGGAAGCAATGCCGGGTTAGTAACGATTCGTCACCCAATATGATGCAAAAATTTTGGGATTCTCGCTATGGCATTATCTCGATGAGGAGGAAGATGCGTAAAGGTTAAACACCTTTTGCTCTTAAGATGATATTACATTTTTAATTGTGTGTGTTTATTTTACGTACATATTATTTGTCATGTTTCAGTGATAGTTCTTTCAAATTGGCTTCTGAAAGCATTGAGACAACAAGATCACTTCCCTACCCTTCGTCAATCGTGCCCAATACCTTTGCTTTCAAAATTCAAGATAAGAATGGTCGAATGCGTAGATTCAATTGTGGTATGCCTCTTCTTCTGCTTGTCACGTTGGCATGCATTCTATAAATGCAGGATAGAATTTGAACCTTTGGATCTCTATTATAAGAAACTACTGATAAAACTAGTTAGATTTGTCATTTTGGCTCAGAAACTACAGATTTGTCATTTATCTTTAATTTAGACTCCCATTATCCACATCTTAAGAATTAACATCTCTTAACTGAATTTCTCTAAACTGGTTTTGGAGTTCGAGATACGTAGTTTGATCGATCTTGATCGCAATCCTTCAGATGTGTGGGCTTGACAGATGCTTTTAGCTGCACGTGAGTGTGTGTATGTACTTGAATTTATGTATTTGAATTATAATTGAGGGTAGATTTCCAACAATCAAATATGCATGTACGTTGCCGATATCGGGTGTAATCTTCAGTGTTATGTACTTGTCTAAGTAAGACCTGCAGATGCTTTTGCTGTGATGATTTCTGTGTTTTAATTCTACTTGAAGTTTCTCTGTCATAATTTCGTTGTTTTCTCTGAGGTAAATGAGATATGGGCAGGTTTGGGCTATTAAGACGGGCATGATATCTACTAGAGGTGAGCTCTTCTTTTGACTCTTGTGCAGCTAGATATTTGTAACACTATTTGATATGAATCTATTTCTTGTTGGATTTCATTTGGTATTTAAAAATGGCATTCTTAATGGATAGGATGTGCTCTTTCAAGTTCATTGGTTGACAGGAATACTAACCAATTTCTTGTTATCTAGTTGCTTTAAGTTCTTGATGAGTATTTGCTTTCACTTTGCTTATAGTTATATTGGCTAAGAATTTTTAGTAACTTACCTTGGTTGTTTTCCGTAATCCATCATGATCCATCCAAGTTAGTGGCAGAGACTCCATGTGAGCTACTAAGGTATTTGGTCTTGTAAGTGTTCTTTCTTATAAACTTGCTGTCTTTTCTTGGCATGATTTTCATTCCTTTTAGGCTATTCCATATATATATATATATATATTATGAGTGTAGTTGTTTGCTTGATTGAATGAATTTTATCAGGGGCTTCCCTCTGTGACACTAAATTCCAAGGCCATTGCACCTGCTATTTACATGAGTGATATGAATTTGTGGACTGTCCATGACATAGGAGACTTCATTTCTGTTTTCATGTTTCTGTTTTTAACTTAATATCCAGACTTGCTAATATTGTGCTAGTCTGTTCAGTTTTCAAGTTTTTAGTAACTTAACATAGGAGACTTCATTTCAGTTTTCAAGTCCCTGTGGTTTGAATTGCTAGGATTGAGGTTTCACATGTTTTATGGTTTTCAAGTATGATAAATTGTACCCACCCAAAACAAGTATGATACATCGTGTATTTTTATATATAGAGGTTTTATGATTTGATCTCAAAGTGATTTTTGTGCTTCAAAATTTATTGAATTTTACCTCTTTTCAGGGGCCTCTTAACTGGTTTTTACTATTTGATTCTCCTCATCTTTGGATTTCTGTGTGTGTGTGTGTGTGAGAGAGAGAGAGAGAGAGAGAGAGAGGATGTGGGTAGTTCTTCAACTGAGTTGCCTCTTGTTGTTGCAGAGTTGTAATTGACAATAATACTTGCAAGGATGCAACTGTTATCCAGGTATGACCTATGCCTTTGCTCTCCAATGATATGTTTGGCAAGGTTTCTAAAAATTGAGGTTGTTGGTTTTGCTTTGGTTGGTCTGTTTGCTTTTCTACTTTCTCATTATAGATGGCTCATCTTATTTAGGTTGATAGTGTCAACAAGCATGGGATTCTCCTGGAAGTTGTCCAAGTTCTTACTGATTTGAACCTCGTTATTAGGATGACCAACACAACCTCATAACTTCCTTTAATAAGTGATGAAGAAAAGAATGAAACAGAGCAACCTAGAGGAGATTGCTCCACTATTTGATGATTGAGTTTTTCTAGCACACTAGATATCTATTAGACTTTTTGGTAAATGCATATTGTCAAAGTGCAACTGTCATGCTGTTCTATTTCCTGTGGCCACTGTACTAAATAGTCACAAACAAAGCCCCACTGTGAGGATTTGGTCATTTAAACCAAATCTGGCTATGACTAGATTGTTTTTTGTTAAATTGCTTCTCTTCTTAATTTGAGCTAAAAACTACTTTGATTCCTCTTTTGGTGTTAATTGCATGCTGAATTTGAAGAAATTGAGTTGGGTTTGCTATCCACTTGCACTCTTCCAAGCATTCCTCTCTGGATTTTTAGTTTTGTTTACTCGCTTTAGTCATTTACATATTTTCAGTTTTTCGAGTTCTCTTATTTTTTTTCTTTTGACATGCATGACTAGTATCATCACTTGTCTAGTTTGAAGTTTGGCATCTTTGTTACATTGAAAATGCAAAGGTGCAGTTACTTTACAGTACCAGTAGCATTTACATTGTAATCTCTTTTCATAACAGGCATACTTTTATTCTCTCTACTGTGGAGAAAAAACAAATATGGAGTACTGTCGAGAAGCACCTCACGGACAACCAAGTGGAGGCAAGTTTGGCTTGACTTTTTAAGTGGAATGGTTAATATAATTTATTCTTGGCTGACTTTTGCTCACGTCTTTTGAATGCTTTTTCTTTTTTTTTCGTTTTTTTCATGTTAAGAACACTTGCATGATAGTTTCTTTGCTTGGGTTTCAGTTGTATAGGAGTCCAGACATCGTCTTCAGCTCCTTCCCTACATGCCAATAAAAAGGAAATAATTGTGAAATGAAACAATTGATTTTGTATAAAGTGTCTTTTCTTTCACTGAAGGATTGAAATTTTTCTATAAAATGAACATGGTATTTTACTTTTGTCTTGCTGCTTATGCTAGAATTCTAAGGACTCTGGTAGCAAATAACAGTTGATGAATTTAATGTGATTACAAAAAAAGCTAGTGTTCAAAGTGCCCCCATTCTTTAAAATGTTAAAAGATGCAAACTTTATTCCTTTTTCAATTTGTTGGTTTGGTTTTATAAGGAGTAATGTAGTAGTACAGTTCTCCACAATCTTAGGATGGCAATGATTACAACAATGATTTTACATGTTCTATTTATATGTGATTATGGGTAGTGTTTCATCATGACCTTTTCTCATACGACAGATAACTTAATATATATATCTTAGTTAGTGATAGTTTGTGATTAGGAGGGTAGGGCCCCAAATAAAATACAATATAGAAGATCCCAGAGTTTCTTGGATTTAACAATGGTCCTTTAATTGTTTCCACACTGTAGAAGAGGTTAGAGCCCTACATAGGATTTTGTCACTTCTAACTGTAACATGTAGTTTTTTTGTGCAGGTAAGAGAACATGCTGCAGCAGTTTTAGCAGGCCTAATGAAGGGTGGGGATGAAAACCTAGCTGAAGACTTCCGTGGTAGGGCTTACAGAGATGCAAATGCAATTCAAAAGAAGAGAAGACAGAGGTCATTTTCTTGGTTTTGAAGCTTTCTTGTTATGCTAGTTACTAGATTAATTTCTCTAGGGAGGAACAATCTTCAGATATTCAGTCCTTTACACATGTTCACTTCTAGTCGGATGTCATAAACATACATAATGGTTTATGATGCATCTATTTCTTACCAAAAAGAGTTTGTGATGCATATATAACTTGTGGAGTGGGTTCGAGTGATATTGCTTTTGCACATGATACATTGGATATTGATTAATTTCTATGTACTGTATTCATGTACGTATATATTCATATTAATTGCTGTAGTTATTAAGTTCTATTGCTTGTGCATATGATGCATTGAATATTGAATGGTTCATGCCTTTGTTTTGGTATTCAATATTTGGTTAATGTTTCTGCGTGCATGATGCATTGGTAACTTATTAAATATCTCCTGCTACTTGATATATTCCCTTTATATACTGATCCAAAGCTTGGAAATTTACTGATGCAGAAATTCAAGTTCTGGTCTGTCCATAGCTTCCATACACGGTGCTGTACTTGCTTTGGCAGCTTGTGTTTTATCTGTTCCATATGATATGCCCAGGTATGTTCATGTCTGACATATACTAGGGCTGTGTTTGGATTTAGGATTAGGGTAGGGATTTGTGGTGGAAAAAAAAAAGGTGAAGGAAATATGAATGAAGTATAAACTAAAATTTTACTTTATTTCCCTGGTCTCAATGGAACAATTTTGACATTTAAATATAAAAAAAAAAATTCGATTTTTTTTTATTTTTTGTTTTGTTTCAGTTGGTTGCCTGAGCATGTTACATTGCTGGCTCATTTTGTGGGAGAATCGTCACCTGTGAAATCTACGGTTACGAAAGCGGTTGCAGAGTTCCGGAGGACCCACGCAGATACATGGAACATTCAAAAAAATTCATTTACTGAAGATCAACTTGAGGTAGATTCATATGAAATATATATTCTTGTATGCTTCCAGATCTTAAGTTGTTAAGCTCTCCTTTTTGTTAATTTTCTTCTTTAATTTAATTACTTGCAGGTTCTGGCTGATACATCCTCTTCATCATCATATTTTGCTTGATCCCTTTTTAAGAGAAGGGATATAATAGGAATAGGATTCGACTAAAACATGAGAAGCTATATTGTCCTTGATTTTATATTACGATCATTGATAAAATGGGTTTTATTTACATTTTGCATAATTTTATTGTTACCACAAGCTTATTACTTTTCATGAAGTAGGTATTCTTGTTTTCTTTCCCCCCATTCCTTAAACTATATAGGATTCATCGATCATCCGATGGTATATCCCACAAGACACACTCGAGTTAAATATGCTAGATCCGCTTCTAGTTCCTTTTCCACCCTCGACTCATCTCCATTTTCATCCTCGAAGTTTCTCATGCATCCGTCCTGCTGGTCTCTCGCCGTGCATGTGCTTCCGGCAGATACTCGGTTCCATGGTGACCCATCCCCTTCATTGCCAAAAGACGGTGGGCCGTATTGAAATCCAGAGACAGATGTTGGAAAAGCACTGCATGCCCCAGTGGAATCCCAAGGTTTGTTTGAGGGTGACATGTTAGGCTCTTGTATGGCCCTTGATAACCCTAGTTTGATCATCTCAATCAGACGTCCTTTTCGCCTTGATTACTTGTAGTGTAAGTGGTCATTGCAGTTGTTCCCGTGCTATGCCGGATTGTTGGAACTGGAAGCCGATGCGCTTCTTGGTAAGTAGGTGGAGCATTTCGTCTTTAAAGCAGCCAAGGGCGGCTTCAGCTAGGTAAGCCACCTGTGGGGGTGCTAGCGTGGTGGCGATCTCTGCCATGAGGTGCGAGAAGGGCTAGCGTGGTATTTTATATTCACAATCACACAAAAAAGGTTGTATAGAAGTTCTTATGATTTTCAATTATAGTTTATGACTAGTATGAATGGTTGAACATGTATGGAGTAGCGGTTGCTGTTGTTGATGTACTTCATATCACTCATGCTGCTATAGCCACAGTAAGTCCTCTATCTTTCTGGGACCATCAATTGTCTTGCATGAGTTTGTGGTATAAAACATAATTGCCATTTTTTACAGATTTTGATAAGTATTAATAGCTAATTTCGCTAGGTAATTAATCATATATAGTATCTAAACTTCAATATTGAAGATTCCTTTTTCAAAATCCTGTTTCTTTTTAATTAGTGGAGAACAATATGGTGTCACCGCTCCTCATTGCCTTTAGGTGGGAAGCAATGCCGGGGTTAACGATTCGTCACCCAATATGATGCAAAATTTTGGGATTCTGCTATGGCATTATCTCGATGAGGAGGAAGATGCGAAAGGTTAAACACCTTTTGCTCTTAAGATGATATTACATTTTTAATTGTGTGTGTTTATTTTACATATATTATTTGTCATGTTTCAGTGATAGTTCTTTCAAATTGGCTTCTGAAAGCATTGAGACAACAAGATCACTTCCCTACCCTTCGTCAATCGTGCCCAATACCTTTGCTTTCAAAATTCAAGATAAGAATGGTCGAATGCGTAGATTCAATTGTGGTATGCCTCTTCTTCTGCTTGTCACGTTGGCATGCATTCTATAAATGCAGGATAGAATTTGAACCTTTGGATCTCTATTATAAGAAACTACTGATAAAACTAGTTAGATTTGTCATTTTGGCTCAGAAACTACAGATTTGTCATTTATCTTTAATTTAGACTCCCATTATCCACATCTTAAGAATTAACATCTCTTAACTGAATTTCTAAACTGGTTTTGGAGTTCAGATACACAGAGTTTGACTGATCTTGTGACTGCAATCCTTCAGATGTGTGGGCTTCAGCATACAGTGCTTTAGCTGCACGTGAGTGTGTGTATGTACTTGAATTTATGTATTTGAATTATAATTGAGGGTAGATTTCCAACAATCAAATATGCATGTACGTTGCCGATATCGGTGTAATCTTCAAGTGTTATGTACTTGTTCAAGTAAGACCCGCAGATGCTTTTCGTGATGATTTCGTGTTTTAATTCTACTTGAAGTTTCTCCGTCATAATTTCGTTGTTTTCTCTGAGGTAAATGAGATGTGGGCAGGTTTGGGCTATTAAGACGGGCATGATATCTACTAGAGGTGAGCTCTTCTTTTGACTCTTGTGCAGCTAGATATTTGTAACACTATTTGATATGAATCTATTTCTTGTTGGATTTCATTTGGTATTTAAAAATGGCATTCTTAATGGATAGGATGTGCTCTTTCAAGTTCATTGGTTGGTGAATACTAACCAATTTCTTGTTATCTAGTTGCTTTAAGTTCTTGATGAGTATTTGCTTTCACTTTGCTTATAGTTATATTGGCTAAGAATTTTAGTAACTTACCTTGGTTGTTTTCCGTAATCCATCATGATCCATCCAAGTTAGTGGCAGAGACTCCATGTGAGCTACTAAGGTATTTGGTCTTGTAAGTGTTCTTTCTTATAAACTTGCTGTCTTTTCTTGGCATGATTTTCATTCCTTTTAGGCTATTCCATATATATATATATATATTATGAGTGTAGTTGTTTGCTTGATTGAATGAATTTTATCAGGGGCTTCCCTCTGTGACACTAAATTCCAAGGCCATTGCACCTGCTATTTACATGAGTGATATGAATTTGTGGACTGTCCATGACATAGGAGACTTCATTTCTGTTTTCATGTTTCTGTTTTTAACTTAATATCCAGACTTGCTAATATTGTGCTAGTCTGTTCAGTTTTCAAGTTTTTAGTAACTTAACATAGGAGACTTCATTTCAGTTTTCAAGTCCCTGTGGTTTGAATTGCTAGGATTGAGGTTTCACATGTTTTATGGTTTTCAAGTATGATAAATTGTACCCACCCAAAACAAGTATGATAAATCGTGTATTTTTATATATAGAGGTTTTATGATTTGATCTCAAAGTGATTTTTGTGCTTCAAAATTTATTGAATTTTACCTCTTTTCAGGGGCCTTAACTGGTTTTTACTATTTGATTCTCCTCATCTTTGGATTTTTGTGTGTGTGTGTGTGTAAGAGAGAGAGAGAGAGAGAGAGAGAGAGAGAGAGAGAGAGAGGATGTGGGTAGTTCTTCAACTGAGTTGCCTCTTGTTGTTGCAGAGTTGTAATTGACAATAATACTTGCAAGGATGCAACTGTTATCCAGGTATGACCTATGCCTTTGCTCTCCGATGATATGTTTGGCAAGGTTTCTAAAAATTGAGGTTGTTGGTTTTGCTTTGGTTGGTCTATTTGCTTTTCTACTTTCTCATTATAGATGGCGCATCTTATTTAGGTTGATAGTGTCAACAAGCATGGGATTCTTCTGGAAGTTGTCCAAGTTCTTACTGATTTGAACCTCGTATTAGGATGACCAACACAACCTCATAACTTCCTTTAATAAGTGATGAAGAAAAGAATGAAACAGAGCAACCTAGAGGGAGATTGCTCCAATTATTTGATGATTGATTTTTTCTAGCACATTTGAATCCTTTTAGCCTTTTTGGAACATTCACGTTGTTGATGTGCAACTGTCATGCTGCTATATTGCCTGTGGTCAATGTAATAAATTATCAAAAACAAAGGCCCATTGTGAGGATTTGGTAATTTAAACCAAATCTGGCTATGACTAGATTGTTTTTTGTTAAATTGCTTCTCTTCTTAATTTGAGCTAAAAACTACTTTGATTCCTCTTTGGTGTTAATTGCATGCTGAATTTGAAGAAATTGAGTTGGTTTTGCTATCCACTTCGTACTCTTCCGAAGCATTCCTCTCTGGATTTTTAGTTTTGTTTACTCGTTTTAGTCATTTACATATTTTCAGTTTTTCGAGTTCTCTTATTTTTTTTCTTTTGACATGCATGACTAGTATCATCACTTGTCTAGTTTGAAGTTTGGCATCTTTGTTACATTGAAAATGCAAAGGTGCAGTTACTTTACAGTACCAGTAGCATTTACATTGTAATCTCTTTTCATAACAGGCATACTTTTATTCTCTCTACTGTGGAGAAAAAACAAATATGGAGTACTGTCGAGAAGCACCTCACGGACAACCAAGTGGAGGCAAGTTTGGCTTGACTTTTTAAGTGGAATGGTTAATATAATTTATTCTTGGCTTACTTATGCACACGTCTTTTGAATGCTTTTTCTTTTTTTTTTTCTTTTTTTTCATGTTAAGAACACTTGCATGATAGTTTCTTTGCTTGGGTTTCAGTTGTATAGGAGTCCAGACACCGTCTTCAGCTCCTTCCCTACATGCCAATAAAAAGGAAATAATTGTGAAATGAAACAATAGATTTTGTATAAAGTGTCTTTTTCGCTCATTGAAGGATTGAAATTTTTCTATAAAATGAACATGGTATTTTACTTTTGTCTTGCTGCTTATGCTAGAATTCTAAGGACTCTGGTAGCAAATAACAGTTGATGAATTTAATGTGATTACAAAAAAGGCTAGTGTTCAAAGTGCCCCCATTCGTTAAAATGTTAAAATATGCGAACTTTATTCCTTTTTCAATTTGTTGGTTTGGTTTTATAAGGAGTAATGTAGTAGTACAGTTCTCCACAATCTTAGGATGGCAATGATTACAGCAATGATTTTACATGTTCTATTTATATGTGATTATGGGTAGTGTTTCATCATGACCTTTTCTCATACGACAGATAACTTAATATATATATCTTAGTTAGTGATAGTTTGTGATTAGGAGGGTAGGGCCTCAAATAAAATACAATATAGAAGATCCCAGAGTTTCTTGGATTTAACAATGGTCCTTTAATTGTTTCCACACTCAGAGAAGAGGTTAGAGCCCTACATAGGATTTTGTCACTTCTAACTGTAACATGTAGTTTTTTTGTGCAGGTAAGAGAACATGCTGCAGCAGTTTTAGCAGGCCTAATGAAGGGTGGGGATGAAAACCTAGCTGAAGACTTCCGTGGTAGGGCTTACAGAGATGCAAATGCAATTCAAAAGAAGAGAAGACAGAGGTCATTTTCTTGGTTTTGAAGCTTTCTTGTTATGCTAGTTACTAGATTAATTTCTCTAGGAGGAACAATCTTCAGATATTCAGTCCTTACACATGTTCACTTCTAGTCGGATGTCATAAACATACATAATGGTTTATGATGCATCTATTTCTTACCAAAAAGAGTTTGTGATGCATATATAACTTGTGGAGTGGGTTCGAGTGATATTGCTTTTGCACATGATACATTGGATATTGATTAATTTCTATGTACTGTATTCATGTACGTATATATTCATATTAATTGCTGTAGTTATTAAGTTCTATTGCTTGTGCATATGATGCATTGAATATTGAATGGTTCATGCCTTTGTTTTGGTATTCAATATTTGGTTAATGTTTCTGCGTGCATGATGCATTGGTAACTTATTAAATATCTCCTGCTACTTGATATATTCCCTTTATATACTGATCCAAAGCTTGGAAATTTACTGATGCAGAAATTCAAGTTCTGGTCTGTCCATAGCTTCCATACACGGTGCTGTACTTGCTTTGGCAGCTTGTGTTTTATCTGTTCCATATGATATGCCCAGGTATGTTCATGTCTGACATATACTAGGGCTGTGTTTGGATTTAGGATTAGGGTAGGGATTTGTGGTGGAAAAAAAACAAGGTGAAGGAAATATGAATGAAGTATAAACTAAAATTTTACTTTATTTCCTGGTCTCAATGGAACAATTTTGACATTTAAATATAAAAAAAAAATTCGATTTTTTTTATTTTTGTTTTGTTTCAGTTGGTTGCCTGAGCATGTTACATTGCTGGCTCATTTTAGGGAGAATCGCCACCGTGAAATCTACGGCCATTTAAAGCGTTGCAGAGTTCGGAGGACCACGCAGAATACATGGAACATTCAAAAAATTCATTTATCAAGATCAACTTGAGGTAGATTCATATGAAATATATATTCTTGTATGCTTCCAGATCTTAAGTTGTTAAGCTCTCCTTTTGTTAATTTTCTTCTTTAATTTAATTACTTGCGTGTTCGGGCCGATACATCCTCTTCATCATCATATTTTGCTTGATCCCTTTAAGAGAAGGGATATAATAGGAATAGGATTCGACTAAAACATGAGAAGCTATATTGTCCTTGATTTTATATTACGATCATTGATAAAATGGGTTTTATTTACATTTTGCATAATTTTATTGTTACCACAAGCTTATTACTTTTCATGAAGTAGGTATTCTTGTTTTCTTTCCCCCCATTCCTTAAACTATATAGGATTCATCAGATCATCTGATGGTATATCCCACAAGACACACTCCGAGTTAAATATGCTAGATCCGTTTCTAGTTCCTTTTCCACCCTCAGACTCATCTCCATTTTCATCCTCGAAGTTTCTCATGCATCCGCCCTGCCGGTCTCTCGCTGCATGTGCTTCCGGCAGATACTCGTTCCATGGAGACCCATCCCTTCATTGCCAAAAGACGGTGGGCAGATTGAAATCCAGACAGATGTCGAAAAGCAATCAGATGCCCCATGAATCCCAAGGTTTGTTTGAGGGTGACATGTTAGGCTCTTGTATGGCCCTTGATAACCCTAGTTTGATCATCTCAATCAGACGTCCTTTTCGCCTTGATTACTTGTAGTGTAAGTGGTGTTGCAGTGTTCCCTGCTATGCCGATTGTTGAACCGGAAGTCGATGCGCTTCTTGGTAAGTAGGTGGAGCATTGCCTTTAAAAGCAGCCAAGGGCGGCTTCAAAGGTAAGCCACCAAATAAAGAAGGTGGCGATCTCTCGCCATGAGGTGCGAGAAGGGCTAGCGTGGTATTTTATATTCACAATCACACAAAAAAGGTTGTATAGAAGTTCTTATGATTTTCAATTATAGTTTATGACTAGTATGAATGGTTGAACACAGATGGAGTAGCGGTTGCTGTTGTTGATGTACTTCATATCACTCATGCCGCTATAGCCACAAGAAGTCCTCTATTTTTCTGGGACCATCAATTGTCTTGCATGAGTTTGTGGTATAAAACATAATTGCTATTTTTTACAGATTTTGATAAGTATTAATAGCTAATTCTGCTAGGTAATTAATCATATATAGTATCTAAACTTCAATATTGAAGATTCCTTTTTCAAAATCCTGTGTTTCTTTTTAATTAGTGGAGAACAATATGGTGTCACCGCTCCTCGCCTTTAGGTGGGAAGCAATGCCGGGTTAGTAAACCATTCGTCACCCAATATGATGCAAAATTTTGGGATTCTGCTTTGGCGTTAGCTCCTGATGAGGAGGAAGATGCAGAAAGGTTAAACACCTTTTGCTCTTAAGATGATATTACATTTTTAATTGTGTGTGTTTATTTTACGTACATATTATTTGTCATGTTTCAGTGATAGTTCTTTCAAATTGGCTTCTGAAAGCATTGAGACAACAAGATCACTTCCCTACCCTTCGTCAATCGTGCCCAATACCTTTTGCTTTCAAAATTCAAGATAAGAATGGTCGAATGCGTAGATTCAATTGTGGTATGCCTCTTCTTCTGCTTGTCACGTTGGCATGCATTCTATAAATGCAGGATAGAATTTGAACCTTTGGATCTCTATTATAAGAAACTACTGATAAAACTAGTTAGATTTGTCATTTTGGCTCAGAAACTACAGATTTGTCATTTATCTTTAATTTAGACTCCCATTATCCACATCTTAAGAATTAACATCTCTTTACTGAATTTCTAAACTGGTTTTGGAGTTCAGATACACAGAGTTTGACTGATCTTGTGACTGCAATCCTTCAGATGTGTGGGCTTCAGCATACAGTGCTTTAGCTGCACGTGAGTGTGTGTATGTACTTGAATTTATGTATTTGAATTATAATTGAGGGTAGATTTCCAACAATCAAATATGCATGTACGCTGTCGATATCGGTGTAATCTTCTGTTATGTACTTGTTCAAGTAAGACCCGCAGATGCTTTTGCTGTGATGATTTCGTGTTTTAATTCTACTTGAAGTTTCTCTGTCATAATTTCGTTGTTTTCTCTGAGGTAAATGAGATATGGGCAGGTTTGGGCTATTAAGACGGGCATGATATCTACTAGAGGTGAGCTCTTCTTTTGTCTCTTGTGCAGCTAGATTTTTGTAACACTATTTGTTATGGATCTATTTCTTGTTGGATTTCATTTGGTATTTAAAATGGCATTCTTAATGGATAGGATGTGCTCTTTCAAGTTCATTGGTTGACAGAATACTAACCAATTTCTTGTTATCTAGTTGCTTTAAGTTCTTGATGAGTATTTGCTTTCACTTTGCTTATAGTTATATTGGCTAAGAATTTTAGTAACTTACCTTGGTTGTTTTCCGATCCATCATGATCCATCCAAGTTAGTGGCAGAGACTCCATGTGGGCTACTAAGGTATTTGATCTTGTAAGTGTTCTTTCTTATAAACTTGTTGTCTTTTCTTGGCATGATTTTCATTCCTTTTAGGCTATTCCATATATATATATATATATATTATGAGTGTAGTTGTTTGCTTGATTGAATGAATATTATCAGGGCTTCCTCTGTGACACTAAATTCCAAGGCCATTGCACCTGCTATTTACATGAGTGATATGAATTTGTGGACTGTCCATGACATAGGAGACTTCATTTCTGTTTTCATGTTTCTGTTTTTAACTTAATATCCAGACTTGCTAATATTGTGCTAGTCTGTTCAGTTTTCAAGTTTTTAGTAACTTAACATAGGAGACTTCATTTCAGTTTTCAAGTCCCTGTGGTTTGAATTGCTAGGATTGAGGTTTCACATGTTTTATGGTTTTCAAGTATGATAAATTGTACCCACCCAAAACAAGTATGATACATCGTGTATTTTTATATATAGAGGTTTTATGATTTGATCTCAAAGTGATTTTTGTGCTTCAAAATTTATTGAATTTTACCTCTTTTCAGGGGCCTCTTAACTGGTTTTTACTATTTGATTCTCCTCATCTTTGGATTTCTGTGTGTGTGTGAGAGAGAGAGAGAGAGAGAGAGAGAGAGAGAGGATGTGGGTAGTTCTTCAACTGAGTTGCCTCTTGTTGTTGCAGAGTTGTAATTGACAATAATACTTGCAAGGATGCAACTGTTATCCAGGTATGACCTATGCCTTTGCTCTCCAATGATATGTTTGGCAAGGTTTCTAAAAATTGAGGTTGTTGGTTTTGCTTTGGTTGGTCTGTTTGCTTTTCTACTTTCTCATTATAGATGGCTCATCTTATTTAGGTTGATAGTGTCAACAAGCATGGGATTCTCCTGGAAGTTGTCCAAGTTCTTACTGATTTGAACCTCGTTATTAGGATGACCAACACAACCTCATAGCTTCCTTTAATAAGTGATGAAGAAAAGAATGAAACAGAGGAACCTAGAGGGAGATTGCTCCATTATTTGATGATTGATTTTTTCTAGCACATTTGAAATCTTTTAGGCTTTTTGGTAAATTCACCTTGTTGAAGTGCAACTGTCATGCTGCTATATTTCCTGTGGTCAATGTAATAAATTATCAAAAACAAAGGCCCACTGTGAGGATTTGCAATTTAAACCAAATCTGGCTATGACTAGATTGTTTTATGTTAAATTGCTTCTCTTCTTAATTTGAGCTAAAAACTACTTTGATTCCTCTTTTGGTGTTAATTGCATGCTGAATTTGAAGAAATTGAGTTGGTTTTGCTATCCACTTTGTACTCTTCCGAAGCATTCCTCTCTGGATTTTTAGTTTTGTTTACTCGCTTTAGTCATTTACATATTTTCAGTTTTTCGAAGTTCTCTTATTTTTTTTTCTTTTGACATGCATGACTAGTATCATCACTTGTCTAGTTTGAAGTTTGGCATCTTTGTTACATTGAAAATGCAAAGGTGCAGTTACTTTACAGTACCAATATCATTTACATTGTAATCTCTTTTCATAACAGGCATACTTTTATTCTCTCTACTGTGGAGAAAAAAACAAATATGGAGTACTGTTGAGAAGCACCTCACGGACAACCAAGTGGAGGCAAGTTTGGCTTGACTTTTTAAGTGGAATGGTTAATATAATTTATTCTTGGCTAACTTATGCACACGTCTTTTGAATGCTTTTTCTTTTTCTTTTTTTCATTTTTTTCATGTTAAGAACACTTGCATGATAGTTTCTTTGCTTGGGTTTTAGTTGTATAGGAGTCTAGACACCGTCTTCAGCTCCTTCCCTACATGCCAATAAAAAGGAAATAATTGTGAAATGAAACAATTGATTTTGTATAAAGTGTCTTTTCTTTCACTGAAGGATTGAAATTTTTCTATAAAATGAACATGGTATTTTACTTTTGTCTTGCTGCTTATGCTAGAATTCTAAGGACTCTGGTAGCAAATAACAGTTGATGAATTTAATGTGATTACAAAAAAAGCTAGTGTTCAAAGTGCCCCCATTCTTTAAAATGTTAAAAGATGCGAACTTTATTCCTTTTTCAATTTGTTGGTTTGGTTTTATAAGGAGTAATGTAGTAGTACAGTTCTCCACAATCTTAGGATGGCAATGATTACAACAATGATTTTACATGTTCTATTTATATGTGATTATGGGTAGTGTTTCATCATGACCTTTTCTCATCGACAGATAACTTAATATATATATCTTAGTTAGTGATAGTTTGTGATTAGGAGGGTAGGGCCCAAATAAAATACAATATAGAAGATCCCAGAGTTTCTTGGATTTAACAATGGTCCTTTAATTGTTTCCACACTCAGAGAAGAGGTTAGAGCCCTACATAGGATTTTGTCACTTCTAACTGTAACATGTAGTTTTTTGTGCAGGTAAGAGAACATGCTGCAGCAGTTTTAGCAGGCCTAATGAAGGGTGGGGATGAAAACCTAGCTGAAGACTTCCGTGGTAGGGCTTACAGAGTTGCAAATGCAATTCAAAAGAAGAGAAGACAGAGGTCATTTTCTTCGTTTTGAAGCTTTCTTGTTATGCTAGTTACTAGATTAATTTCTCTAGGAGGAACAATCTTCAGATATTCAGTCCTTTACACATGTTCACTTCTAGTCGGATGTCATAAACATACATAATGGTTTATGATGCATCTATTTCTTACCAAAAAGAGTTTGTGATGCATATATAACTTGTGGAGTGGGTTCGAGTGATATTGCTTTTGCACATGATACATTGGATATTGATTAATTTCTATGTACTGTATTCATGTACGTATATATTCATATTAATTGCTGTAGTTATTAAGTTCTATTGCTTGTGCATATGATGCATTGAATATTGAATGGTTCATGCCTTTGTTTTGGTATTCAATATTTGGTTAATGTTTCTGCGTGCATGATGCATTGGTAACTTATTAAATATCTCCTGCTACTTGATATATTCCCTTTATATACTGATCCAAAGCTTGGAAATTTACTGATGCAGAAATTCAAGTTCTGGTCTGTCCATAGCTTCCATACACGGTGCTGTACTTGCTTTGGCAGCTTGTGTTTTATCTGTTCCATATGATATGCCCAGGTATGTTCATGTCTGACATATACTAGGGCTGTGTTTGGATTTAGGATTAGGGTAGGGATTTGTGGTGGAAAAAAAAAGGTGAAGGAAATATGAATGAAGTATAAACTAAAATTTTACTTTATTTCCTGGTCTCAATGGAACAATTTTGACATTTAAATATAAAAAAAAATTCGATTTTTTTTTTTATTTTTGTTTTGTTTCAGTTGGTTGCCTGAGCATGTTACATTGCTGGCTCATTTTAGGAGAATCGCCACCGTGAAATCTACTTGCCATTTAAAGCGTGTTGCAGAGTTCCGGAGGACCCACGCAGATACATGGAACATTCAAAAAAATTCATTTACTGAAGATCAACTTGAGGTAGATTCATATGAAATATATATTCTTGTATGCTTCCAGATCTTAAGTTGTTAAGCTCTCCTTTTTGTTAATTTTCTTCTTTAATTTAATTACTTGCAGGTTCTGGCTGATACATCCTCTTCATCATCATATTTTGCTTGATCCCTTTTTAAGAGAAGGGATATAATAGGAATAGGATTCGACTAAAACATGAGAAGCTATATTGTCCTTGATTTTATATTACGATCATTGATAAAATGGGTTTTATTTACATTTTGCATAATTTTATTGTTACCACAAGCTTATTACTTTTCATGAAGTAGGTATTCTTGTTTTCTTTCCCCCCATTCCTTAAACTATATAGGATTCATCAGATCATCTGATGGTATATCCCACAAGACACACTCCGAGTTAAATATGCTAGATCCGTTTCTAGTTCCTTTTCCACCCTCAGACTCATCTCCATTTTCATCCTCGAGTTTCTCATGCATCCGCCCTTCTGGTCTCTCGCTGCATGTGCTTCCGGTGCAGACACTCGTTCCATGGAGACCCATCCCTTCATTGCCAAAAGACGGTGGGCGTATTGAAATCCAGAGACAGATGTCGAAAAGCAATCGCATGCCCCAAAGGAATCCCAAGGTTTGTTTGAGGGTGACATGTTAGGCTCTTGTATGGCCCTTGATAACCCTAGTTTGATCATCTCAATCAGACGTCCTTTTCGCCTTGATTACTTGTAGTGTAAGTGGTCATTGCAGTGTTCCCTGCTATGCCGATTGTTGAACCGAAGTCGATGCGCTTCTTGGTAAGTAGGTGGAGCATTGCCTTTAAAGCAGCCAAGGGCGGCTTCAATAGGTAAGCCACCAAAGGTAAGGTGGCGATCTCTCGCCATGAGGTGCGAGAAGGGCTAGCGTGGTATTTTATATTCACAATCACACAAAAAAGGTTGTATAGAAGTTCTTATGATTTTCAATTATAGTTTATGACTAGTATGAATGGTTGAACACGTATGGAGTAGCGTTGTCTGTTGTTGATGTACTTCATATCACTCATGCTGCTATAGCCACAGTAAGTCCTCTATCTTTCTGGGACCATCAATTGTCTTGCATGAGTTTGTGGTATAAAACATAATTGCCATTTTTTACAGATTTTGATAAGTATTAATAGCTAATTCTGCTAGGTAATTAATCATATATAGTATCTAAACTTCAATATTGAAGATTCCTTTTTCAAAATCCTGTATTTCTTTTTAATTAGTGGAGAACAATATGGTGTCACCGCTCCTCGTCTTTAGGTGGGAAGCAATGCCGGTTAGTAACGATTCGTCACCCAATATGATGCAAAAATTTTGGGATTCTGCTATGGCATTATCTCGATGAGGAGGAAGATGCGTAAAGGTTAAACACCTTTTGCTCTTAAGATGATATTACATTTTTAATTGTGTGTGTTTATTTTACGCATATATTATTTGTCATGTTTCAGTTGATAGTTCTTTCAAATTGGCTTCAAAGCATTGAGACAACAAGATCACTTCCCTACCCTTCGCCAATCGTGCCCAATACCTTTGCTTTCAAAATTCAAGATAAGAATGGTCTAATGCGAGATTCAATTGTGGTATGCCTCTTCTTCTGCTTGTCACGTTGGCATGCATTCTATAAATGCAGGATAGAATTTGAACCTTTGGATCTCTATTATAAGAAACTACTGATAAAACTAGTTAGATTTGTCATTTTGGCTCAGAAACTACAGATTTGTCATTTATCTTTAATTTAGACTCCCATTATCCACATCTTAAGAATTAACATCTCTTAACTGAATTTCTCTAAACTGGTTTTGGAGTTCAGATACACAGAGTTTGACTGATCTTGTGACTGCAATCCTTCAGATGTGTGGGCTTCAGCATACAGTGCTTTAGCTGCACGTGAGTGTGTGTATGTACTTGAATTTATGTATTTGAATTATAATTGAGGGTAGATTTCCAACAATCAAATATGCATGTACGTTGCCGATATCGGGTGTAATCTTCAGTGTTATGTACTTGTCTAAGTAAGACCTGCAGATGCTTTTGCTGTGATGATTTCTGTGTTTTAATTCTACTTGAAGTTTCTCTGTCATAATTTCGTTGTTTTCTCTGAGGTAAATGAGATATGGGCAGGTTTGGGCTATTAAGACGGGCATGATATCTACTAGAGGTGAGCTCTTCTTTTGACTCTTGTGCAGCTAGATATTTGTAACACTATTTGATATGAATCTATTTCTTGTTGGATTTCATTTGGTATTTAAAAATGGCATTCTTAATGGATAGGATGTGCTCTTTCAAGTTCATTGGTTGACAGGAATACTAACCAATTTCTTGTTATCTAGTTGCTTTAAGTTCTTGATGAGTATTTGCTTTCACTTTGCTTATAGTTATATTGGCTAAGAATTTTTAGTAACTTACCTTGGTTGTTTTCCAGAACAATCATGATCCATCCAAGTTAGTGGCAGAGACTCCATGTGAGCTACTAAGGTATTTGGTCTTGTAAGTGTTCTTTCTTATAAACTTGCTATCTTTTCTTGGCATGATTTTCATTCCTTTTAGGCTATTCCATATATATATATATATATATTATGAGTGTAGTTGTTTGCTTGATTGAATGAATTTTATCAAGGGCTTTCCTCTGTGACACTAAATTCCAAGGCCATTGCACCTGCTATTTACATAAGTGATATGAATTTGTGGACTGTCCATGACATAGGAGACTTCATTTCTGTTTTCATGTTTCTGTTTTTAACTTAATATCCAGACTTGCTAATATTGTGCTAGTCTGTTCAGTTTTCAAGTTTTTAGTAAGTTAACATAGGAGACTTCATTTCAGTTTTCAAGTCCCTGTGGTTTGAATTGCTAGGATTGAGGTTTCACATGTTTTATGGTTTTCAAGTATGATAAATTGTACCCACCCAAAACAAGTATGATACATCGTGTATTTTTATATATAGAGGTTTTATGATTTGATCTCAGAGTGATTTTTGTGCTTCAAAATTTATTGAATTTTACCTCTTTTCAGGGGCCTCTTAACTGGTTTTTACTATTTGATTCTCCTCATCTTTGGATTTCTGTGTGTGTGTGAGAGAGAGAGAGAGAGAGAGAGAGAGAGAGAGAGGATGTGGGTAGTTCTTCAACTGAGTTGCCTCTTGTTGTTGCAGAGTTGTAATTGACAATAATACTTGCAAGGATGCAACTGTTATCCAGGTATGACCTATGCCTTTGCTCTCCAATGATATGTTTGGCAAGGTTTCTAAAAATTGAGGTTGTTGGTTTTGCTTTGGTTGGTCTGTTTGCTTTTCTACTTTCTCATTATAGATGGCGCATCTTATTTAGGTTGATAGTGTCAACAAGCATGGGATTCTCCTGGAAGTTGTCCAAGTTCTTACTGATTTGAACCTCGTTATTAGGATGACCAACACAACCTCATAACTTCCTTTAATAAGTGATGAAGAAAAGAATGAAACAGAGCAACCTAGAGGGAGATTGCTCCACTATTTGATGATTGATTTTTTCTAGCACATTTGAAATCTTTTAGGCTTTTTGGTAAATTTACCTTGTTGAAGTGCAACTGTCATGCTGCTATATTTCCTGTGGTCAGTGTAATAAATTATCTAAAACAAAGGCCCATTGTGAGGATTTGGTAATTTTTAAATTGCTTCTCTTCTTAATTTGAGCTAAAAACTACTTTGATTCCTCTTTTGGTGTTAATTGCATGCTGAATTTGAAGAAATTGAGTTGGTTTTGCTATCCACTTCGTACTCTTCCGAAGCATTCCTCGCAGAAGCTTTGAATTTCAGTATAATTTATCTCATTGTAGGCAGTTACACTCTTTCTTCTGTAATTTTTTTTTTTTTTTTGTGAAACTTGGGGTTTTGATGGTTTGTTTTGTTTGGTTGAAATGAAGGTGGTGTAATTAGAGGAGAAGAAGATGTGTGAGAGCCAGAGGTTTCAACTTGGGACTGTTGGAGCTCTGACTCTGTCGGTGGCTTCATCAGACCATTTAATAGAGAAAGAATTAGAAATGATGTTCTTACATTAATATCTTGGAGGGATCAACAGTTATATCCATGTTTGACATTCCTGCGTGCTCATGATTCTAATGCAGATTTGGGTCCTATCTAATCCTTGAGGTGCAGAAATATTACCCCCAGCCATTGTTGTTGCAACTTGCAGCTGAGTCAGACTTCTAATTATCTGTGGACAGTTGCTAATTATTATTTTGTTGTAATTTTCTTTTCAGTGTATACTAAGATATTGTATTCTTCTCATTTGCCTTTATGTAGCTATGAGATTGAATTTTTTGTGATTTTTTTTTGCCAAATCAGATGTACATATTATATTCAAGCTTTTTCTTAGTTAAATTGGCCCTGTTTTATGGTATATTTCAGTAGAATTTTTTTTTTAAAAAAAGTGGCGTTTTGTCAAAAAACGTCACTAAATGACGTCATCATGACGTCATACGTTATTTTGTAACGGAAATGGTAGTGGACGTCAAAGTTTTTGCGACGTTTTTTAAAACGCCGTCTAATGTTTTTAGCGACGTTTTAAAAACGTTGTAAAGTTATTACGGCGGTTGTATCAGCGACGAAAATAATAAACGTCGCTATAATATATGACGGCGTTTTTAAAACTTATCGATTTTTGGGTTCTTAAGGTCACCAGATAGATTATACAAACTTTGGATCACCAATATAGCCTAAAAACATGCTTTTAAACTTCTAAAATTAGAATACTAATCATAACATTACTATGAGAGAGAGGCGGCCAACTCAAGGTAAAAACAAAATTTAAAACGATAATTTTAAATGAGGTATATTTTTAAATAAATTTTTTTTTTTGTAAAATTTATTACACTTTTTTAGGTGAAAATTATTATTAAATATTTAAAATTAATTTATTATTATTATTATTATTTTATTTATTTTTATATATTCATTGGTCTAATTGATATTTTGGGGTTGTTTGCTGGTAAAATGAAGTTTTGGTGCCACGTTAACAATTTGAATATAGATGGCAGTGATAAAATTGATCCAAAATCAAATAGTTTTAGAGTAAAATTGATATTATTAAAAGTTTTTGAGTGAATTTGAGAGGCAAAATGAAATTTTCTTTGTAAAATATGAGTGCTGATATTTGCATAGCTTTGGTGTCAGGATGTGGCAAAGAAAGTTGGTGAAGTTATTGCTAAGTCCTGTCTGGATAAAGGAATCACAAAGGTGGCCTTTGACCGAGGCGGATATCCGCATTATGGACGATAAAGCCGCTATCGATGCAAATGAACATGGTCTTGAATTTTAGTGCTTGGGCGGACAATTAGTTGTTTACTTCTAAATTGGTCATTTCTTTCATTTTCCTACTTCTTCTTTTTTTTTTTCTTCTTCAGTTTGAACGTAGATGCGGATGATCATAGATCTCATGTCTGTTTAAGTTGAAAGAAATTCGCATAATACTTTGTGCTGAGTGGCTGTTGATGTTGATTCATGTCTAATCTCGTAACAAAGGGTTAGCTGTCCATACTAATAACGTGTAATTATGCAAGTGAATGAATTGAAAGGACGCGTATAACATTTAGTAATGATCTGTCATTGATATAGCGTTGCCTTATTTTTGGGGGTTACGCTGCTAGAGAAGCTGAGTGTACAAATTATGATTTTTTGCCTACCTATAATCTTTCAAGAAAGGGATTTAAGAAGCATTCAGCGTATGGTACTGACAATCTCTAGGATTTGGTTTCATATGGTCGTTTCAAGAAAGGGATTCAAGAACCATGGTGTGGGTAGTAATGAAATTTCATGTGACAGTGTCTTGTCAACTTGTAAGATCTTGTAATATATCTTCATTGTTGTATGATATTATCATTCTATGGTGTGTGAACCTATGGATCTTGATGGCATTAATGGTCTAATTCGCAAGGCCTCTTAAATCACATTTGGTTGATTGTAGCCTCACTGGTTTGGTGTTAGTTGTTTGCCGCTTAATCTTGATGGGGTTTTCCATATCTTACATTCTCAAACTTGCAATGAAGTTCTTATATAGAACTAAATGGAATATACTTTTGAAATTGATTGGAGTTTTTATATAAAAGTAAACTAAATAACAAACTCGGCTTTTGTGCTATGACCACTTTTTTTTTCTAATGGAAGCTTAAAATTGGTCAAGACCTCCGTAGGTTTGTCTAAACTTTGTAAATTGATCTTTTTCATGTTGTGCAGAACTCAAGCAATACTTCAAATTCAAGGTCGTTAAACTCACTTTAAATGAATTTTATTATCTCTCATAGTCGCAACAAAATTTATAGAATAGATCCATTTACAATCTGCTGTAACTCACAACAATGGGTAAAAAAAATTTCAGTCCCAATATAGTATATATTATTTATCTGTTTCAATACACTAATAGTTGAATGATGTGAGAATCTTGAAATATATGAGATTCTTGAAGCATGAGGATTATATTAAGACATAAAATTATGGAGAAAGACAATCTTGCCGATAAAATGGATATATAACATTCAAATATAGTGGTTATCAAACTGTAAAAGTGAATGTGCGTGAAAATATAAATACAAAAAAGACAATAATAACCCTAAAATGTTTATGATACCTTTTTTTTCCCTTTTATTTGAAGTCACCCAACGTGTTTGAAGATGTCAATCATCCCTATTAAGACAATTTTCCATTTCTTCCAATATCACTTTCTTTTGTATGAATGAAATCGTCTGCGCTCACTTTTTTATCAAATATATACATTTTTTTTTGAAAAATACCAACTAATCCTCGAAAACCGATTATCAACTTTTTATGAAAGAAATTGCCTTCAATTTTCACATTGTTTTCATCAAATATTTTTAAAATACTCAACTAATCTTCAAACCAACTCTATCAATTTTTATGAAAGAAATCTCTTCAATTCTCATTTTTTTCACAAATATTTCTAAAATTTCCAACTTTTCTTCAAACTATTTCCTTCACTTTTTTTATCAATGAAATCCGCCTATACTTGTTTTTGTCATCAAATATTTTTGAAAAGTTTCCAAATATTCCTCAAAACCGACTCTATCATTTTTTTATGAAAGAAATCCATTTTCAATTCTCACTCATTTTTTGCCAAATATTTCTGAAAATTTTGAACTTTTCTTCAAAACAGTTCTAGTAACTTTTTCTGGAAGAAATCCATCTATACTCACTCTTTTTCCATCAAATATTTTTGAAAACACCCAACTAATCCTTGAAACCGACTCTATCAATTTTTATGTAAGAAATCCTTCAATTCTCTATTTTTTCACAAATATTTTGAAAATTTCAAGCTTTCCTCGAAACTAATTGTATTACTTTTTATGGAAGAAATCCATCTATACTCACTCTTTTTCATCAAATATTTTGAACCCAACTAATCCTTGAAACCGACTCTATCAATTTTTATGTAAGAAATTTGTCTTCAATTCTCACTATTTTTCATCAAAATTTTTGAAAAATACCAAACTAATCTTGGATTGATTGGAGTAAATGAGGTTGTCTCTTATTTATAGGCAACTAAGGCCTTCCTACTAACATTTTAGAATATACAAGAAATAATTTATGTAGAGAAGTTTGATAGAAACTTCCCAAATCCTTACGAGAAGGTTTTAGAATTGCCTCTAGAACCAACTATATAAATATCTACACCATTCTAGAAGAATATACAATACTCTTTTACTTTCTCATTTCTATATGAGGTTCTAGAATCTTCTATCATTTCTATTTCTTTAATCCTCATTTAAATGCTCTAGAAACTATTCTAAATGTATATTATAGAATTATGTACAAGAGTCCCACATTCTCTCAAGTCTTCTAGGAGCTTCTGGAATCTTCCATTAGCTTCCTTTCTTTCAAATTTCTCATCTTAGTAGGCAATTATGTCTAGGTAACTTGGCAGACGTGACATATGGCACTTACTCTAGTACTACATAGCCCTTCCTGCCTACCTCCAGCCTTTCTCCGTATCACCACACCTAACTTTCTCTCTCACCACTAAAGATGTGTGTGGTGCGATTCATTGTTTGAAAGTAAAATTATAAATCTAATAGAGGATTGTTGGATAAGCAAACCGCAGCTTGGACGATTGACGGATTGAAGAATATTTTAACCAATTATTAAGTATTTGTATAATATATAATAATAATTTGTATAATATTTTTCATATATATAACACAAACTAATTTTATATAATATTTTTCATATGTATAACTATTAATTTATAACAAATTTCACATTTTATATTTCTTTTCACTCTCATTTTACTTTAATATTTCATTAGAGATTAAAATATATATATATATATATTAACTACAATGAGTGTAATGATTTTGAAGGCTTAATTATAAAATTTAAAGTTTAATCCATGATTAACGGATTGAGCGGTGTAGATTAATGCTAATTGATGCAATTTTAACAGATTAAATGATATTTTGCATAGCTCTACTCATCACCCAATTCTAGCCCCTACTCCATTCCTTAGAAAATTGATTCAGAGGGGCACTCATTGATTTTATTGTTGAATTTTATTTATTTTTATATATTTTTTTCATTTCATTGATCACCATTTGATTTCAGAACTAATTTTTCACAATATTTATAACTAAAAATAAAATTATTTCTTCATGATTGTTTAAAAATAAAGAAACTAAAATCCCTATAGAAATTTATAATTTTAACTCAAATCGCCTAAATAAAAGTTCCTAATTTCAAAGACATCGAACTTCTTAATTTTAACACGAAAGTTACAAATCAAAATCTCTAATTTTTTAATAATATACAAACAAAAATTTTCAATTTAAAATAAAACATACCTATGAAGATGAGTTCCATTTACAAAAATGGTATTGTCAAATTATTTTAATGACATTTTTGTATAAATTTGTAGAGTTTTGTTTTTTTTTGGATAAGTAAGTCATATTATAACCAAAAAAGAAAGATATACAATGAAATTCAATACACAGCTTTTGATGGGAGCACAAAAATAAACAAAATAAACTACTCCATCAAAAGACAAACTGAGCTTATAGAAAACAAGCACAACATTCCCAACAAAACAAGGATTCAGAATTTCCTTCTAGCATTCTTTAAGTCATGAAGTTTCGCTTTAAGTTTCCTTCTGTGATCCTCTTTTGAAGTCTCCCCATAACTAGGATCACTTGGAGATGGACTCCCTCTATTTCTTAACTCTTGACTTGAATCTCCATTTCCTAACTCGTCCATATCACACGATTCAAGGACATCAAAGGCATTAGATGTTGAGGGGACAGAAAGCGCTCTCTCTCTTTGTTGATCAATGGCGTTGAACCTTGCCCACTATCTCTCCCCTTTTTCTTCACCACTTGCCATTTAGTCGGAATTTGTGTTTTAGTGTCCTTGACTCTCCACTCATGTTTGAAGGAGGGAGGGTTCAAAGACTTTGGCTTTTGAGGGCACAAATTAGTGGTATGGCCAAAAGTTTTACAACCATCACACCTTTGAGGCTTCCATGGTACCTCAACTTGAATCTCATATGGGTCACCATAACCAAGATTTATTTTGAAAGACTTAGGGATCTCTTTATTTACTGGCACTTCAATACAAATTCTCGCAAATGTAAGTCTGCTTCTCTTGAAAGTTGGCTCATCCAAATAAAGAGGAGTTCCAAAGATGCTAGCTATGTAACCCAAACCCTCTTCACTCCAAAGTTCCAAAGGAACATTGTACAACTTCACCCACAATGGCACACTTGAAAATTCACACTTTGTTAGTTTTAGTCCAGGTTGTCATTTTTTAATAACAATCAATCTAGCCCCATAAATTTGTAGAGTTGTAAAAATAAAAAATAAAATAAACTGAAAATGAACTCTCTTTTTCTCGTCCGACCACCTACCACAACCACTCGCCCTTGCATATACATTCTTCTCCATAACCCCTACCTCCTCCATCATTTTCTTCTTCTTTTATGAACTCTCTCTCTCACACTCTCTTTTAAGACTTTCCCTCCGTGCAAGTGGCTAGGTGGGGAACTCTCCGGTTTAACAGCTACTTGGAGAAACATTTTTACTGCCAAATCGCTAGATACTCTCAAATATGCAACTTGATTACAACTAAAAGGTTATTTTGAGGTATCTTGAAAAAAAGGTTATATATATATATATATATATCTTCAAGAAAAGTTGCCCCATTATCGCATGAATAGCCAATCGCACTCAACACAAAATCAACTTTTGAATTACACTGCTTTTATTCCATAAATTTCATTGTTAGCTGAAAAGAAAACACAAAAAAAAAAAATAAAAATAAAAATAAAAATAAAAATAAAAATAAATAATAATAATAATAATAATAATAATAATAATAATAATAATAATAATAATGATGATAATCCAAAATATCAAATAAATTTGTTCCATATCCTTATATGCTAGAACTCCACTTTAAAACTGTGTTTTTATATTCAGGTATATGGAACAAGAGCACATTGAAAATGTTTACCAAGTTATGTTCATATCTTGCATATAAAAAGAGGAAAATACACACTTGTAAAAAAAAAGAACACCGATGATCAATCAAGTTGAGTTGGCAGGATAAGCTAAGTCAGTCATCTTCATCCAAATCCCTCCTCTTGTTCTTTGGTCAGATCAGACCAAGCAGACTCACATCACCACCGCAAACTTCCTTGCAAGCCTGATTATCTGCAGCCGTTTATTGATTTAAGTTGAATCCATCCATAAAATTATGCAATTGCTAAATCGCTGCTATAAAAAACATACATGACAATAATAATAATAACTATTTAAGATAATATGATGCTAATAGTATAGTGGAAAGCCTTTATCTGACTAGTTCCCCCCATTCTCCCTTCTCTCTCTTGGCATTTGGGCATTTCAGAGCTATAATAGGGATCTTAACAACCAAAAAGCGCCAAACTAAAACCAACAAGATTGTCAATTGTCTGATACTTGAAACCAATGGAAGTAACATTTCCAACCAAACAAAAATAAAATAACGATGGTATTAACACAAAAACAAAATGCCAAACAAGAACACTCTTGAAAGAAAGTGATAATAGAGAAGACAAGCAGGTGTAACATGTTCACATTTTAAACTCACGGGATCAATTACCTTTTGGGAATGGGTGCAACACAAGATTCTCAGAATTGAGAGACCTTAAATTTGCTATATCCCTCAAAACTTAAACAACCACTTGAAGAATCTTATTTGTCTATTTGCAATTATAGAACATGCACAAAAAAATAAAAAAATAAAATAATAATAATAATAATTGGAAAAGTCCTATTGAAGTAGCAGTTTGGGGTCAAGATCGAGCTCAACCATTTTCCGTCTGTGAAGCATGTCTTTTCTTGGTACATGTACATATTCTAAAATGCTATGGTGCAGATAATATGTAGTGTCTTGCCTCAAAAGTCCTCACAAAGTACTTGCGATGTGAATAGAAAACAATACCAAATATCATTTAGCAACTCTGATCTCATTTCCCTTCTTGAACCACGTAAGGGAATAAGATGATCTTCAACCTTGAGGTTCAACCCACTTGTTGCCCAAAGTCTTGCAACAATCCGAAGGCCTATGACCTGGTTCTCCACACTTAACACCACTTTGGGGTGGCTTCTGGAAGCACCATTACTGTGTTGAGTTTTCACTAGGGCAGCCCTTATGGACACTTTTTGATGAAGGACCAACGGCTAGCCTTGGGAAAGCTAGGAGTGGATATACTCCCTAAAACCACCTTAAAAATCTCCTTGAAAGTGATGTCCCGTACCGTGAACACCTCGGCTTTGTTGCTTCTGAATCACCAAAGCTCTATTGTAAGCCTCTTAAGACAGACCACAAAGTGTGTAGAACAAGCACATATTGGCTTCAAGCCGCTAATGTATCTTGCAACTATTTGTTCCTCGCTCTCACTAATGTCAACTTGAGCAACAAGTTGGTAAAATGCTTGTGTGTATCCCTCAATGCTCTCATATTGCTTGAGGTTATATAAGTTCTTGTACAGGGTTGCAAGTACTTGAAAGGAAAGAATTGCTCTTGCCACTGAATTGTTCTTGAGGTTAAGAATTGAGGTCATTTTCTCCCATTCTCAGATTTTGCCCTTGCCACCGAGTTGCCTATTTCTTTGCAATTGCTCCCACCAAGAAGCTGTTCTCCCCTTTGATGCAAATTGTCACTAACTTCACCTTCTTCTTTTTGGAAACATCACCACACTAAAACACCCGCTCAAATAGTTTTGAGCCAATCAACAAATGGATCAGGACGCGAGACTTCCATGGAAATTGGGAAGATCAATCTTAATGATGATCTCCATTTGTACTCAAACATTCTCAATTTGATTGACACTTTTGTGGCACCAAGAGGATTCTCAAAAGAATGGTGAGTATCCTTGGTATATTCGTAAACATCAATATCATCGGTTGGAGCTTGCAAACGCTGCACATCTCCATTTGTACTCAAAACATTATGAATTCGATTGACACTTTTATGGGCAACAAAAGGATTCTCAAAAGAATGGTGAGTATCCTTGGTACATTCGAAACATCAATATCATCGGGAGCTTGCATGCAAACGCTGCACCTAAGAAGCATAGAAAAATATTTTTATTTTTTATTTTTATTTTTATTTGTTATGTAGATTAATATTTTACATCCACAAACAAATAAAAATAAGAAAAATTAACACAATTCAATATAAAAAAAACCCCTCATAAGTTAACTAGTAAGTTGTATCATTTATTTAATCTAAGCAAAAAGTAACAACCATTTAACATCCAACTCCAACATCCAACATCCATCAAAAGAACTAAAGGAGAGGAGTAAAAAACTAGTTGGCTTGTCCCCCCACAAAAAATTAATCAAATAAAGGGACACGCCACGTGGCATGTCCCCATGTGTAACCCCTGTGTCCAACACCACTATGGCCTTGTTTTGAAGTGTGGGTGCTTCATAGCGTTGAACCATTTCAGTCAACATGGCGATTTGCCTTCTCAACTCAAGAATTTTATCTATTCAACAAAGACTCCCATTGTTCCACTCTATCTCGGCTTCTCCCAAATTTGCAAAGAAACCTCTACCTCTACCTCTACCTCTACCTCTTCCTCTTTCCCTACCACGCTGAGTCATCAATTCTTGACATCGCTTGGAGACAAACAAACAAATGTATATTCAAATTGACCGAGGCAACACTACACTCAAGGTCGTGAAAAAAAAACTGGTCCAAGCAACAATAATATTACGTAACAACATCACCATGAAGACGACAAACAACAAAAGTCAATATTGACAAATCAAAATTTAATACCGAATCGTAATTGTAATCAATCACCGTGTCAATTGTACAATCCATGACTTTGTATCTAGGTCAAATTTGAGTCAAGGTCGATCTAGATCAAGCAAGATTGAAAATTTCTTCTCAAAACAGAGACAATTGAAGTTGAAACTCGATTCTCAAGTCCATTCTAGATCACAATCCGCTTATAGCTCAAATCAAGGTCGAACCCATGTGAAGTCATATCGAATCGTAAAAGGAATCGCTATCACAAAATCAAATCAATATCAAATCAATGTGAAGTCCGATTGAAATAAGAAAAAAGGAATCGCAAGGTCGAACTCAACAGATTCTCGTTCCAATATAAGAATCACAACCACAAAGTCGATTCAAAGGACATGAATGTGAATCAAAGGCCAAAATCGATTGCAAAGTCTACTCACGCACCAAAATCAAATCTGAGATTGAAACTAGAAATTGAAGTCCGATCTGTGATGAATCACAAAGCACCGAGAAGATGCAAGTCTTGCTCAAAGTGGCTCAACTATAGGCACGAAGCACTATAATAAGCTGATCAACTCGACGGCACTAAGCTAGGGATTCAAAACACTATTCAAGGCTCACGAGGAAAGTGATCTGAAAATCAAATGCCGAATTAAGGTTTCCAGATTGAAATCCTTCAAATCTAGAGGAATCCTTCTCAATTCATGCGATCAATACATAGGGACAAGAACAAGGGAACAAGCATTGGGCTCTTATACCAATGATGAATCAACGAGAGAACATTTCCAATGAGAAATTACAAGAGCTTAGGCTCCAAAAATATAATTCAATTGATCAAAAGTTAATTAGGAGGTATCTACACCCTATTTATACACAATTAACACAACATCTAGCTATAACTAATTAGATCAAAAGTGGGAAAGAAGAAAGCAAGAGGGGAGCAGAGAGATCAAAAGGGTTGAAAGCTAGTGATGTGTTGCAAAAAATTGAATTTGGTGTATTTGGTTATAAGACAAGAACAATATGGAACTTAATTGGCGATTGTTTGTTCACAAATATAGTGATGAAAATTTGGTCTTGTGAAGGGCAAAATGGCAATTGCACATTTATAGTTAATTTTCATCACTTGACAACTTGACAACTTTAATAGGGGAAGACAATGCAATTTTAAAAACCACAACAAAGGTCCTGGTAAGGGAAATTCTATTCGCATAACCATAGAAAATCTCAGTACACACAATTTACATTGTTTGATAATAAACTTTCGTACAAGAATGAATTGTTCAGATATGCATTCCGAAACATTTGACTTTTGTTCAGAAATTTATATCCAAATGGCATGAATGGTGTGTGATGATATTTTTTGTGGTGTGTGAATAGAATTACCCTCTTGTAATTGTCAAAAACCTTAGGAAAGGTTTGTGTAATTAGCTCATAATTATTTAATCTTTGTCATGAAACATGAGCATAGATATAAATAAGTCTAGTGACACCACATAAAGAACCCTAACTCACAAGGTAGGTCCCACACCATCTACGGTGAAATACATATACTAGGGATTGATTTTTGTGTAAAAGGCGGCAATTCAAATTTCAAAAGATCTAAGGAATGATGATTTAATAAAATTTAGACATTCAAAAGAACACAAATATAGTAATTTCATAAGTGTAGATCTCGGTCAAGGGTTTATTAAAATGTTCTAAATTTTAGGCTTGCTTTATTTATTTATTTTTTAATATCCAAGTTATTCCATACTAGTGCCACTTACTGGCCACAAGCTAAAATCTTATGTAAATAGACTTGTAATAGAGGGCTTGCATTTTCTGTTTGAAAGAAAATAAAATTGAGATTTAATCCTTTAGTTCCCATTTCTTTTTCTGAAGTTTTTCCAAGAGCCTGTAGCTTGTGGACTCAATCGAGTAGATTCATTTTCTTTCATTTTGGCCTTGCTCTGAGTTTAATTAGGTTCAAATTTGATTGTAGTCGGAGTCTCTAACCTACTCATATTCATATTCTACAAGACAATTCTTAGCCCAAACTCACAAAGCAAGCTTAAACCCAATTCTCAAGGCATACCATATAGTCAAGATTTTTTATAGTGCTTGACTGATCTACACGTTTACTCTCTTCAACATCACCATCCGTCTATGCAAAAAGAAGTTTACCTGCACAACGATTTTGATCACTACTCAAAAAAGTATCAATCCTGCAAAGGAAAAGTCAAAAGTAGTAGGTCAAATAAAATTTCAACTTCTTTTAAAAAACAATGTCATGGAAAAACAAAAAAATGTATATAAGATTGGGTTGACCCAAACGCGACTCCATATCAACATAGTTCCTTCGTATATTTTAAAAATATAATAATAGAGCAAGAAAGTTAACTTTTGCATATGGGGTGAGGGCTGTCTAAAATATCATGCATTCTAAAATATCCTCAAAGTTCTAGGGAAATTAGTCTGTAAGTAACAAACAAATATCATCATGTCAATCCTTCATGAGTGGTTCAACAATTCGTTTTGCATCCCCATATAAGAGGGGTAGTCGTTACCACACATCCATCTAAGCATACATTCTCATCTTACCAATTGAAAATGATATTTTAGTCATTAAATTCAATGTAAATGTACATAAAATGTCTAAAATATCTTTTTTTTTTTTTTGTTGAGTTTAATGACAAAAATATCATTTTTTATGTTGATTTTACTTAACGAAAATAGACCGATGGTTCAAGTTGAAAACAAATCAAAAGATTAGTGTTTAAATTGACAAAATAAAAGTCGAGGGTTTATTTGTTACAAGAGTCAAACTCGATTTTTTGGATGATAATTTGTCGAGAAAATATCATATTCAACACCGCACACCATGGGATATCATCTTGAATGTGTTTAGAAATTCATCCATGACTTTCTTTTGCAAGTGATTTAATCATAGTCACAACTCCATCATGTATGTCTTTTATCGCATTAATATCCCCTTTGGAAACACATTTTTTTCTCTAACATCCACCATATTATATCTCTAGGCATCCTATCATAAGCTTTTTCTAAATCAACAAAGATGATGTATAGATCCTTCATTTTCTATGTACATTTCTATTAATCTTCTTAGTAAATATATTACTTACACAAGTGATCTACTAGGTATAAATCTAAACTGATTCTTTGATACTATTGTTATAAAATAACCCTTTAGTGATGCTAAACCTCTCTCACATTTATAAATTTAATACTTCAATAGATGTTGAAAATTTGAATATCACCTTATTTTTGTATATAGTAGTAAAATATTTTTTCTCAACTTGTCAAGCATTTCCCTATTCATTAGACTCTTATTAAAGATTTTTTTAAACTAAGAGACCCCCACTTGACCTAAGCATTTCCAAGCCTTAATAGTGATACGATCTAGTCCTAATCCTAATGATTCTAGGGAACCCACTAAGCTCAAAGGAATGCCATTTTAAAAGTATAGAAATCACTAACTAAACAAAATATGACAAATTGACAAAAAAGGGCAAAGAAAGAGGCATTCAATTATCGATATAATGAGTATATTACATTTTTTTTTTCCATTGAAATTTTACCCATATTTATCCAATAATCAATTATCACCAAGTAACTAAATAAATGACATCATTTTGATCATAGCCTATCTATCTGGCTACAACCCTTACTTGAAATATTTGAGAAATTTTGTAATGACCCGACCTCGCATATGTTTTCTAGTATACCTTGAGTCCCTTACTTTGTACCTTTATATGTTTATCGTGAAATCTCATGTGGAATTAAGTTTAATCGATGAATTTTATGATTAGAGAATCATATCTCGTTTCATAAAAGAAATATTGTTACAATTCTAGTGTTTGAATCGTAAATTGAAAGCCTTAAGAGCTTGATAACTGGTTGACTTGTAATGATCTCGAATTCTTCCCTCCGCCGAGTGGGAGAGTTGGTGCTCGAGCTGACTTTTGGGGTTCCCAGCAATTTTACTTGACGGCTTGGTTATTTGGGCGCCGAGTGCAATGTTGGCCACTCGAGCGGGTCGCTTGGTTGAGTTTGAATTTTGAGGCACATGGATTCGCTTGTGGCGCTTTATTAGTATGATTGAAACCTCCTTAGTTTTATTTTGGGGCATCGATTGAGGTGGTAACATGATGGTAAAGTAAGATTGACTAAAACTTTAATTCAACACTTACTACGATTAGCCGTCACTCTTTTGCATTTTTTCTTTTTCCACACTTTGAATTTAGATGTGAGGCCAGAACCATTGGAAAGCTTATTTCCTGAGCTTCAATTTGGACACAAAATGACCTAGAACGGAATCTCGATGAGAGAGTTATACCTGTTTGAAGTTTCACATCTGTTTGAAGAGTCCGCACGCGAGATAGCGGCAAGACGCAGTGGATCGCAGGGACAACAGCTCAAAAACGTGATTTTGGACCATTTCTTACATTTTTTCCTCTCTTCTTCTCCCTCCTCCATGTCCGAAACCCTAGCCCCAAAACCTTGATTTCTCTACTTTTATCAACAAATCCACCATGGATCTTGCATTAAGGATGGAGAACAAGAGAAGATCAACATTTTTTCAACCCATTGAATTTCAAAATTTTGGAGGAATCTCATCAAGCTTGCTCCCTTGTTTGATTCTTGAGGTAGGGGTTCTATTATTGAGTTTAGATTATGGTTTATGGATGATGGACCTAGGGTGTATAATAAATGGGAAGATTGGAACAAAAGTAATGGGTTAAGAAATTTGGATTGTTCTTGAAATTTATAGATTTTTCTTGAAACCCTAGGTTGATTTTTGATGATAATCAATGATTTAGTCCAAATTGAAAGTAGAATCATGAAATTGGTAGGTTGAATTATATGTGTACAAGTTTAATTGGAATTTGGTTATGTTTGAAAATTATGTTTAAAATTTCATAATGAACTTTGTTATGAGCAATGTAAATCATGTTATAATGAGAAAGGAAATCGGGGAAATGATTTGTTAATGATATAAATGACATCAACTCGGTTAGGGAATGTGGAAATGGGATTTAAGAATTCTCTTGAATTATGTTGAATTATATTTAATGATGTTGAGTTGAATCATGTTGTTTATGTTGAATTGTGGTGATTATGTGGGATGGTCGACTATGTTGATTTTGATTTTTGTGACCTAAAATGTGGAGTTTTCCGAATGGGTTTAATCCCAAATTATTTTGTTAAATACTTGTGGGCTTGCTTAGTTATTAAAAATCAAGAGAATGTTTTAATGGAGTTTCTTTATGGAGATAGGAAATGTTTGGTTTTGGTGAAAACCCTAGACATTCGTGTGATTTTGGAAATATGTGGAAGATGTCCATACAATTCCTTTCTATCTTGAAATCAAGTGATTGATTATAAATTCCATAATGGTTTGCAAGAATGGTAATCTTCTATTTATATATATATATATTGAGATGGAGGAAATTGTGGTATAAAGGGATGCTTAATGATGGGCTTGTGAAGAATAAGGAAGGAAAGAAAAAAGAACTAATGACTAAGTTGTGTACATGTGTAGGGCATAACCCTAGAGAGACAAGCGCCCTTTATAGCAATCGTGAGTAATAGTACTAAATGTACCTTAATCACGCTCGTAATTATTGTTATTAATGTTATGTAACATGAATGCCGCTTATGAAACGATGTGAAATATGAAATGATAAGGCCGAGGCCAACTTGTGAATCAGAACTTGTGAAACTATGAATCCAGAGGCCGAGGCCAATTTGTGAAGTTCTGATCTAAGTTAGAAACTAAAAAGCCAAGGGCTATTTTTGTGAATATGTGAACCCATCGTGCCAAGGGCCAATCTGCGAAGTTGTGAACCGACGAGGTCGTTCGAACCTATGAAATGAATACTCAGCCTAACATCAAGATGTGATTCATGTTAGAATGTGAATTGTCCTGCCTCCATGAATAGTAATCGAATGACACATATGCTTTCAGAATAATTATTATTAATGTTATGATAAACCATGGGAAATCTAAGAGCATTATTGAACAAAGATATTTTATTTATGATTGATGATGAATACTAACATTCCGTTGTCCACAAGATAGCTATATTGATTTACAAATCTAATAATGGAACGATGCGCATTGTGGAACTATGGTATTTACGATCTCTCGAATCATTCAATCGGTAAAATGTATGTACCTTTTGTTAACACTTATCGCCAACATTCGTTGCTTATATCAACTATGTTAATTCATGTGAATAATGGAAAGAATGTATGTACTTTCTCAGATGGTTCGGGTTAATCTTATCTAATGATTTTTGGTATGGAAGAAAGTGCTGTACGGAACTAAGTGCTACACTTTGGTGGGAGTCACCTCTAGAATCCGTACGAGCCACCTCTTGAGTCCATACATATATATATATATATATTTCTGGGCCGGAAGGCTATTCTCAGATATGTTTCGGCCGAAAAGGTCGTTTCGTATGTTTCGGCCGAAAGGTCGTTTCAGATATTTCGGGCCTATGGCCGATTTGTATCTATAGACCTATGGCCGCTTTGCATATTGGGCTTAAAATCTCTCTAAGAAAATCGACCTATGACTGCTTTGGAAATAATTATAAAATGTAATCAATTATATGTCTCGCAGCTTTATGCTTTATTAATTAAGCTAAACCTTACATTATTTATGTACTATTATTCACCGAAGTTTCGCCATTCTCGTATTTTGTCTCAGATCAGAGGTAATCACGAGACCGGCCCCAACCCTTAAGGCTCGTCTCTCTCTTGTCAACCTCGGTGTGTCCAGGCACTTAGCCGAAGCCCGTGTATTTCGTAAAGTGTTGTTAGTCTTTTTCGGGCTTATGCCTTGGTTGTCTTTCATTAATATGCTTTGTTATACACCCAACTGTAATGAGTCAAGTATGTATGTGTATGTTTTCAGTGATATTATTTACTTAATATGATGTTATGATTCTGGCAAAATAGTGATAGCTCAATGGAATAGATTTTTGGTTATCAGGTGCTTCCGTTCAGGCCCCATACGTTACGGACATTGGTTTTATGTCTGTTTCTGATGTGGTCATGCCAAAACTTTCAGGGGCAGTTTTGGGACGTGACAGGTGGTATCAGAGCACGAGTTGCTATCTCACACACGAATCCATTGAGCTTTAGGATGTCTAGAAAAGCGTAGGCATCATGCATAATATTCTGAGAGTACATGAAGAGATTGATGGCAACGGTAAATGTGTATGTTTTACCTGCTAACTTTGATGATTACGATCTATGTCTGTTGTATATTCTTTTGTTACCTCTATAGATTGGTAAATAATTTAAGACAAGCAGATGGGATTAAGTCAACAACGTTGTACTGCGGAGGTGTGGTAAGAATTTGAGCTGATCGATAAGATGCTTTATATATAAAGAATTAGATAAAATGTGTGTTATCGGTTGATACTTATCTCAGAAGGAATGATGGCGATATAATTGGGTTGTTCAATACCTATTTGAGTGAATTGCTTAAATTTTAAGTATTGCATATATCTAAGATCAAAGCAAATGCTATACGTGGTACTTTACCTATAGCTATGTCTTCCTTGCCATAACAATGTTTAAATCCGCGATTTTGGGAAATTATTGTGTTTGAATACTTTGATAAGATGTGTTTTGTGCACTAATTGAAATTATGTTAAGTAGGATTGGTCGGAAGAAGAAGTTATGTATATAGTGACCCCTCTTAAAATTGTGAAGGGAGTTAATAAATTGTGGATTTACTTATTATTGACGGTTTAAATAGATAGGCTATGCGGGGGAGTTAGTTATTAACCTTGAACAATATGTAAGTAATAAGATTTCGTGAACTAAGGAAATTACTGACGATTTCTGATAGAGAATTATTAATGGTGTCTAATAAGTATTGTCTATGTGTAATTGGGATTTGATTGCGAGAATCAGATTCTCATCAGATCAGACTTTGACCTCTCAGAATATGAAATCAAATCAGAATCTATAACTGCTCGCTTATGTATAACTGCAATTTGTAATCGAGACTCCTTATGAGTAATAGTCGAATGATATGAGGAATCCCGCCTATGAAACGATTCCGTCCATACGACACTTTACAAAATACTAGACAATCATTAACTGATAAGTTATCGTAAGAATTAGAACTCGCTCTATGTATTAACAATTTAAGATCGAGAAATCATTTCGTGAAGTAATTCTATGTAGGTAGTGCAAATTGTTAAACTACTCCCCATTTCATATCTAAGGCTATAATGGAAATTGTTCGCATGACATCGTGAATTTTAACGAAAACGTAATGGTTATGGGGTATGCCATGATAATGATGGGTTAAAGGGTATCTACCTCCTCTTGTATGTTCATGCAGTTTGTATAATCCGCACTATATGATTCCAATTAATTTCTTATCATGTTGAATTGGTCTTATCAAGAAGTCTAACTCTAATATTAGTATGTTAAATCACCTTCTTTACATACTGGCTGAATTTCTAGACATTATGGGTGATAGAATCTCGACGAGGAATAATTAGATACTCTGTATATGCAGGTTGTGATTTTTGTATAACCTGCTTGTTGACCATGTATTTCTAAATTATGAATATGGAACAATGTAGTTGATTTTATACACTATAGTTGGAAAAAGGAAAAATTATACGAGCAATAGAACCTCAGAATGATGAAAATAATAATAATAATAATAAAGAATAAGAATAGATATGCTACTCCACCGCTATGTATTGCTTGAAACACGATTCTAAACTTGATTCCTAGCTCTATCTTTGAATGGCTTTCTTTGCTCGAAACGACGGTTGTCATATTTATATCTATTGCTCAGATTCGCATTTATGATAGTATGACAAGTGTTATGATGACGTGTCTGCATGAACCTATACAAGTATATGATACTAGTTAGTATGATTCTAATCGTTTGATTCGGAACATGATTTCCTTTGTAATTATATGCTTAAAAGTAATGCTATAAGGAATTAACGATGTGAACTGTGGCCTTTCTTTCTGTCATACCAACTTTGTGAAAGATAATTGCCCATAATTTTGAACCAATGTAATGGTATACTTTTGACATAATTTTGAAAAGTGAAGGCTACTAAGAACAAAAGTGACGCTAGTGGCTATATACTTAAAAGGTTCATTTGTAATTGATAGAATGAAGTATACCTTGTTGATTAGGTAGGACTCATGTAATCTTACTTTACTCGACGCATGATCCTACGAAACAACTATATGGAGTTGTTATTTTTATTTTTACATGCCTAAAATAAACATTGAAGCAACTAGAGAAATGAAACTATGAAATGCTTGTTGTGTGAAAATTTTTAAATAACTGTGGTAAATACAAGATTAATTTTTAAATTGTTTGAACTGAGAAATTACGTGAACATCTATAATAGGAGTAGACACTGGAGGGAGACTGAGATTTCTAATCTGTTATACGTTGAAACAAGTTTGAGGGACCAAACTTATTTAAGGGGGAGAGAGTGTAATGACCTGACCCTCGTACATGTTTCGCATACCTTGAGTCCTTTACTTTGTACCTTTATATGTTTTGTGAAATCATGTGGAATTAAGTTTAACTCGATGAATTTTATGATTAGAGAATCATATCTGTTTATAAAGAAATATCTGTTACAATTCTAGTGTTTGAATCAAATTGAAAGCCTTAAGAGCTTGATAATCTGGCCGACTTTGTAACGATCGAATTCTTCCCTCCGCCGAGTGGGGAGTTGGTGCTCTGCGGACTTTTGGGGTTCCTAGCAATTTTTGGACTGACTTGGTTGGTTTGAAAGCTCGGCGCAATGTTGGCAGCCGAAATGGTCGCTTGGTTGAGTTTGAATTTTTGAGGCACGCGGATTCATTTGTGGCATTTTATTAGTATGATTGGAACCTCCTTAGTTTTATTTTGGGTCATCGATTGAGGTAGTAACATGATGGTAAAGTAAGATTAGACCAAAAACTTTAATTTGAACACTTTGCCTACGATCAGCCGTCACTCTTTTGCCTTTTTCTTTTTCCACACTTTGAATTTAGATGTGAGGCTAGAACCATTGGAAAGCTTATTTCTGGGGCTTCAATTTGGACACAAAACGAATTCGAACTGAATCCCGAGAGAGAGTTACACCGTTTGAAGTTTTCACATCTGTGTTGAGCAGCCACGCACGTGGGATAGCGGCACGGTGGACTGTGCAGGGATAGCACTAAAAACGTGATTTTGGACCATTTCTACATTTTTCTTTTCCTCTCTTCTTCTTCCCTCCTCCATGTCCGAAACCCCAGCCCCCAAAACCTTGATTTCCTTCACTTTATCAACAAATCCACCATGGATCTTGCATTAGGATGGAGAACAAGAGAAGATCAACATTTTTTTCAACCCATTGGAATTTGAAATTTTGGAGGAATCTCATCAAGCTTGCTCCTTGTTTGATTCTTGAGGTAGGGTTCTATTATTGGGTTTAGATTATGGTTTATGGATGATAGACCTAGGGTGTATAATAAATGTGAAGATTGGAACAAAAGTAATGGGTTAAGAAATTTTGATTGTTCTTGAAATTTCTAGATTTTTCTTGAAACCCCTAGGTTGATTTTTGATGATAATCAATGATTTAGTCCAAATTGAAAGTAGAATCATGAAATTGGTAGGTTGAATTATATATGTACAAGCTTAATTGGAATTTGGTTATGTTTGAAAAATTATGTTTTAAAAATTTGCTGAAATGAACTTTGTTATGAGCAATGTAAACTATGTTATAATGAGAAAAGGAAATCGGGGAAAATGATTTGTTAATGAGGCAAAATGACATCAACTTTCGGTTAGGGAATGTGAAATGGGATTTAAGAATTCCTCTGAATTATGTTGAATTATATTTAATGATATTGAGTTGAATCATGTTGTTTATGTTGAATTAATGGTGATTATGTGGGATGGTAATGCGACTATGTTGATTTTGATTTTTGTGGGCTAAATGTGAGTTTTCGGAATGGGTTTAATCCCCAAATTATTTTTGTTAAATGCTTGTAGGGTTTGCTTGCTTAGATTATTAAAATCAAGAGAATGATTTAATGGAGTTTCTTTATGAGGAGATAGGAAATGTTCTTGGTTTTGTGAAAACCCTAGACATCTCCGGGAGATTTTTTGGAAAATATGAAGGTATCCATGCAATTTCCTTTCTATCTTGAAATCGAAGTGATTGATTATATAAATTCCATCTTGTGTTTGCAAGAATGGTAATCTTCTTTATTTATATATATATGTTGAGATGGGAGGAAATTGTGGTATAAATGGATGTTTAATGATGGGCTTGTGAAATAAGGAAGGAAAAGAAAAAAAGACTAATGACTAAGTTGTGTACATGTGTAGAAGAGCAGCAAAAAAGGAGACAAACCTTTATGTATGAGTAATAATACTAAATATTACCTTAATCCGTTAGGAATTATTGTTATTAATGTTATATTACTTGCTTATGTATCACATATAAACGATGTAAAATATGAAATGATAAAATTTGA